>JAFJYI010000322.1:0-600000 GCA_019022655.1 Acacia acuminata | reverse complement strand
CACAAAGCATGTCTTTTAGTCAGGAGGCTCCAACATAATTTCATAATAAACGCCTTATTCGACGTCTAAGATTCTTGAATCCAAGGCCCCTTGTTTCTTTGCTTGGGTAACTTTATCCCAAGCAATCGATGCATCTTCCCGGCATCCTCATCCCGCGACCATAGGAATTTCCTTGATAGTTTATCGATTTCATTTAAAGTACAAATGGGCAGGAGAGTTGATTGCATGTAATAACTGGGGAGAGATGCTAACACCGATTTAATCAACACCGACCGACCAGCAATAGTTAGGAATTTGCTTTTCCACATAGACAACTTAGCTCTAGCCTTTTGTACAATCGGATGATACGTGGCTTTAGTGATTCTTTTATGGATAATTGGCACTCCCAAATATTTCCCCAGATCCGGTGTAATTCCAATGCCAAGCATATGGCTAAGCTCGAGGGCTCTATTAAAATTAACACTTGTGGAGCAAAACATCCTTGATTTATCAACATTAATTCTCGTGGTCGAGACTTCACAAAAGTGTTGCATTACTTTACGGATCTCAATCATTTGATTAAATGAGGCCTCAAAGAAAGAGAATAAGATCATCGGCAAAGAAAAGATGGGATAGCTGGGGTCCTCCCCTTTTGAAGGTAAAAGGCTTCCATCGACGAGCCTGACATTCCGCTTTAATAAGGTGGCCCAGCTGCTCCATACACAAAACAAAGATATACGGGCTTAATGGATCACCTTGTCTAACGCCTCTTCGGTAGGTCCGAAAGTTTGACTTTCATCCCCATTCCATAAGATAGACATAGAGGTCGTGGATATACATGCCATAAGAAGATCAACCAAGTTCCTCTCCAAATTCAAGCAAAGAAGCGTATTTTCAATAAATCCCCAATCAAGCCTGTCATAAGATTTTTCCATATCAATCTTTACAGCAACAAACCCTTTCCTCCTACCCTTCTTCCTCATAGAATGAATGACCTCCTAGGCAATTAGGATGTTATCACATGTGGATCTATCAGGAATAAAATCGCATTGCTCAGGACTTATGGGATGGCCCATAATGCCTCCGAACTGTTCGCAAAAACCTTAGTAATAATTTTAAAACTTACATTGCACAAGGATATGGGATGAAACTCACGTAACGAAGTTGGGTTATCAACCTTGGGTATGAGGACAATCTTGGATTTATTGATTGCGGCCATGTTGGAAGGATTATCAAAACAATCTTCAATGAACTTGCATATTTTATCCCCCACAACATCCCACTGAGACTGGAAAAAATGAGCATTAAGACCATCCGGACCCGGGGCTTTAAAGGCCCCCATAGCGAAAGTAGCATTCTTTATTTCCACCCGAGTGACTTTACTTGATAACATGCATAGATCATTCTCAGCAATGGACGGAAAGTTCAAGATGAAGTCACCAGGATTTGTCACAGAGCCATCCCGACTGTAAAGATTATGGAAGAAATCGTGTGCCATTTTTTTTGCTGTGTCATGATCTTCAATCCAGTGCCCTTCCTCATTAAGAATTCCTCCGATTCGCTGCACTTCCTTGGTGATATCCTTAAAATCAGTCTCATGCCACACTTCCTTGGTGATATCCTTAAAATCATTTTCCAGGGTCCACGCAACCTGATAGGCAAAATTCTTTTGAAAGCTCCTCCTCCGGGTTGACGAATTCACGTTCACCACCACCACTCTGTGATCAGACTTAAACTTAAGCTCATGTCAAACTGCAAAATTTGAAAAAAAATTAATCCAATTGAAGTTAGTAAAAACCCAGTCCAGCCTTTCTTTGAGCCCATATTTTTCCCAAGTGAACTTGTCACCCTGGATCCTTGCCTCGATGAGATGCGTATCATCAATACACTCTTTGAATTGTTGCATGGAGGCCTAAGATGGATCAGCTCCTCCCAGTTTATCATTAACAGACAAGTAAGCATTAAAATCACCCAAGACTAACCAAGGAAGATTAGAATTGGCCAGAGAACGGAGAGAGTTCCATAAGGTGGTTCTACCAGATGTGGTAGTCTCCCCATAAACAACAGTCACATGAATCACTGTACTATTCTGAAGATCCCTGATTTGGCAATGGAGCAGCTGGGTTGTGGAGGTAATATAAGTAATATCAAAAGCATTGTTATTCCATAAGATCCAAATGCCCCCCGAGAACCCCGTAGATTCGACCCGAATCCAATTACTAAATATTGTCCTCTTGCTTGTTTTCACACTAATATTGTATTTGCCTCTAGTCAGAAAGATATTACCTCTAGTCATGATAACTCAAGGCATCATATTTTTGACTCAAGGCAAAATCTTCAAATGCTTTATTCTTACCTCCAGTCAATTAATATGCCTCCAGTCATGCTCCTCCAGTCATATCTTTTTAATCACCGTCTCCGGAAAATCAAAATCAATTGATTTTGATTTCATTGCTTCAAATCATTACTCATTATTATACTTAATTGCATTTAATCAATTTGTTAATGAGTTACAGATTATTAGAAGGAGGATCAACACAGGATGTTGACTAAAGCAATCCGGCATTTATTAAACTTTCCTATTCGAGGACCTCAACCAACAGACATACCTCTGCAACGTTATGGCAAGAATATTTCATTTCCTTTACTGGGTCTCAACGGTCATAATCACAATCACGGAATAAATGACGGCGATTAATTCCGACCATTTTAAAGAGCATCAACGGATACATTTTTCAAGCTTCTCAACGGTCATGAGATCAACTATATATACCTGAAGTTTTGAATTAATCAAAAACACCAAAAAATGCCGTGCACTCTGTTCTTATTGTATTCATTTGTTTTTGTCTATTCCATTAATATCTTCGGATATCGTGTACCTCAGTTTTTATCTTTATCTACTCGTGAGGAGTTTCAAAACACTTATTTGATTATTGTGTTGTAAAATCTTAAGATTGTGGAACCTTAAGTGGGTATACAATTACAACTTGTAAGGGGGAGTGAGTCCTAGTGTGAGAGGATCATCTGAGTACAGTGTAATTGTCCTTGAAAGATAGTGAAAATCCCAGGTGTGTCTGGGACCGGACGTAGGTCGAAGTATTAGACCGAACCGGTATAAAATGCTCTGTGTCTGTTTGCTTTTCTTGTCTTTGTTTCATTTATGCTTGTGTAATTCACGAAAATAATTTGAGATCACCTATTCACCCCCTCTAGGTGATATTCCACTTTCACCTTGGCTTAGGTTTAAACAAAGAATAAAATTTTCAATGGGAGACTTTTCCTCAATTTCCTCCCACAATTATTCATTTATTTTTATAACATTGAAAATCTCCATTATAATTATGAAATCAATATATCTTACATAAGAAGTATTAAGAAAATTTGTATGATAAAATAATGAAAATTACGAGTACAAAAGAATGAATTTTTTTTTAATAAATTATTATATAGGTTGGTTATGAGTTGTATTCATACCCAATATGTTACATATTGCTTGAGATGCATGCATGGTCACGTGAACCTAATATTTTAATCTTTTATGCATGCATACATCAAACCAACTAAATGTTGTATTTAATTTGTTGAAAATGTTGGGCCAAAGAAAAAAAAAAATACTTGGGAAACGATAAGAAAATTGTTTAATATGAAATACTTGGGACCTGTTTGTTTTTTTTTTTTCCCCAAAAAATTTTATTAATAAAAATGTTTTTAAAAAACCAAAAAAATATGTTTGGATGGTTATTTTTTTTTTTTTTAAAAAAAAATCTATTTTTGAATTGATGCGGTGATGATCGTTCTTTGGTAGGGGCGGACCCAAGAATTTCACCGACAAAAAGAAAATAAAAAATGCTATATCATAAATAAAAGTACTTGAAATATGATACAGACCTAATATACAAAAAATTGAAAGAAATCTATTACAAAAATTAAGATTACTTTACTTGACTCTTACTCCACGTGTTTTCATATTATTAAATTCATTTATAATTGAATCTGTGCTAAGACTCAAAATAAGTAGACAAGGGCAAAGACTCACTATTCTTTCTCTTAAAATACATATCAATGGTAGCATTCTTCCCTACAAAGAGCATTAGAAAGATACAATCATGTATAAAAAATTTCATGAAGAAAATTGAATGAAAAGAAGTGATTTTAAGTACATTATTGATTCTTAAAATTTGTCATAAGCTATTAAAAAAATGGCGGATGACAGGACCAGCCACGAGTGAGAGGAAGAAGAGACACAATATTTCGGAAAAATGCAAACAAGTGGGGCTGAGGATAATTAAAGGTTATGGGTCCCACCTCTTTATTATCATATTCTATTTTTTTTTTAAATACAAATGAAAGCAAACGAAAAGATCGGGGAGAACAAAGCCAAATACTAACCTATTTCTTATTGCACTTTTGCACCACGGTTTTTTTTTTTTTTAATAATTTTTAGGGGGACGGGGGCCACCCCTAGCCCCCCCTATCCGCCCTTGGTTGCTGGCGATGACATGGCAGTCAGCATCGGTGTGGTGTTGATGATGGATAGATAGAGATTTCAAAAAAAATAAGAAATTGAAAAATAAAAATAAGAAAACACCTAAAACTATTTTGATTTTTTAGTTTTCAAAAACAACTTGTCGAAAACATTTTTTAAAAACAAGTTTTAACTGTTTTTTTTTTTAAAGGAAAAAACTGTTTTTAAAAACAGAATCCAATAGGCCCCTAGTTACTGATATTATCTTACCCTTTTCTCTTAACAATTTCAGACGGAGGAGAGGGTTCGAGCAAGGGAAAGGAGCTGAAGAAGTTTCTCCATATCGGTTTTGTTAGTTAGGGACCTAGCTTTATTTTGAGTAATTTTCCACTCCAAGTGTAGAAACTAGATGACTTTGTTTCTTGCATTATGCACCTTCTATGTATCAGGTACAAATAAGTGAATTATGCACATTAAAAAAATAGTTTTTATTGATTAAAGAGAATAAATGTGTAAAAATATATTTTGATTTCTAAAAGGAGGAAGATAGAGTGAATAAGAGAGAATAAGTAGAACAAAGGGGTGTGTTAGTGATAATCAATATACTAGTACTCCCTCCGGTCTTAATTATAAGAGCAAATTACCAGAATTTGGAGGGATTAAGGATGGAAGTTAAATTAGTTAATTATATGCATTTTCCTAAAATACCCTTACCCAAAACTAGTTTTCTAGCAATCAAGGGTTCTAAGCGCCCTCAGAGACCCAAGAAGAGGGCCAAATTCATCCAACGCACTCTCAATGTAAGCTTCTCCTTACCTTTTCTTTTCCTGCTTTTTCGCTCTAGTTTAATATCTTCTTCATCAAGTTTTGTTTCTGCCTTATATTTCAAAATTTAAATTTCATAATCTGTGGATGCATTTCAAAGATGACAGATTCTTATCGACGGATTTCATTTTAGAATTTGGATCTTACGCTTCCTTATGACTTTAAACTACCTAGTTTTTAACGCTTAAATTAAAAAAAAAAGTTCGGAAATCAAATCATTAATGAGTTGCAAACATTATTTACTTTATAAAATATATAGGTGTATTATTAAATTATTATTGAGAAAGTATAAATAGGGGTATTATAGGAAAAAAATGACAAAAGTTAAAACTTGCTCTTATAATTAGGACCAAAACCAACTCCAAAATTTGCTCCTATAATTAGGACCGGAGGGACTATAATGTAATTAATAAGGGTAAAAATAAAAAATTGGTTAAAATTTTCGTATTTGAATACTCTCATAGTCCCTTTTTTCCTTTTTTATAGCCTCCACAACTACAAAAAGCCTCTTTAATGTTAGTTTTTTTTTCCTACGTCCTTTTATAGGGGATGCCTATTTGAGCAATGTAGTAAGTTAGACTTGCGGCGTCCCCAATAAAAAGAGACGCCATAAGTCTAACTTACAACATCCTTAATACAAATGGAGACACCGTAAGTGGTAATAACAGCGTCCACTTGTAAAATAGAGATGCCTTAAGTTTGACTTACGACGTCCTTAATAGAAATAGAGATGCCGTGAGGACTACTTATGGCGTCTCTTTTCCTATTAAGGATGTTGTAAGTACCACTTATGGCATTCCTCTTTGTATTAAGGATGGCGTAAATGCTACCAGCGCACACTTACTACGTTCATTTTTGTAATGGGGACATTTAAAGTCTTTTTTTAATGCTCAATATTTTTCACTGCCCAACAATTAGACCCTACATATCAAACAGATCCTCATAAACCAAAATGTTTAGATCATCAGAAAGAAAAATACAGTAAAGAAACATCTTGCTCTAGCTAATTAAAGTGGTAACTACTACTACTGTGTACAATCACCACTAAATGTCAAAAAATTGTCAATAATAAAAGTAAACTTTATTCATCTATGTGTTGAAGAAGATATCCAGCCAAAAGGTTTCAAATCAAATTAATGTCTTCCTCCAAGTAGTCTTTGACATCACAAAAAATCTATAAATTGAAAAACAAGGTATAAGATAAATCAATCAAGTGAATGAGTTCATTAACAATTCAAGTATAACACCAAAAATATTATCATTTGAGAATGAAGGAATGATTACCTCTTCAAAATCTATAGTAAATCCGCTCTAAATGATGTTATACATATAAAGTATAACATAGTATGCGCACTTAGTGCTCCCAAGTTGTCGAGGGTGTAATATCTTAAACTTTGGGCCTAGAGACTGAAGGATAAGTATGTATTAGACAGATGACTAAGCTTAGTTCGAGAAGATTTCCAAGAATGATGAGAGATGGAAAGGCTCTCAGGGACCATGGGATTTGTCAAACTGGGTAAAGGACCTAGTATGCGCAGGTGGTAGAATTAAAGTGTTGGTGCAGAAAGGCATTACAGTGCTTTTGGGCTGGTAGAAAGATGTCACCTAGCTATGTTATGAGGTATGAGACGTTTAGTCTAGTAATAGCGTGCCAATATAGGTGTGCATATGACATTTACAGGGTGGACATGTGTGCCTTGTGTTTTGGAACATGACATTGGTATGTGGTGCCAAGTGGGGCCCACAAACAGAGTCTAACCTGGTGTCATTTGGTGGGTCTTGGTATGCGTGCTGCAATCCTGAGTAAAACCTGAGTAGGTTCCCGAGTGAGCACCGATAAAGTAGCTTTAATAAAGTAAGTCATGATGACACAACTTTTGCGTTGACGCAATAGAAATATGACACATGTCTTCTCATCTTGACACACTTTTGAGTTGGTATAGTAGTGACACGTGTTCCTAATCATGACATTGCATCAAGTTACTTTTGTGTTGGTCTAATAGAAAGATGACACGTGTCCCTTCATGATTATAAAATATGAAAGCACTTTTGTGTTGGTAGCACCATGACGCGTTGCATAGCTTTTGAGTGTAGGGAATCCACCTATCTCTGGTCCTGACACGTACTTGAATTTTTGAACACTGGACCCGGGAGTCAGGGGAGGTGCCACCTCACCCCCTTTAGCTTGCTTAGAAGACGCCACCTCGCCTTCTGGCTTCAAAGCAAGCTCTCTCCTTAACTTGTTGGTCAGTGACTCGTGGCATACTTTGGACTACACATATGTTATGGATATTTCTTATTTCCCATTCTTCAACTCTTCAATGTAGCCAAACACCTGAAAATACAGGAAAGAGAGAGTGAAAATGTGAGAGAGGAAGAAGGAAGGGAATAGTAAAATTCTTGAATTCCGAAGCTGATTTCACCTTTGATTTGGCGTTTTGGCTCCCGAGTGCTTCTTTAACGTTGTTCCTCTTGGCGAGAGCAACATTTCTATAGCTATATCAATTGTGAATAAAAATTACTTATAATGCCAGGTCGTGACATGAGATGACAGATTCTCTTCATTCATTCAGTTTGATAGTGGACCGAAGATCCTCAAGAACTTTTGTCTCATCAACCTCTTCAGGATTCTGCAAATAAACTTTCGTCAATCCATGACGAAATGTGCATAGTGATTTCTTAGCCTTATTGAGGACAAATTTCTTGGAAGTTTCGTCTATATATATGGTATGTAGATTGCAAAGCATACAATTCTAGTTAACATATTCGACAAGTACATAGCAAGTAATTAGCAGGCATATATACCTTACTCTAATATTGTCCCAAATAACCTCTACGTACTTTTTCTGCACCAAACGCCAGTTACCCATCATGATAGGAACATTGGTCCTTGTCGTTATGCTGATGTAGCTGATGAAGTGTAATGACTCAAGAGCTTGACCCTTAGTGTTCCATGTTGTAACATCCTAATTTTTACACTAGGATATAATTACAAATAATTGTATGTAAAATATTATTTATAAATGAAAGTAGTGGAATAAGGGTGTGCAAATAATTAATAGTTGTTGGAAAAAGGGGGGGGCAAAAACGTACAGAAAAGAAAAGAAAAAATGTAAATGAAAATAATAGGTGTAATAATGAATAAAATAATATTTTCTAAAAAAAAAAAAAAAAAAGGCAAAGAAATGCTGCCACCTAAATATATATTAGGGACACCTAATATAGTTACGTGGGAGGGAGTAATAAATGTGTTTGTGGTGTTGTGTGAAGCGAGGTGTGTGTGTGCGTCGTGAGCTAGCAGAGTGAGGGCGGGAGTGAGACGGCAAAAGAGGGAGAGAAAGAGAAAAAGAAGGAGTTATTTGAGTTTTTTAAGGTACGTTATTTATTTTATAAGATCATTTAGGTAGTTTAATTCACGAAAGTTATCTACACATTTTTCTCTTTCTAATAAGGATAATATAATACGATTAGTGAAAATTTTGGGATTAGAATTATGATAAAGTTTTGAATTTGATAATAAATGACTTGTATATATGAAGAGCATGAGTAATAAATAACTTTAATCGGTTTAGATTTGTTAGTCAAGTTCTTTGTGGAATTTAAATTTATTTTCTATTTAAAAGAATTTTGGAATCTACGGTATATAGGATCTTTTTACGGATAAAATGAAAATTTAAGCATTTAGTTGGATTACTAGAGACATTATTTAAGGTTTAATCGGTTAGTTTTGTTAAATCTTGAATTATATGAAATTATGAACTAGTATTTGGGATTTTAATTTAGATACGATAAGATTTTGATTATATAAAGATTGTTTAATAAATTGGGTAAGTTAGTATTAGGTTAAAAATTGAGGAATAGATAAATTGTCAATTTTTAATAAAACTAAAGTGAGATAATAGTTTAATTAATTATTGTTAGTTCTCAATATGTTTTGATGATTAACAACAAATGTAAAACATGTTTTGAAGTTTGCAAAGTCGATTAAAAACATTCGATAGTTGCAAACTGCGGTATAGGTTTGCAAACTCGAGTAAAGGCCATCCGAGAAAGCAACCAAGTTTTTCAAGTTAAGTCAATACTTTGCAAGATAGGTTTGCATACCGCAGTATTGGACATCCAAAAGCAACCAAGTTTTTCAAGTTAAGTCAATACTTTGCGGTATAGGTTTGCATACTCAAGATTGGACATCCGTAAAAGCAACCAAATCTTTTCAAGCTAAGTCAATACCGCGCATGCGGGTAGCCATACCGCAGTATTGGACTTCCAGAGAGCAACCAAGTTTTTCAAACTAAGTCCATACCGCAGTATGCGTAGCTAAACTCGAGTATTGAACTTTCAGAGAGCAAAAGGATTTTTCAAACTAAGTCAATACTGCAAAGATGCGTAGCCAAACTCGAGTATTGAACTTCCGAGAGCAAAAGGATTTTTCAAACTAAGTCAATACTCGCAAAGATGCGTAGCCAAACTCGAGTATTGGACTTACGAAGAGCAAAAGGATTTTTCAAGCTAAGTCAATACTGCAGTAAAGGAGTGCAAACTCGAGTATAGGTTTTATCTTTCAAACACAAGACACGCTGGTTTGCCTCTGAAAGGTGCATACTCCAGTATTCCATTGGATACTGCAGTATGGACACTTGTGTACGGTGCACATACTCGGTAAGCATGAACATACTAGAGTATACAACGGTAAAAACTGATTTTTGAATTACACGAATTTGCAAATCACTCTTGTTTGATCCTATTGCTTTCATAAATCATTCACTTATGTTCCCGGATATGTTTAACAAGTTTATTGAGTGAATTTCAGTTAGCACGGTGAAGATTAATGAAGATCAAGGCAAAAAGCAAAAGGTGCTCGGTGCATTTAATGCACCTCTCGCAAATCTACCTACTTTCAGCTAATTCATCTGAGCACGCCTTTCGAACGTTAAAGAATGCTTACTACAACAAGCAAAGTAATCTCCAACGGGCAAATTCTCGAGAATCACATCGATCAAATTAACACCTGGATTAGCGAAGTTTAGAGAGAGAAGATGACCGGACCTTAAGCTAATCACCTACAACGGTTGGATTCATCAAGCAACGGTCATTTAATGTTCTCTACCTATAAATAGAGTGCATTAACTTCTTCTCAAGCCGATACACTACGAGAGCGAAAATTTACTAAGTGTCATTTATTGTGTTCACCTCTTTCCGTCGTATTGTATCAATTTGATACTTGTACTTCAGTGTTCATCTTATCTGCTCTTCAAGAGAGTTATTTCTGTAAATCATTCATTGATTGAGATAACCACAAGTCAGGGGACTAGGTGGTTGGGTGTATTGATTGCAACTTGTAAGGGGGAGTGAGTTCTAGTGAGAGAACTACTCTGAGTACGAGTTTGTAATCAATTGTTGAGTTTTAGTGGATTGAAAATCCCAAGTGTGGCTTGGGGACTAGATGTAGGTCAAGGATAAGACCGAACCAGGGATAATTTCTCTTGTGCAAGCTTTCCTTACCCTTCTCCTCGATATACTCTGTTTTCACTTGTCCAAAACAGACCTAGTTCTTAAAATTTTAAGAATACCCAATTCACCCCCTCTTGGTTATTTAGGCTCCACTTTCATTTGGTATCGAGCAAGGTCTTCTCTAAGAGCTTAACATCTCGAGAAGGATCAACATGGATGGTATTCTACCCGATGGAGCTTCTATCAACGGGCCACCCGGTTTCAATGGTGAACACTACTCATTCGGGAAAGCTAAATTCAAGGTGTTCGTCAATGCTACGAGTATGGTCTTTGGAGAGTGTTCGAAAGAGGTGATTACATGCCAACCGTACTTGAAGATGGTGTGAGGGTCATGAAGCTAGAAGAAGACTATGATGACAATGATAGAAGAAACGTCACCCTCAACAGCAAGGCGGTTCTGCTTCTCCAAAGTGCACTGAGTCAACAAGAATATTTTCGTATTTGCACTTTGCCTTCTGCTAAACACATGTGGGATGCTCTAGAGATCGCTCACGAAGGCACAGCTGGAGTCAAGCAAAATCGAGTAAATACTCTTATGACAGAGTATGACCTTCTTTGAATGAAACCTGGTGAATCCATTGGAGAATTTCAGCTTCGTTTCACTCATCTCATCAATCAACTCACGGCTCTTAGGAAGGAATACGACCAGACGGTCCAATTGAGAAAGATTCTAAACATTCTGAATAAGGAATGAGAGGCCAAGGTCACCGCGATAGAAGAAGCGCGAGGAGAATCAATGACGTACGTAGCTGCCCTCTTTGGAAGCTTGTCTGAGTATGAAGCCAAGCTAAAATTCAAGAAGGGTCTGGATGAAGCGCATGCAAGGAACAAAGGAATAGCCCTCAAGACTACCAAAGAAAGCAAAGAGTCAGAAGACGAAGAAGAAAATGAGGATGAGGAAATAGGCATGATGGTTCGTAGATTCAAGAAATTCTACAAGAGGGACCAAGGTTTCAAGAAATTTCACAAAGCTAGCTCCGGCTATGAGGCAAAGAAACCAAATCATCTACTATGAGTGCCAAAAGCCTGGCCACATCAAAGCCGAATGTCCTCACCAACAACAAAGACAAAGAAAAGAAGAAGTTCAAAGAAATACAAGAAGAAAGCTTATGTCTCCGGCATCTGGGGTGATAGTTCATCTGATGAAGATGATGAGGATGAGGAAGAGAAAGCAAATATATGCCTAGTTGCTGAAGAAGAAGAGCAACGTACTAACCTTGAAGAGGTATATGATTGCAAACCTCCTTATGATGATTTATTTGCTTGAGTATATGGTCAGTGTGCAATCTGAATTTGAAAAACTTGCTGAAAAATATTTCAAATTGAAAAACAGAATATTACTCTTGAATTGCAAGTTGAAAAACTTTCTCCTTTAGAAAATCTTGCTTGTGAAGAATGTCCTGATTTGAAGAAAAAGAATTTACATCTTACAAAGGCACTCGAAAAATTCACTAAGGGAAGTGAAATGCTTGATGTGATTTTGAAACAACAACGATTTATAAATGATAGATCGGCATTGGCTACGTAGATGGATTTTGATAAAAAGAAAGGCAAGAAGAAGAGTGGTCAAAAAACGTACATGAACTATTTCACAAAATCAGTTCATTCTTCAAATCCCTTTGCACATTGTAATTATTGTAATAAGAAGGGTCATTCTACTTCTTCTTTGCTTTCATAGAAATGAAAGAAAAATTAAGCCTGTGGGAAATTATCAATGGGTACCGAAAGGAACTTATGTTCCTAAGGTCAAAACTAACTCCAAAGGACCCAAGAAAAGATGGGTACCTAAGGCTTGATCCTTTGTGAATTGCAGGTTTGTCTTAGAGCATCAAGACCCAACAAGTGGTACATTGATAGTGGGTGCTCAAGACACATGACGGAGATGAATCCAAATTCCTTTCAATCAAACCAAAGGATGGTGGTAGAGTCACATTTGGAGGAGACCAATCGGGAAAATTGCTGGGATTGGTGAGATAGGAAATAATGAAGGTCCTCTCATCAAGGATGTCTATCTGGTAGAAGGATTGTGTCACAACCTCCTAAGTGTGAGCCAAAGCACCGACAAGGGTAACCTAGTTATCTTTGACTCAAACGAATGCTTGATTGTTAGAAAGGATTTAGTCTCCATTGATGATTTGAAAACTAAAGCTTTATTTAGAGCACCTAGAGAAGGAAATTGTTATACTCTTAACTTATCTAGCAATGCTTCGTTTCAAAAACCGCTGTTTTGTTAGTAACTTGAATGAGAATTGGCTATGGCATAAGCGATTAGCTCATGTTAATATGTTTCAACTTGACAAGTTACTTGAAAAAGGATTTGGTCATTGGTATTCCAAAATTGAATTTCAAAAATGATATGGTCTATGATGCATGTCAAAAAGGAAAACAAACCAAATCCTCTTTTAAAGCAAAAAATGAGATTTCAACTAGTAGACCTCTTCAATTACTCCATATGGATCTAGTTGGACCAAATAGAGTAAAAAGTCTTGGTGGAAATCTTTATACTTTGGTCATAGTTGATGATTACTCTAGATTTGCTTGGACAATATTTTTATCATCTAAAGATGAAACGTTTGATCAGTTTGTTACCTTTGCCAAGAAGGTCCGAACGAGAAAGGTTTCTCAATTTCGTGTATAAGGACCGATCATGGTGGCGAATTTGAAAACAACGCCTTGAGTTCTTACGTGACAATATGGGGATTGATCACAACTTTTCGGCTCCAAGGACTCCTCAACAAAACGATGTTGTTGAGAGGAAGAATAGAGTTCTCACTGAGATGGCAAGGGCAATGCTGAATGAGAACAACACTTCTCAAGTGTTTTGGGCTGACGCGATGAGTACGGCTTGTTATGTCTCCAACCGAGCCTATCTGAGGAAAAAGCTGAACAAGACCCCTTATGAACTCTACAAGGAAAGGAAGCCAAATCTCAGCCACCTACACGTTTTTGGATGCAAGTGCTATGTGCACAATAATGGTAAAGAGAATCTTGGTAAATTCGATCCCAAAGCTGATACAGGCATCTTTATTGGTTATTCGAATAGGAGTAAAGCTTATAGAGTTTTTAACACTAGAACTAAGATTGTAGAAGAGTCCATACATGTTGTGTTCTGTGAAAATGACTCGATAAACTCTTGGATGATGAGGAAGAGACTATTTTCAAAGATCAATTCTTTTCAAAAACTACTCCTTCCTCCTTCCGAAGTGTCTTGAAAATGTTTTTGAGGTTGATCCCGAAAATAATTTGGAAAATCCTGATCGTCTCAACCTAGAGCTTGGAGATTTATAAGAAATCATCCTTTGGACCAAGTGATAGGTGATGTAAACCAAGGAGTAAGAACTAGAAGGAGTACCATGAATGAAGTAACCTTTTCTGCATTCATTTCACATATTGAACCCTCTAAAATAGAAGAAGCCCTTTCAGACAATGATTGGGTGATAGCTATGCAAGAGGAGTTACATCAATTTGACAAAATCAGGTTTGGGACTTAGTACCTAGACCCAAGGACCATCCGGTTATTGGGACAAAATGGGTATTTAAGAACAAACGTGATGAGTCTGCAATCATTGTCCGTAACAAGGCTAGATTGGTTGCAAAAGGCTACAACCAAGAGGAAGGCATAGACTATGAAGAGACTTATGCTCCAGTAGCAAGATTGGAAGCCATAAGAGTTCTTCTAGCCTTTGCATGCACTAAAGGTTTTAAACTTTTTCAAATGGATGTGAAAAGTGCATTTTTAAATGGTTTTATACAAGAAGAGGTGTATGTTGAACAGCCCCCAAGTTTTGAAAATGATCGATTTCCAGATCATGTTTTTAAACTAAAGAAAGCCTTGTATGGTCTTAAGCAAGCTCCTAGAGCTTGGTATGAAAGATTGAGTCAATTTTTACTCAATCAAGGATTTATTAGAGGAAAAGCTGACACAACATTATTTATCAAGAAAAATAAATTGAATGAGATTTTAATTGTTCAGATTTATGTAGATGATATTATATTCGGTGCTACTAATGACTCCCTGTGTGAGGAATTTTCCAAGACTATGTAGGGTGAATTTGAGATGTCAATGATGGGAGAGCTCAACTACTTTCTTGGGCTGCAAATCAAGCAACGCAAAGATGGGATATTTATATCTCAAACCAAGTATTTGAATGATTTGCTGAGAAAGTTTGGGATGGACAAGTGCAATGGGGCTGACACACCAATGAGCACAACCACTTCCTTGGATGCTGATGAAGAGGGCAAGGATTTCAACATCACCAAGTATAGAGGGATGATTGGATCTCTGCTCTATCTCATCGCAAGCCGCCCGGACATCCAATTCAGTGTGGGAATGTGTGCCAGATTTCAATCAGCTCCTAAAGAGTCACACGCAGAACATGTAAAGAGGATATTCAGATATCTCTCTGATACGAAGACTCTTGGACTATGGTTTCCCAAAGGTCGTACCGGAGGTTTTGGTGGCATATTCGGATTCGGACCATGCGGCTACAAGACGGATAGAAAGAGCACAAGTGGCCAATGCGAGTTCTTTGGTAACTCACTTGTGTCTTGGTTTAGCAAGAAGCAAACAACCGTGGCCGTATCATCAACCGAGGCTGAATATGTAGCCGCCTCAAGTTGCTGTGCTCAAGTGCTGTGGTTGAAGCAACAACTTGCTGATTTGGGTGTGCACTTGAAAGAGATTCCGATTTTATGTGACAACACAAGCACAATAAGCTTGGCCAAGAATCCGGTGCAACATACAAGAACCAAGCATATTGATGTGAGGCATCACTTCATTCGGGATCATGTTCAAAAGCGAGATGTCAAAGTGATGTTCATTCCAACCCATCTCCAATTGGTGACATCTTCACCAAGCCTCTAGCCAAGGAACAATTCACATTCATAAGGAGAGAATTGGGAATGGTAAATCCCAATGAATTGTAAGCATTTCTCCTTCAATTTAATGTTAGTTATGCTTTTGATGATTAATCTTTAACTAACTTGGGCATCGGAGTGTTTAGTCATACTTTTGCGGGGTATTTTGAGGTTTCGAAGTTGCATACTAGAGTATAGGATGGCTTACTTGAGTATAGGACCGACAGAGGCCAAACCTGAAATCTTGCAATGGGCATACTGCAGTTTGTAAGTGAAAGTATGCTAAACTCGAGTAAGGAAGAGCTAAACTCGAGTATGGTCATCGTGGGTTCAAAAATTCACACTACATCTTTGATTCAAAAATTCACACTACATTTTTGAAGTCCAGGTTAGTATACTTCCACCTTTACTCGAGTATGTAAGTGAAAGTATGCTAAACTCGAGTAAGCAAGAGCTAGACTTGAGTATAATGATCTGTCTATATATACTGAATAGTCGTGTTCTTCCATACTCGCGTCCTTACTCCAGTAAACCCTAGAGTTGCGACTTTCTCTCTTCTTCTCTCCTTGAAATCGTCTCAACCCCTCCTTAAATTCCCATAAATCCTCATCAAATCACCCTCAATATCTTCCCAATCTCTCTCTCGACGAACCCTAACCTCGGGATGTCGAAAGATCAATCTCGTCCGATCAACCGGTTTCTTCTCAAATTCCCAGCACCAAGAATGAAGTCGATTCCCAAGAAGTTACAAACGGGGATTGATACAAGAATTCCTGGAGTTGGTGTTACGATTGCGAGATAAGCCACCTTCGAACCCCAAGAAGAGGGATTCATCGTCAAAGGACCCGATATCTTCATCGGCCACAAAGAAGAAGAAGATGGCCGAGCAAAGCAAGGCAAAGGGGAAGAGGACCATTGTTCACAAAAAAACAAGGACCAAGAGATCCACCCCCGCTCGGCTCTCTCTCTTGTAGGGTTACCGGCTCCATGTCGACTTTGAGACGAAGAGGATGAGCACGAAGAAGTCTCACCATTCATCGACAATGCAGTTGAGGAGATTAAACTTCACAAGTCTGCGCCTACGGGATTCAAAGTCACCCCGGTTCCACTTCCTCCCGGTCTCAATGCCAAGTTCAAGGACCAGTATTCGACTCGTGGCTTCTGCGCAGTTGTTTCAGTTGACCTGGAACAAATTCATCGAGAGTGCAATGTGGATCTCTCACCATGGTTCGGGCCCTATCAGTCATTCGTCTCCATCGAGGCCGCTTACTTCCCGGAGTTAGTCAAGATGTTCTACTTCAACATGGCGACCAATCACATCTTGGACTCAGAAGGCAGTGCGATTGAGGAAAGGATCACCACATGTGTCAGGGGGGTCCAATTCACTTTGTCTGCCGCCATCATCAACAAGATCCTCAAGATTACTCATCCTCCAGCGGCGTCCACACCAAAATACACCAATGCTGAGGTGTATAGGACTCTAATGCTTACTCAGGACGTACCGGATGATCAGAGTGCTCATCTGTCTTTCAAGCCCGCAGACATGCCATCCCTGCACCGAGTAATTTGGTATATCTACACTCGCAATTTTGTGCGAGAAAGGAGGGAGCTATACTCACTTTGCACGAAGGATTACAGATTCTTCACGGCATTCATCAAGCAAAGATCCCCTCAACATTGGGCAGTGGCTCTTCAAGGAAATCAGCTTTTTCAAGTTTTCATCCCGAAAGGGATCATATATGCCATTTGCCTCACTGGCGTCCCTTATTATGTTCTATCACAAAATATGGTATGTGGGACCACCTGAGTAGATGAAGTTCATCCCATCCTTCGGCAAGACACAATTGAACTTCATGAAGATTTCATTCGAGCCGGAAGGATCGGCCGATCGAGGGCTCCTCCGAGGTCACAAGCCCGTACATCACAGTCATATGCGCACGAAGCTCAATCGCATCCTCCTCCATCATTGGAATTCGAAGAAAGGTTGAGAGAAATGATCGATGCTGCCCTTTCATCCCATAGACTGATCATGAAGGCTGAGTTGGACATGCTACGCGCAGAGTTCAAGATGGGTCTCCTAGATGTGAAGGCCGACTTGGGCAAGGCGAAGGATGCCACGACAAGAAGCAAAGTGAGATTTTTGATCGGGGCATTGATCTAGACTCCGGGCTATCCATGACATATGAGCTTGCATCGAAGCCCGAATAAGATTGATCGTCTGATCGACCATTTTGGCGTTGGTGCTTCTTCTTCATCCACATTTGGGTTCACGACCGGTCCATCCTCATCCTCTCCTGTTCCAGAGACCCAGCCACCAGAGACTCACTTTTCCCCACTTTCCTCACCTACCTTCTCCTTTCCCAGTCCACCTCACACCACTTCATCCCCAGCCTCCACTTCCACTCCTACCCCTGTGATTCCATCTTCTCCTATCACTCCTACCACAGAGATTCTACCTAACCAACCTCTATCTCCACCTACTCCGTCCACGGAGATTCTCCCTTCACCTTCTCCATTTTTCATACCTTTTGATCCAAACCCTTTGGCCATGGTGATCTACACCCCTCCCATCTTTGTCCTCGACCCTGAGTTTGATGATGACAAAGGGGGAGAAGGACAGAAAGATGTAGATGTATAGGGTTTTATTGGTTCTAGGTAGTTTGTCATTTGTACTTCATTGTGTTATTTTTTTGATGTTTCTGAACTTGTTTTGATTATCAGAGTAATATCAGTAGTTATCAGAGTGTCTATTCTTTCTGATATCGTTCTTGATTATATGAAGAATGCTTAAATGAATATAGTTCAGCTTGTTTACACTTTTGAATTCCACTTCGCTGCCATTCTCTGAACTTTAAGTGTTGAAATGCAAAATTGGTTGATTTTCTAATAACTATCTTTGAACTTTGAAAACTTCATTTCTAAACAAATTACATCTTTCAAATTCTTTGCAAAAATAGCTTACAAGTGTTGTCATCATCAAAAAGGGGGAGAATGTTAGTTCTCAATATGTTTTGATGATTAACAACAAATGTAAAACATGTTTTGAAGTTTGCAAAGTCAGTTAAAAACATTCTGATAGTTGCAAACTGCAGTATAGGTTTGCAAACTCGAGTAAAGGCCATCCAGAAAGCAACCAAGTTTTTCAAGTTAAGTCAATACTGCAGTATAGGTTTGCATACCGCAGTATTGGACATCCAGAAAGCAACCAAGTTTTTCAAGTTAAGTCAATACTGCAGTATAGGTTTGCAAACTCGAGTAAAGGCCATCCAGAAAGCAACCAAGTTTTTCAAGTTAAGTCAATACTGCAGTATAGGTTTGCATACCGCAGTATTGGACATCCAGAAAGCAACCAAGTTTTTCAAGTTAAGTCAATACTGCAGTATAGGTTTGCATACCGCAGTATTGGATATCCAGAAAGCAACCAAATCTTTCAAGCTAAGTCAATACCGCAGTATGCGTAGCTAAACTCGAGTATTGAACTTCCAGAGAGCAAAAGGATTTTTCAAACTAAGTCAATACTTTGCAGTATGCATAGCCAAACTCGAGTATTGAACTTCCGTGAGAGCAAAAGGATTTTTCAAACTAAGTCAATACTTTGCAAAGATGCGTAGCCAAACTCGAGTATTGAACTTCCGAGAGAGCAAAAGGATTTTTCAAACTAAGTCAATACTTGCGGTATGCGTAGCCAAACTCGAGTATTGAACTTCCGAAAGCAAAAGGATTTTTCAAACTAAGTCAATACTGCAGTATGCGTAGCCAAACTCGAGTATTGGACTTACAGAGGGCAAAAGGATTTTTCAAGCTAAGTCAATACTGCAGTAAAGGAGTGCAAACTCGAGTATAGGTTTTATCTTTCAAACACAAGACACGCTGGTTTGCCTCTGAAAGGTGCATACTCCAGTATTCCATTGATCTTGCCGTATGGACACTTGTGTACGATGCAATACTCTAGTAAGCATGAACATACTTTAAAGATACAACGGTAAAAACTGATTTTTGAATTACACGAATTTGCAAATCACTCTTGTTTGATCCTATTGCTTTCATAAATCATTCACTTATGTTCCCGATATGTTTAACAAGTTTATTGAGTGAATTTCGGTTAGCACAAATGAAGATTAATGAAGATCAAGGCAAAAAGCAAAAAGGTGCTCGGTGCATTTAATGCACCTCGCAAATCTACCTACTTTCAGCTAATTCATCCGAGCACGCCTTTATACGAACGTTAAAGAATGCTTACTACAACAAGCAAAGTAATCTCCAACGGGCAAATTCTCGAGAGAATCACATCGATCAAATTAACACTTGGATTAGCGAAGTTTAGAGAGAGAAGATGACCGGACCTTAAGCTAATCACCTACAACGGTTGGATTCATCAAGCAACGGTCATTTAATGTTCTCTACCTATAAATAGAGTGCATTAACTTCTTCTCAAGCCGATACACTACGAGAGCGAAAATTTACTAAGTGTCATTTATTGTGTTCAGCCTCTTTACGTATTGTATCAATTTGATACTTGTACTTCGATGTTCATCTTATCTCGCTCTTCAAGAGAGTTATTTACGTAAATCATTCATTGATTGAGATAACCACAAGTCGGGGGACTAGGTGGTTGGGTGTATTGATTGCAACTTGTAAGGGGGAGTGAGTTCTAGTGAGAGAACTACTACGAGTACGAGTTTGTAATCAATTGTTGAGTTTTAGTGGATTGAAAATCCCAAGTGTGGCTTGGGACTGGATGTAGGTCAAGGATAAGACCGAACCAGGATAATTTCTCTTGTGCAAGCTTTCCTTACCCTTCTCCTCGATATACTCTTTTTCACTTGTCCAAAACAGACCTAGTTCTTAAAATTTTAAAATACCCAATTCACCCCCTCTTGGGTATTTAGGCTCCACTTTCAATTATTTAAGGGTTAAGGTGTGATTTGGTGATAAATTATTAGCTCGGGAGCATCCAACACAATTAACTATTAAGTGGACCAAAAATACCAACAAACTTTTAAAAAGGAGCGCCCGGCCTCTGTTTGTTAGCAAAAAGTTAACGTCCCCGTTATCTAAGGTGCGATTGGCCAACGAACTTTTACTTGGGAGCGCCAAACACAAAATTCTAAATTGTACTAAATTAAAGAATTTTTTTCTCAATTATCATTATTCAAAACTACTTGTATAGATATCTATGGACAAAAATTACTCATTCTTCAATTTTGTCAAAATTATAGTGTGCTAAAATAAACAAATTTTTTAATTAAAAATATAATTATATGATTTAAATAAAAATCAAGGTGTTTTATAGTTTATTATATATGTTGAACAAAAAAAATTAGACGATTTATTTTTATTTTAGAAGAAATTTATGTGAGTTAAAAAATTCATTTAATGTTAATAAAATTTAAAAAATCTATTATATTCTGAAAGAAATGAAATGAGTTTAATTTTTATTTTTATAAAAAGAGCTTAATGGATATCATCAAGTTGCCCGATTTATATTATTAAGTATCAATTTTGATATCCATTAAGCTCTTTTTATAAAAATAAAAATTAAACTCATTTCATTTCTTTCGGATATAATATATTTTTTTAAATTTTATTAACATTAAATGAATTTTTTAACTCACATAAATTTCTTCTAAAATAAAAATAAATCATATATATTTTTTTGTTCAACATATATAATAAACTACTAAACACCTTGATTTTTATTTAAATCATATAATTATATTTTTAATTAAAAATTTTGTTTATTTTAGCAAACTATAATTTTGACAAGATTGAAGAACGAGTAATTTTTGTCCATAGATATCTATACAAGTAGTTTTGAATAATGACAATTGAGAAAAAATTCTTCAATTTAGTAAAATTTAGAATTTTGTCTTTGGGCGCTTCCGGAGTAAAAGTTCGTTGGCAATCTAGCCCTTAGATAATGGACGTTAACTTTTTGCTAACGGCGTTGGCTAGGTGCTATTTTTTAAAAGTTTGTTAGTATTTTTGGTCCACTTAATAGTTAATTGTGTTGACGCTCCCGAGCCAATAGTTTATTGGCCAAATCGCACCTTAACCCATTATTTAATTATGGTATTAGTGGTTATTTTTGTTAATTCTATTAACGTATAATTATATGTTTATTTTCAAAGGGGACTGATTTCTCTTACGCTTAGTGTCGTATCAAGAACTTGAGGTAACCACTTTCCACTCACTGTACTTGTTTGTATGATGTTTGTGAGTGATTTTTAATCTATGAAAATTATGTTTTCGATGAAGTTGCATTGTGGGATTTTATTTTAAAATGTGATTGGTGAGATTGTATTATTGATGTAATATATCATTGAATACTTTGAAATGGCTATTGAGACAAAAAGTTATGATATCACATGTTTTGGATAATTCAATTTTATTATGATTTTGTGAGTTAAAATAACATTGTTATCTAAATGATTATCGAGATGATGTGTTATTTTATAAATTATGTTTGGAATCTTATATATACATGCCAAGATGATGATGATGTGGAGCGGTGATGGTTGTGGAGTGATGATGAGAGTTATTGTGTATATAATACTACGTGGTATGCCACCACTCAGTGTACAGTGGATGACTTGATATTTTCAGGGCCCTTGGTATCACCCTTTTCCTTTGGTCGGGTTAAGGGTCAGCCCTTGGTACAGTGGCACCTTTCCGTATTCAAAGGAAAGGGAACCCATGGTCCGATATGAGTTCTATAGTCTTTGGCCGAACTGTACCTCATTATTGGAGAGCTTGGTGCAGTCTTGTCATAGAGACTACACCTATTACGTTACAGCCCATGGGTTCTGTCAGCGGAAATAAGGGTGGGGGTGACAAGGATTGTTAGGGTATCGATCTGTTGCTTGACATGGTGTATATGTGATTCATGATATGATATAAACTTGTTTGATTTGGAAATTTGTAAAATTATATGTCTACTACTTTGTTATATAAAATGTTCCACTTGGCACCTTACGGGCACGTATTAGCATTTACAATGAGCTGGATTGATGGTTACAAATATTTTTCAGGTGATAGTTCTCGTGTGAGTCAATCAGGGAAGGCTTCGGAATCTTAAGTTACTTTTGCTAACGACAGTGCTTCCGCCTTTGTGGTACATGTTAAATTATTGTATATTGCCACATTAGGGCTCACTTGGCATACTCTAGTATATTTCGGATATTTTGACAAATTCTAAAGCATTGTTTAGTTTAAAAATATAGGCCTAATGACATCTATAGCTTAACTATGTGTACAAAACATTTTAATAAATGGTTTAATCAAGTTAATAATTAATAATTGTCCTCTAAATTGGAGGATGTTACACATGTCATTGAAATTTTCTCCCCCAAAGAATTAGCTTTGTTCACAAAATTCAAGGTACGATGGCCCCTCCTTACAATATCACGCAGTTCTTCTAATGCCTGTTCTTGGGACAACTTTCTGGATTGATGGGTAACGTTTAACCAATGATAAGTGTGTTAAGTGTAATAACTTGAGAATGTGAAGAGACACAAGGTAGGAGTGTTTTAAAAGACTTGACGAAACTTGTTTACGGTTATAAGTTTAGAACCGTTATGATGGGGGCTTTTCTTTCGATTCTTATTTTACAATCATAATGAACTTTTGAATGAAAGTTCATGGTTTTACATCACAATTGTTAGGTATTAGACATGGTATTCTAAAAAGTGACGGGCTTTACGTAATAACCGTTTCTTATTTAACTTTTTTAAATAATTTTTGAAGTTGATTATTCAACCCCATGGCACAAACCATTTTTATTTATTTAAATGAGAGTGTGAATGATGTTTCTTTTGTCGCTAAAACAAGCAATTAAACTATGACCAACTAACTAATGCAATATCGTGGCAACCTAGGTCACTCTCCCAAGAAGCAATATGTGAGTTTTTCTATAGGATTGATTCTAAGTGATGAGAGATGCACAGTGGAATGGACTGAAACTAGAATGCAAGAGAATACCACCTAAATGCAAGATGCAAATGACACTAAAACCTATATGAGAATGAAACTAATCTAAATGAATGCAACTGCAATTTTTGGGGGTTTTATGGAAAGGGATTTAAAATCCTATGGAAAAGAAACAAACTAATATCTAAGAAAATCAAATAAGAAAAGGTAACAAAGATTTACTTCTAAAGGGAACAACTTAGGATTTACATGGAGTTAACTTTCTTAGTCTTGATTAATTAATTAGACCAAAGAGAAATTGGTAAACGAGAGGCATTAATAAGTCTAATCACCTAATTGAAACATGGGAAACCTCAAGTTCAATAACATTTAATCCACTAGAGAACTCATAATGAAATAAATGCTAGTTAATTAAATCCATTAAAACCAATCACAAATAATTGTAAAACAATTTTGGAAATATATATTGTTTAAAATTGTCTAATTAAACAAATAGAAAATTAACCAACCCAATTAAACCATAAAGAGGATAAACCAAATTGAATATTAAATTAATAATGAAAACTCAATTAGTAATTTAATTGACACTCTAAAAGGTTTGCAAACAAAAATCTCAAAATACAAACCAAATCCAAATTATCAATTTAATATTTGAAAAGAAATATGTCTACATGCAATCTAAAACTATATTGTTCTTAACTAATACAACTTAAAATTGTTTAAAACCAAGTGCAAGTACAAATCTTAGGCTCTAACTTTCTCAAGTTCCTCCCAAGTTGCCTCCCAGATAAGCCTACGTTGCCATGGAAATATTCTCTCCTCCTTCACGCTTCAAACTAGTCACGGCCATTTGGTCAATGATGAACATGGAGATGATGATTGATTAAACTTGGGGTCAATTGTGCGGTAAATGGAGACAAGGGATGTAATAAAGTATTGATGGAATTTGGGAGCGTGGGCCCGTGAATAGATAAGAGGATGGGAATTGATGATGATGATTCAATGTAAGTGGCGTCCCTTGGTGAATAGAGAAGAAGTTCCAGCAGTAATTCAAGTGGCTTCGTAAGTGAGAGATATAAGGGAAGAGGATTCTCTCCTTATCATTTTTCTCATTTTCTCTCATTAGCCTATTTGAGCTATTGATTGAGAAGATGAGAGAAAAGTTAAAGTGGTATTGTAATTGATTGGATGGATATGATTTAGGAATGATGAGGGATAATGAAAGTGCTTATGAGAGAAACCCAACCCGAGATATGAGTGTTGGCTCTCAAAGAGAGCATGAATAATCCTGCATGGCTGGGATTTTTTTTAATTAAAAAAAAAAAAGAGAATGAGAAAACATAGGGTACAAGATTTGAACTCATTAGAATTGATTTGGCCCATTTAAATTTAGCCACTAGATTCTTTATAAACTTCTAAAAATAATTTTGCACTATAGGATTTCCTAATATGCTTTTCCTTTGATCTGCACAAATTAAATGAGATTGTGATCTATCATGCATTTAGAAATATTAATCCATCACAAAATAGGCAATTAAAATATTAACAATTTAAGCCCAATAATCTCATAATTAATTGAGATTTATATTATTTCCTAATATTGGATAATGATTCAAATATTTCCTAATAAATCCAAATTAGCCCAACTATTCCCAAAATAAATGAATAATGTGGAATAAAATATATAATAATATTGATTTATCAGTGAAGAAACAAAAACAAAAATAAAAAGTTATGAGGATAAAGGATCTATTGCATCATAAGATTCATCATTCTCTAATAACTTGTCCATCTTCTCGATTAGAGAGCGAACACGATAAGTCAAGCACGTGTCCATGCATCCTTACTCTCCCATGTAATCATTGACCATATGTTAGAGGTTATAGTTTGTGTGGATTAACCCTTCAATGCTTATTGGTGGATGGTTATCATCTTTTGGTTTTACCCCAAGGAGATCAAAAGATGATGAACCATAAGATCTCTTGTGTTTGTCCATGATATCAATGAAGAACAAAGGTTAGAAGATGAAAAAACAGAGTTCATTTTTTCAGACATTTTAATAGAAAGGTTTTCATGGATTATCTTACTACTAAATATGTCCTTTAGTATTATATTAAAGATAATTTTTTGTTAATTAAAAGAAATGGAATGGAAAGGGTTTCTTGGTTATCTAGTAGAACATGTTCTTTTGGAATGGAAAAGGTTAAGTTGTAGAGCCAAATATGTCCTTATAAATTGCCAAGATTAACATAAGTAATAGTTATTTACTAATAACTATGAACATGCCTTGTAAAAATGTCTAAAGTACTAATGGTTGCTTACTAATAACCGTGAAGTGACAATTACTTTTTTGATATTTTTGAGGTACATTGCCCCAAGAATTATTTTTTTAATATGAAAAAAAAAAAAAACAAAAAACAACAGTAGTGGTTTTCAGTTATCATCGCTACAATTGTCCTCCTCCTCTTGCCTCTCCTACTCGCTCGTCACATCATTGATGTATGTGGAAGGAGATGAAGGGTTTGACTTGAAGTGATCATATACAGCTTGATTGTGATGAAGGATGAGATCCAACATCTTGTCCAGACTATGGGCGTGTGTCACAGGATGCCTCGTGGAGTGGTTAAGGTTGGCCAACGTCTGTAGCAAAGCCTGCATTTGAGGAGGAGGAGGTGGTGGTGGTGGTGGTGGAGGAGGTAGGGCTTGTGGAGGAGGAGGAAGAGGGTGAGTATATGGAGGAGGAAGAGTAGGATGGCGAATGAAAAGAGCACTTTGGTGTCTTACAATGATGAGGAAGAGAAGCACGAGGTTATGAAAATGTGATTTTTAGAAAAGTACAAGAACAAAAGGGATATGTCAGTATAAATAGAGCTGAGTAGTTCTCTCTAAAGTATTTAACTTAGGAGAATCAGTGCTTGGTGTCAGACAATACGAGGTTATAAAAAGGTGTGTTTTAGATTTGTTCTTTATATGACGGTTGTCTACTATGAAATATCATTTTTTTTATTCATACTTTATGGCCAATAGAAATAGCCGTCATGTTTGTGTTTTCACTAATATAAGGTTGCAAAACAAATCATTTGTATGTATGTATGTATGTATGTATGTATGTATGTATGTATGTATGTATGTATGTATGTATGTAGAGCCGAAAAATCGAGCCGAACCTATCAGGCCGGCCCTTTTAAGCCTTAGCCTTTCAAGGGTCAGGCTTGAAAATTAGAGAATTTTAATGAAATAAGCCCTAGAGGGCCAACCCTGTAGGTAAAGCCGGGAAATCGCTTGGCCCTTTTAAGCCCGGCCTTTCAAGGGTCGGGCTTGAAAATTAGAGGATTTTAATGAAATAAGCCCTGTAGGGCCGGCCCTGGAGGGCCTCGAGCCAGCCCTTGTAGGCCCTTCTAATTTATTATTATTATTTTTTGGATGCATGGATTCACATATGATGTTAATTTACTAATTTATATGTATTTTGTATTTATTATAGAGTTATTTATCCATTTAAATATAAATACACAAATACATAATAACTATACTCTAATTTTATGATTTGGTTTATTATTGTTGTACATAAAGATTATGGATGTGTTCATGATGCAGGAGAAGAAATTCATGATATTTGTACTCATGAACTAGAGCTTACTAAAAGTGAAGCACAATCAAATGTCGTTGAAATTGACGATAGTGGCAAAGATGACGACAATAATAGTCATCGTAGTAATGTTGCTTAGTGGTATGCTTCTTATGTTTTATGTGAGTTATTTGTGAATATAGTTTGCTTTTGATTATGAATTAGTGAGTGTGCTTATTTGTTGGATGATTCGTGTTATTTTGATATTAATGTTGCCAACATTTATTTGATAAATTAGAACTTTAATTGTTATAATTTACAAATTATATTTCTTTAAAAAAAACAGAGGACAAATAGTTAAAATTTGGAATAGTAACTTTCAGGCCCTGGTGCTCTCGAGCCGGGCTTTGAAAAACATATATTTTTCTTACCCTAAGCCTTGGAAGGCCGGCCCTATTAGGCCCTAGCCCTTCATGGGCTGACCCTGATTCCCAGCTCTATATGTATGTATGTATGTATGACAAAAAAATATATACATACTTATACATATATATATGAGTATATGTATATGTATATATGTATATGTACATATATACATACATGTATGTGTGTGTGTGTGTATACATATATATGTATGTATGTACATATACATACACACATATACATATACATTCTTCATTGGGACAATGGGGGGCCAGGGCCCCCAAAAAAAATTGTCCTAAATATCTAATGTAAATTGGATTATATATATATATATATATTTTTTTTTTTATACATTTGACTCAAAAATTTATACATTTGGCCTCCAAATATTTATCATAAGGTCCGCCACTATGTGCAATTGTGCATACATATGTATATAATATATGTGCATACATATGTATATATATATATATATATGATATGCCTACATATACATATATATACATTTATGTATATGTATATGTATGTATGTATATGTATGTGTATATGACAAAAAATATATATATACATACATATATATATATATATATACAGGGACGGACCTTGTCACAAATATTTAGGGGGCCCATTGGTTACTGTTCATTTATGGTCTTCGAAGAGGTAGCCATTGCTCACTCACTGTTCGTGCTTATTTTTCAGACCGTAAGCAAAAATCAGAGACCAAAGAGGGGGCATTCGGGAACTACTTACCACCTTCATGGGAGGATTAGAGGACTATGGAGGCTATTGAGGCAGTTGTTTGCAAGACTGCCTTTGATCCACATGCAATTGAACTCTGTGGGAAGATTACCAGTAAGAAAGTTGTTATCTAAATACAGTCTCTTCCATGATCTCTACACTTTAGCTCCGTATTCATTGGGGATGAAACTCAAGAATGGATTCCTTGCTAAATTAATTGATGATAGATATTTAAACATGGCCAAATTTACTAGTAAATGCCCATAGATATGGTTCCCTTTGACATCAAGCACTTGAAGATGCATGTCTTCCAGATCCAGAGCATTATTTGACAGATTATATACATAAAGAAAATGGCTAGTCATTATTTGATTATATTGTAACCCATTTATTTAACTATTAGTTTTTATTATTAGTTGTGGTTTATTATCTCGTTGAGAACAAACTTGCTTAGTTGTAATCGACTTGTTTGGTCGGCACATGTACATAGGGCCTATTATAAGAGACACGGTGTAATGCACAATATTCAATCAATCGAATTTAATTTTCTCGCTTTTCACTTTCCTTTCTTTCTACTTTACTTTTTCCTTCCTCCTGGTCTTCACCCTGTTCATCACGATAGTAGGGAACAATCTCTTTGTTCTTGATCTATCTTTCATTTGATTCACAGGTGTTTCATTATTCGCAACCTCTAATGCTGTGAAGCGATTGAAAGAGAAATTGAGATGAACAAGCCTAGGCAAAGAAAGAATATCCGTTGTGATGGAACTGAGAGCCTATTGTCGCTCAGATCTATCCATCTGATGAGTTTGAGTCTCGTGAGGGGAGTAATATGGCCGGAGAGTATATTTTGGCTGAGACGAAGTGTTCTTAAACTCACTGGAAGACGTGGAAATTCTCCAAAGAACCGGTTGTTGCTAAGATCTGCTGTGTTGAGATGCCAAAGCCTTGCGTTGAACTGAACAATTTTTTTTTAAGGGGGGCCATGGCCCCCCTTGTCCCTTCTAAGTTCCGTCCCCGTATATATATATATATATATATATATATATATGTATGTATATGTATATATATGTATGTGTGTGTGTATGTATGTGTGTCTATATATGTATATGTATGTATGTATATACCATACAAGCGAACAGCCAGGTTATATGCTCAAATGTAGAGAAGATATGGGTATGATGATACTATAACCAACCATCAAGCTTCAGGGATTGACCAAATATGATCCGAGTCATGGAAGGATACCTGTCCTTTTTCATGCAGGAATACTTTTATAGAGAGTATAAATCTCTCAGACCTTCCTCCTTCACACCACATTCAGCACAACCTTCCTTCGTTTCCTATTGGAGGCATAACTAAAACTTGATTTTATGGCTTTTTTATATGATCATAACCAAACCTTAGCCTTATTTGAGCAAATAACCATGTGTGTCTTACAGGACCATAACTAATGAACTGCTGATAATATTACTCCCTAATTTGATCCCCTTAGAAAGTTAAAAAGACATACCTTAAACTTGTTCCACAGATATTTGAAATATACTTCAAAGAAGGAAATGATTAAACTACTAGAATATTATTTCTCAAGAAAACAGGGTACAATATGAGAGTAGTAAGCTGAGTGTATTGGTGTGTTGATCGATTATGTCCTACAATGCAGAGTTACATAGCTTTTTATAGATAGTCGGCACACCAACTGCTTCCTATTCTAATATGATACAAGACATAAAACTTTTACACGTAAGGGAATATTTACAAAACATACTAATAATACCTATGACTTAAAGTTGATAGCCTAATACACAAAGTTGACAAGCCTACAACTTATCATGCATGCGTAAGATACAAACCAAAGTAAGATACTTTTTTGTCTTTTTGTGCTTTTGTACTCTTTTTTACAGCTTTGTACATTGTGGCAAAACTTCCAACGAACACATTGCATCTCCATTTTTGCACTTCTTTGCTTTCTAGATTAGCCTGTTAGCACTTTGTCGGTGTTGGCAAGCTTCTTTCCTTGTCTTCTCCATTTGTCTTCAAATTTTCAAAGGACACTGAGATCTCTCCCAGATCTGCAATATCTTGCATGGCTTTTTCTATTTCTTCACAATTATTACACCTGTGATTAGAATACTCTACCAAGAGATTACATATCTTCTTCTTTGTTTTTTTTGGGCCTGAATTTTCCATTTTGTTGTTTGTCATCATGTCATACCATTGTATGAATAGAGGTTGATTATGTGAAGTCTTTCCAAGTGCTACAATTATTGTTGTTAATATACAATAATATACCCATTGCTTCTGAGCATTAATAGCTCTGGTCATTTCTTGAAAAATAATATGATAATTCTGAGCTCTAATATTAGACATCTTGTTCTGAATTCCTCGTCATCTTCAATGTCTTCTTTTATTTCTGCATTTGTCTCTATGGGTTTCTTTGTTGTTCCAAACTTGATTAAAGTAATTGGAGGATAAAACTTCTCTGGTGTGATTTCTGCAACTGTGGAATAAAATCTGATATATACATTGTGTTGTGTTATAACTCCAATATATATTTTGACTGCTTCTTGCAAGGCTGGTGGCAATTCTTTAACTTCTTTGGGATCAGGATTATTGGGTAAATAAATAGCATGTAACATTTCATATTGGTATAAAATTCTTATCAGGTCTAGTGAAGTTCTTGGGTAAGCTACAACTTTGTTAAAAGCAAAATGAGATGCATATTTAACATGTGGGTCTAAAAGTTCTATGTTTCCAATTTCCTAACAAGTTTTCTGAAAAACTAATATTTAGAGTAAGTATCGAATGAATCACTTCTGGTAATTCTAGGTGTTGAGGTAGAGGCTTCTATGGATTTTCCTTTTTCTTTTCTTCGGGCTTCCTCTTGCATTTGGGCTTTTATAATTTCATTAAAAGGGGTTATAGTTTGAAGTGTTTGGGCAGTAGGCCCACTAACATTTTCTTGGGTTTGGGTAGATGACCCACTAACATTCTCTTGGGTAGATGACCCATTTTCATTTACTTGGGTTTGGGTGGATGACCCAACTTGAGTGTATGACTCATTTAAAGAATTAATTGCATATCAGTTTGTACTGTTGATTCAGCTATACTTACATTTCTTTTCACCTGTCCTTCCACTTTTTCCATTCTTTTGAACAGAGTGAAAGACGGAGTATCACTAAGAGGGGGTGAATTGGGGATACAAATTTTTTCTACTGAAAATGCTTTGTTAACTAAATGCAAAACAAGGATGAACAGAGTAAGGGAAAGAGAGATTGAACACAATGGATTTATACTGGTTCGGTCTAAATCCTTGACCAACGTCCGGTCCCTAGACTCTCCGGGATTCCACTAACTCGAATGATTACACACTCGTAACTCACGGAGTAATTCTCTCACTAGAACTTACTCCCCTTACAAGTTGTAATCAAGTAACCCAATCCCAAAGACCCAATACCTTGAGATTCTTACAAGAAAGATAATCAATAAAGAACTCTCTAAAAGAGTAGAATAATAATCATTGAAGATTGATATATCCGAAGATATTGACTCTTAGAGTAAAAACAGTAAAATGATTTTAATCGCTAATTGAATGCGTAGAGTTTCGGTAATTGGAGACTTCAATGCTTCGGGTTTTATAGATGATAGCATGTATGACCGTTGAGACGAGATTAAAGGAGCCGTTGTGAGTAATAAATATATCCGTTGAGATCACGTTGCTCCGTCTCTTCATATGCTTTCGACATTCGTCCATTATTCTCTGTTGACATTCTTTATTCAAATTGTCCGTTGAAACACACTCGAATGTTGTCTAGGAACAGACGAATGCTTTTTGCTTGCTCAAAAGGTTTCTTGCCAAAATGGTGAATGTGTCTACTTTGCATTTACTGCTTCTGACAAACTTCTTGCTTTATGATAATTTGAAGTTTAAAGCTGTTAATCATGTCTGAAACTCACTAGCAAACTGATTAAACTTGGTTAGAAATGATAAGAAACAATAATATCAAGTACCCAAAGCATAATCAAAAGATTTCAGATTATGAGATCGATCAATTCAAGAACTGATACAGATAACTCGAGTTGTACAGGAGTAACTCAAGTTATAGGCATGTTCTGTGAAAATCTGTCAATGAAGATCAACTCGAGTTATTAACCTTAACTTGAGTTATATTTAAATCAATTCAAACAGAGACACAAATTCATTTTTAGTAACTTGAGTTAGATATAGTAACTCAAGTTGTTTCTTTTCTGAGAGAAGTATTTTCAAATAAAGTAACTTGAGTTATAAAGCTTAACTTGAGTTATGTAACTCGAGTTATCTTAATTGATTTCTCAAATAGAGAGCACTTGCAATATTGTAACTCGAGTTATGTTGTGTAACTCGAGTTATATCAGTATGTTACATCAGTTAAAACTTCCTGATATGCTCATAACTTGAGTTATTCCTCAGCTAACTCGAGTTATATCAGATGATCAAAATATGATATCGCGAAGAGCTTTTGAAACAGTGAAGTACATTTCATAACTTGAGTTACTAAGTGGCAACTCGAGTTATGATCTATGCAAAATTGATTTTTCTTAAACTTTATAACTTGAGTTATGCTCTTAGGAAGAAATGAATAGTAACTTGAGTTGTATTTAATAACTTGAGTTACTAATTTTCTAAATCATTTATCAAGAAACTCAAATGTAATTTGCGAACTTAAAGCTTTGCAATTTAACCCATTGATTATAACAATTGTTAGACATCATCAAAACACATTAAATTCCACTTCTTTGGTTTAAATGAGCAATCTTTTTAAAAGACTTTGTATAGATAAACCACACTTTGACTATTTAATAGACTAACATTCATTTTTAGAATATTTAAATCTGCTAAAGTTGGCTGGCATGCATTACATGTCTGATTAGAATTTACTTATGAACTGGTTCCTGTGTTTCTAGTATTAAATTCCATCTGCTCATAAAGTCTGCAATAAGATTATTCTTTCCTGGCACATATTCAATAACATAATCATAATAAGCCAAATCTCCTTGCCATTTAAATAACATTTTATTTGCTAATTTTTCTGTTTTTATTCCTTTATCAAGTCAAGATTTTACTTGTGTATTGTCAGTTCTAATTATAAATTGTGTATTTACTATAAATAATTCAAATTTTTCTACTTCTTTTACTATTGCTAGTAATTCTTTCCAATTTGAATGATATTTCCATGGTGTTTCTAAGAATTTTCCACTCGCATATCTAGTTATAATTTCTTCTCCTTTTTCATTTTCATGATATAATGCTTTTGCACCCCAATATTGATCAGAGGCATCGGTATAAATTATCCATTTTACATCTTTTTGTAAAGGAATCGTCAATTTGGGTAATTTTTAACAAATTTTCTTTAATTGTTCAATTATTTTTATTGTCTCATTATTCCATTTCCATTCCCTTTTTTCTCCTACTAATTTAGAAATTTTTTATGTTAGTTTTGCTAAATTCGAAACATAATTTCTTACTTGATTAATTAATCCTAAAAATTCTTGTAAATCTTTTTTATTTTTTATTCTACCAAATTCTAAAACTTTTTTACTTATGTGATCTTGTAATTCTATTTCATTTGTGGTTATTATCTGGCCTAGAAAAGGTATTTCTTGTTTTCTTAATATAGATTTCTTAGGTGATATATTTAAACATTTGTCTTCAATTAAATCTACAAACTAATTTAAATGTTTTTCATGTTCTTCCTCATTATCTGAAAATATAAATATGTCACCTATATATACTACAGCAAAATCTGTAATAGGTAATAACAATTTTGATACAAATTCTTGAATTATGCTAGGACTATTATGATATCCCATAGGTAATACATTCCATTCATACACACCTTCAAAAGTACTAAAAGCTGTATATTTTTTACTATCTTCTTCTAATTTTACTTGAAAAAAATCCTCATTTACAATCGAATTTACTAAATATTTTCTTTCCTCTTATAAGGTTAAATAATAATTCCATTTTCGGTATTGGATATCTATTTCCAATAGCTATACCATTCAACTTTGTATAATTTATTACCATTCGATTTTTTCCTCTTCTTTCTTCACTAAGTTTTTTAAAACATGTCTTTGTCGTGCGGAAAATTAAATTTCACTCTTTGAACTTCTCTTGTCGCGCCAAAAGTGATTACTCGGTTTTGTCTCCGGTGTTTGTGTGTTGCTTCATCGTTTGCTTCACATTACTCTCTCGACAATCACTTTTTGGTTCCTTAGCTAAACGTCTATAGACTAAGCTGTAAGAGATATTTCGGTTATATAACTTTATGATTTTCCTGCTTATTGTTATGGGTTTTTCATGGGTTGAACAAAAGCAATGAAATGTTCTTGTGGGCTGCGCTGTTGTTAATGAAGATTGTAGTTTGAAGATTATATTTGCACTTTAGACCTACCTAACCGACCAACAAGTGTTTTTAGGTTACTCTTGCTATCTCGCAACATTAACGTTCGTTCTTGGAGAAAAAGACTCGGCAAATGCATTTGAATTTATATGCTATAGGTGAGTCCACAAGACCTTCATGCGATGCATTTACTTTCCTCATCATGCATTTATTTTGCATCTTGGATTCACTGTGATACATTTATGACCAAAAGTCATTCTTCGTTATGCATTTATGGGCAAGTTTCTCCGTAAAAAAAGAAAAAGAAAAAAGACATAACCGACATTGAGCATATATATGCATTTGGAGTTGGCTTATTTTATATGCAAGTTTCAATTTTTTTGGATTATGTATGTTAAATCTTTCCGTCTATAGGAATTCTACTATGGATCACAGTTGGATAAATGCTTTACGGACGAGTGTTGAATATCAGAATGAGGTGAGAGAATTTATAGAATTTGCTAAACAAAATGCCCATGATGATAGTGAGAAGTTTTATTGCCCTTGTGTAGAATGTTTGAATGAGAGTTGACTAAGTCCTGAAGTTATGCACACACATTTAATTATTGAAGGATTTTGTAAGACTTATACAGTATGGGTATGGCATTGTGAAAAAATGCCAAGTGGGTCTCAACATGGGTAAGTGGCCTTTGATGATAATAACACGGATATGGATGATTACATAGAGGATATTATTCGTGATGTAGTAGAAGAGGCTTTTGATCAATCACATGCATATGGTAATATGTGCAGTGATGCAAAGACCCCGCTATACCCTGGGTGTAAAAAATACTAATTGTTAAACACTGTATTGAAATTGGTAAGCTTGAAGGCACATCATAGATGGAGCGACAAAAGTTTTTCTGAAATGCTTAAGGCTTTTAAGGACATACTTCCAGATGATAATGTGTTGTCGTATCTATACTATGATGCTAAGAAAATACTTTGTCCACTGGAGATGGAGTACAAAAAGATCCATGCATGCCCGAATGATTGCATACTGTATAGAAAAGAGTATGAAGAGAAGCAAAATTTTCCGATATGTGAAACCCCAAGGTACAAGTCAAATAAGGGGCCTGCAAAAGTGTTGTGGTATCTTCCAATCATACCAAGGTTCAAGCGGTTGTTTGCTAATGCAAATGATGCAAAAAATTTGAGGTGGCATGCAGATGAAAGGATTTCTGATGGAAAGCTTTGACATCCGACAGATTCTTCTCAATGGAAGAAAATCGATCAATTATTTCCGAACTTCGGCAAAGAACCTAGGAACCTTAGGCTTGCCCTTAGCATGGATGACATGAATCCCTATGGAAGCCTTAGAAACATACATAGTTCATGGCCTATACTCCTGATTATTTACAACTTATCTCCTATGTTATGCATGAAACAAAAGTACATCATGCTGTCTATGTTGATTTCGGGACCAAAACAACCTGGAAATGACATTAATGTTTACCTTGAGCCATTGATCAATGTTTTTATTATTTTAAGGGTTAGGTGGCGCATAAAGGCCCCACCAATTCTGCCCTTATCCCTTTTATCTGGCTTTTCCACTTTATTCAGTCCAATCTCCTTTTACTGGTCCTTGTTGGGCCCCGCTAGTCAATAGAGTGCTTTCCTTTGTACTTTTCTTTGGCTTTACAGATATTTTGCCCTAATTACCCATCCATATGTGGCTCCATCTTGACTTCCCAATATGGCCCCACATTTGTTTTATTCAGTCCAAAAGAAACCCCTAACTGGTCCCTATCGGTCCCCTTTCTACCGGTTAACATCTTGTGGGACCTATATTTTGTGTTTGGGCTAAATATGGATAAAATCATCTGAATTTACCTTCTCTCTCCTGGGTGGACAAAATTCACTCCTTAAGGCATAAGGGATTGACTTTTTTACCCCTGTAATCATTACTTGCTTTTTGCTTTTTAATCTTGTAGTGACACGTGTCCTCTAGCAATGATTACACTGACTCCTTATCTTCGAAAACGCAGGGCATCCCTGACTTCCCAAAAAATGCTATATACTTACTTATACCCACATATTTTTAGTCAACTAATCATCCTATACATTAGGACATAGTTTGGTGGTATCTTTCCAACCAAATTTATATCATATGGGTTTTCTGTGCCCTTTTTCCATTGGCACTTTAATTCCATGGCTTATACCTATTAGGTCCACTAATCCATATAGCCAAGTAACTTAGCCTCTAAAAGGCTTCCTATCTCTCGACATCCTTGTGACTCTTCCCGAACCGGCTTAGTCGTCCGCCTACTTTAGGCTTGTTCTCAATTTTCAGGGTCTAAAATTCAGGATATTATAAGATTCACAGAACACAACATGAATTGACTCCTCAACTAAACGAGTATGCTTATTGAAAACTCTATACGCTTTACTCCTATTAGAATATCCAAGAAATATACCTTTTTTGGATTTGGGATCAAACTTACCCAAATTGTCCTTACCATTGTTATAAACGAAACACTTGCAGCCAAAGATGTGCAGGTGTGCCAAATTTGGTTTCCTTCCTTTGTAGAGCTCATATGGTGTTTTGTTCAGCTTCTTTCAAAGATAGGCTCGGTTAGAGATGTAGCTGGCCGTGCTCATTACATCTGCCCAAAAGATTTGTGAGGTCTTATTCTCATTCAGCATTACACGGGCCATTTCGGTGACAACTCGGTTCTTTCTTTCAACCACACCATTCTGTTATGGTGTCCTTGGAGCGAGAAATTGTGATCAATGCCATGAGCATCACAAAACTCTCCGAAAGTTTGATTCTCAAACTCACCTCCATGATCGGTCTGAATAGCAAAAATGCAAACACCTTTCTCATTTTGCACTTTCTTGGCAAAGATAGCAAACAAATCAAATGTTTCATCTTTTGAGGATAAAAAGATAGTCCATGTAAATTGAGAGAAATCATCGACAATGACCAGAGTATATAAATTGCCACCAAGGCTCTTAACTCTTGCCGGTCCAACTAAATCCATATGAAGTAGTTGAAGAGGTCGATTGGTTGAGATTTCAATTTTATTTTTAAAAGATGATTTAGTTTGTTTACCTCTTTGATAGGAATCACAAATCATGTCATTTTAAAAATGAAGTTTAGGCAAACCAAGAACTAAATCATTTCTTAACAACTTATCTAGTTGGAACATGTTCACATGAGCTAGATGCTTATGCCACAACCAACTTTCATCTAAGTTGCTAACAAAACACTTTTCAGAATTCACTTTAGGTAAATCTAAGGTATAATAGTTACCTTCTCTAGGTGCTTTAAATAATACCTTAAGTTTTAAATAATACCTTAAATTTACCTTTATCGATTGGGAGATCATTTTTGTTGACAATGAGACATTCTTCTGAATCGAAGATGATCCAGATGTTCTTGTCAACACTTTGACTTATGCTTAGGAGGTTGTGATAGAGCCTTCCATAAGATATAAATCTTTGATCTGAGGTCCATCCTTTGCACCAATCTCTCTAATTCCAGCGATTTTTCCAGGTTGATTTCCTCCAAAAGTGACTTTGCCACCATCTTTTGATCTCATTGCAACGAATTTGGTTTGATCCCCCGTCATGTGTCTAGAGCACCCACTGTCAATGTACCACTTGTTGGTTCTTGATGCTCTCAGACAAACCTACAAATCCGAAGAAATTAAGTTTTAGGTACCCATCTTTTCTTGGGTCCTTTGCGGTTAGCTTGGGCCTTAGGAACATAGGTTCCCTTAGGTACCCATTGATAGTTACCAACACGTTTATCTCTTCTATCTTTCTTATGAAAACATGATCAAGTATTATGATCCTTACGATTACAATAGTTACAATGAGCAAAGGGATTTGAAGTGTGAACTGTTTTCTGGAAAAAGTTCAAATATGATTTTTCTCCATTGAGATTTTCTTTTTCCCTTTCTTTTTTTGTCTAAAACCTATGCCCAGATTGTATCCTATGCCTGATCGATCATTTGTAAACCTTTGAGCTTTCAGAATCACATTGAGCATTTCACTGCCTTTAGTGAACTTCTCAAGAGTTTTCGTAAGATAAGAATTTTTCTTTACAAGATCAGGACATTTTTCGCAAACTGGTTTTTCATAAGATGGAGAAGAATCTTTGACTTGTTTTTCAAGAATTTTGATTTTCCTCTTGGAGGCAATAAATTCTTTTGCAATCTTTTCAAATTCTGAATATAATTCATTGTATTCAGACAATAATTCATCGTAAGTAGGTTCAGAATCATATACCTCTTTATCATTGTTTTCAGATGGCTCTTCTTCTTTAGCAACTAGACAAACATTTGCGTTTCTTCTTCCTCACTTTCTTCATCTCCCCATATGGTAGATACATAGGCCTTTTTCTTGTTGTGATTGAATTTCTTCTTCTTTAGCTTTTCATTGCCTTTTAGCTGAGGATATTCTGATTTGTAATGTCCCGACTTTTTGCACTCGTAACAAATGACTTGTTCTTTATCCTTGAAATCACGTATGTTATTTGAGCTTCCTTTTTGGAATCTATTTTTGAAGCCTTGATCCTTCTTATAAAACTTATCGAATCTTTGCACGAACATGCCCATTTCATCTTCGTCATCGTCATCATCATCATCTTCGTCTTTAGGTTCCTTCTCTTTCACAGCATTGAGAGCCACACCTTTGCTTTTATTGGTGTTGATTTCATCCAAGCCTTCTTAAATTTGAGTTTTCTTTCATATTCATATAAACTTCTGAATAGAGCAGCAACTAAAGTCATTGATTCACCACGGGTCTCTTCGATTGCTATGACCTTGGCTTCCCAATCTTTTCAGGATATTGGGAATTCTTTTTTAACTTGAGGCCCTTGCTCATATATTTTTCCCAAAGCTACTAGTTGGTTGATCAGATGACTATAACGAACTTGAAATTTAGAAATGGACTCTCCAGTCTTCATTCGAAGAAGATCATATTCAGTTGTTAGAGTGTTGATGCGATTCTCCTTTATGCCGAGGTTCCTTCATAAGCTATCTCCAAAGCTTTCCACATTTCTTTAGCACTTGATAGATTACATATCTGAAAGTACTCTTGCTAACTAAGAGCACTTTGTAACATCAAAACAACTTTACTATTAAGTGTTATTTTTCTTTTGTCATTCTCATCAAATTCTTCTTTTGACTTTGGAACGGCGATTCCCCTTCAATCCTTGTGGGAACGTAATCTCCATTCTCTATTACTTGCCAAAGACAATATTCCGTGGCTAACACAAAAACTTTGAACTTTCTTTCTAGAACGAGTAGTGTTTGCCATTGAAGCCAGGAGGGAGGTTGATTGAAGCATTGTCAGGTAATATTCCTTCCATGATCTTTCTTGGGATGTTAAACCCAACTGAGAAACCTTAGCTTTGATACCAAATGAAGGTGGAATATCACCTAGAGGGGGTGAATAGGTGATTATAAAAAATCTTTCGCTAAAGCTCAAGAATATAAACCAAAGATAGAGAGAAGAACAATGAACACAAGAGATTATACTGGTTCGGTCCAACTTTTGACCTACGTCCAGTCCCCAAAAACTCTCTGGGATTTCCATCATCTTTCAAACACAAATACAATTACACACTCTATACTCGAGGTAATCCTCTCACTCTAGGATTCACTCCCCTTTACAAGTTTTAATCGTACACCCACACTTAAGGTTCCACAACCTTAAGATTTGACTAATGAACAATAAATCGATAAGTGTTTAACTCTCTCACAGAGTAGATAAAATGATGAACACTAAAGTACAATGAAAATATCTGAAGATATTAGCTCAATTAATGAAACAGTAAAATGTAGTTGAATCGAATTGATTGCATAGCGTTTCGGTAGTTAGTGAATTTAAAGCTTCTAATATTTATAGTTGATGGCATTTATGACCGTTGAGAAGCTTGATGAATTATCCGTTGAGACTCTTCAAAATGTCTGTTAGAGAGATGAAGCGTCGAACTCTGTAATCACCGTCTTCAACATTCTTTAATTCCTTTATTCCTTTGTTTATGACCGTTGAGGCTCAGAATAGGAATGAGGAATATCTTGCCAAAAACGTCTTTCGTGTGTTCAAAAGAATGGTTGCTGGATTAGAGTCTCAATTAGGCAAAGAGCATTAAACGCTCTGATGGGTAAGATTGCTTTATTCAAAGTTAATCCACATTCTAATCATTCGAAACTCATTAATAAACTGATTAAATATAATTAGGAACAATAATGATAGATGATATGAAGTAACAAAAACAATCTTAGTGAATTCAGAGATTCGAAAAAAGGTGTTTTTCAAAAACGAGATAACTTGGCTCGAGTCAACATGATTTTGAAAACGCAAAGAAAAAGAGAATAAAGATGATTAACTTAAGTCAAATATCCCAACTTGAGTCTAGATTCTAACTCAAGGCTTATAATTTGTGGCTCGAGTTAATCTTCAATTGATCACTTAGCTTTTGATGATTCTTTAACTCAAGGCAGAGAAAACCTTGGCTCGAGTCTATATCCAAACTCGAGGCACCAGAATCCTGGCTCGAGTCCGATGCATTAAGACACTTAGAGCTATTTTCAAAAGAGACTTTTTATAAAGTGACGGCTCGAGTCAAAACCAATTTTTAAATATAACGGTCAAGATTTTGGCTAGAGTCAACACACACTAGGCTCGAGGCAAGAAATCTATAATTTTGAAATCTTTTTAAGTTTGAAGACAATTGGCTCGAGTCTAATCACAAACTCAAGGTAGACTTTTCGATGGTTCAAGTCAATATTTCATTTTAGCAATAGATGGAAAGGGATTGACTCGATTCTTTAAGCATTGGCTCGAGCCAATCTGACAGCAAAAGATTTTATCGATATAATCCACTTTTTCGACTGAGTTAAATCATTTTGCCCAGATCATTATACATACATTGTTTCCAAAGGTTATTAAAGTGGAGCAAATCACCAAGAGGGGGGTGAATTGGGGATGTTAAAATTCTTTTCAAAGAACTCTATTTTTGAATATTGAAACAGATTAGAATAGAGCAATGTAAGAAGGAGCAAGACACAAGGAATTTATACTGATTCAGTCCAACCTCTTGACCTACATCCAGTCCCCAGACACTCTAGGATTTCACTAACTCAAATGATTACACACTTCTCAACTCTTAGAGTAATTCTCTCACTAGAACTTACTCCTCCTTACAAGTTGTAATCAAATATCCCAATCTCCAAGTCCCACGACTTGAGATTCTTACAATGAATGTTTCTCAATAAATGCAACTCTCTCTAAGAGTGGATAAAGATAAGAACTGAAGTACAAATGTATCAAAAGATACTTTACACAAGAAAACTCATAGAGTAGTTGGAAACTTGAATGATTTTCGTTTTCTACAGATTAGTTGTTGAGAAGAATTGAATGCAGCTCTATATATACAAAGAGAGCATTAAATGACCATTGTAATCTTTAATGTCACCGTTGCCAACATTAAAGAAGGATTAGGTTGACCTTTGATCTTCTTCTCTCTCTACTCTTTGGTTAATCCAGTTGCGTAGAAGTTTATGGTTGACTTCTTCAATTTTAATCCGTTGGAAGAGCAGCTATCGGATGTAGAAAGGAAACATTAATCCCTTTGCAACGTGTGTAGAATGATTGTCCAAAAGGATGCAAGCTTCTAGACATTGCAATAAATGTGTTGACATCACTTTTTGTTTTTGTCTAAATCTTGATTTAATGTCTTCTAAGCCATCTAAAACTCAATAAAAAACCGATTAAACATAGTTAGGAATAGTAATGAGTGATGATAAGAAGTATTTAGATCAAACATGAAGATTTCTCAAATTCATGTAATTTGAATTTCAAACTCTCGTGACACAAACTCAAGTTTGTTCATCCAAACTAGAGTTCATAATCTAACTTCGAGGCTAAACTCAAGTTTCCAAATCCTAACTCGAGTTTCCTTCTTTCGAGAAAAGAATGTCATGATTTAAACTTTGAAACATATTTTTGAGTATGAGCAAAAATTGAGTTCATTAGTGACTAACTCAAGTTTTGGACTTTTGTAATGAGAAACACGTTTGAGTCCAAAACCTCAAAACTGGAGTTTGTAACTCTTAACTGGAGTTTTCAAAATCACTAAAAAGAGCAAAGCTCTCTGGTTGGTACAAACTCGAGTTAACAAATCCAAACTTGAGTTTTCTTTAAAATATAAAAGCTTTGAAGAATCTTTGTCAAGTGAAAATTGGAGTTTTCATAAAGTGGTTAAAACATGAAAGTTTCTATCAAATACAAACTCGAAGTTTTCTCAAAACTTTGGAAAACTTAGAAAACTTTTGGCCAAGTGCAAACTAGAGTTTTCATATCAAAACTGGAGTTTGCCTAAGTTCAAAACATTGGAAACTCTCTCGTAAGGCCAAAATTCGGTTTACACTCGCAAACTAGAGTTTTGTTTACTTTAGAAAATATTGAAGAGTCTTTGTATAATGCAAACTCGAGTTTGTGAAATTAAACTTGAGTTTGTCTAAATGTGAATAACTTGGAATGCTCTATGTATCTCACAAACTCGAGTTTGCCTACGCTTTGCCTTAGTTCATAAAAATTGAGCTACTCTCTGTCAAATCCAAACTCGAGTTTTCAAACCAAAACTCGAGTTTGCCTTTGATAGTAAGTTTTTCAACTTACCAAAGACAAACTTCATCTTATGTTTACAATTGTCGTTATCATCAAAACATATATAAGGAACTAACATCAATAAATTTGATGCCTATCATGAACATCTTGATTAACATTGTAATCTCTTATACTACTTGTAGATGTTACTAATAACATTTATGTATAAGTTTTAGGTGATTAAACTCCGAATTAATTTCAAAATCAAGAAAACCAAAAATCTGTTAGAAGTATTATATGCGTAGAAGATAAATCCAACATAAACATTCATTTTCATCAACGGCTACAATTACTCTATAATGGATAGATTTGAATGCTCACAATAGTCATTAACGACATTCTACTTATAAATACAGAAGCATTCAAGATGGAGCATTAACGAAGCCAACGACAAAAATTCTATTCATTAAGAGCTTTGTTATTATCTGATATTCTTATTGTTATTCAGTGTTTATTTATCAACTCTTCAAGAGAGATATAATAACCTTATTCAATACTCTTGTAAAGAAAACCTCAAGGTAGTGGGACCTTGAGTGAGGTTGTCAACTTACAAAGTGTAAGGGGGAGTGAGTATCCTATTATGAAACTCTTGTATTATGGTGCCATAAACATGTTAGTGTCAACATTAACCCAAGAGGGGTTGAATTGTGTTATATTAAAAAAAATTAAACCAACTGTAACTAACAACTTAGTCAAAAGATATGAGTTAAAGAAATATCAGCAAAGTATACATATGAGTTTATACTAGTTCGGCCTTAACCTCTTGACCAACGTCCAATCCTTATAACATATGTGCGATTTTCACTATATTCCCAATATTCGACGAGTTCTTGACACCACCGTACAAAGAAAGTTTCTCAACAAAACACTTACTCTCCCTCACTTTTTGTAATTACACAACCTCACTCAAGGTTCCACTACCTTGTTATTTTACAAAATTGAATAAGGTTAGTAAACTTTCTCACAGAGTAAATAAATAAACACTGAAGTGCAAATAGAATATTAGAAGATATCAAAAAATAAATTGAGCAATAAATATACAAATGGTTTGTCATTGGTTTCATTAATTGTTCTAACTTGAATGCTTTACTATTTATAGGCAAGCACCATCAATGACTGTTGTGAGTATTCAAATTTGTCTATATGAGACAAATTGTAGCCGTTGATGAAATTTAATGTTATGTCGCTTTCGTCTTCACTTCATCAACTACTTCAGATGTAATCCCTCTGTTCTACTTTGCATTTAATGCTCTAACAAATTTTTGCTTTTGAAGCTAATCCATAGTTTAATCATATCAAACTTATACATAAACAAGATTAGTAACATTGAGAAGTGGTATAAGTAATTTAAAGTGTAATAAGATATTAATCGTAGTAATCAAAATTATAGAGACGTTGATTTTTAGAAGATGATGAACGTGTCTCGAGTGTGATTCAGGATCACTTGAGTACCTAGATTAACTTTTAGTCTGGTAGTGAAGTTTTGTAGCAAACCTTATCACTCAAGTGCCTAAAAATGTAACTCGAGTGACCTTCTATTATTTGAAAAATGTTTCATCACTACTAGGTGACATGAGTGATTATTTGAACCACATGCACTCATTTCCAAGTGATCTTGGATCACTCGAGTGATCTTCTAATAAAATCACATTACTCTTGGTTCATCTGCAAGTAACTTGCTGAAACCTACAAGCTTACACTATTACTCGAGTAATCATTAATCCACTCGAGTCATCCTTGAGCATATCACTAGATCGCTAAAAACCATCACTCGAGTGATTTGCTCCAACTTCCAAAAACTTTGCAAGTCACTTGCAAATTCTTGTAAGTGATGAGGAATCACTTGAGTACTTACTTAATCACTCAAGTGATTTGTATAATTTATGAATTTTGGTGAGTGACTTGTAGAAACATTGGAATTAATGATGCATTACTCGAGTGTTTTCACTACCACTCTAGTGATCCTCTTAAATTACTTAAAGTGAATTATATTCACAGTGTCTTGTTGATTCAAGTTTTTTTCAAATATAGTTCTATCACTCGAGTGTCTTGTCAAGTGATTCAACAATTTTTTTCAAAACACAATATATGATAATTAACATATCACTAATCCTCTATCCCCATATAGGTATTAATCAACTCAACTATCGTCCATTGTCCCCTCATAGGAAACATTCATGACTCTACCTTGGTCATCATACTTATCGAATCATCAAGTCTACTTTCTCTTATTCTTTGTATATCAAAATTTGTTATCGTCAAAACACAATAATGTGATAGTTAACATATAGGTATTAATAAACTCAGCAGTCAAACTAATTCTCTATCCCCATATAGGTATTAATCAACTCAACTATCAAACGAATCCCTCGTCCCCTAACTACTCCTTTCCCCTTTAGTCGAGGCTTAGGATAACCAAAACCTTGAACCTTGGGCCGTCAAGAAGGCAAGACTAGCTACATAACATTTAATTAAAATGAAACTAAGGTTCAAGAACGATGAAGTTTTGAGAGAGATAGGGTGTCAAGAAGGCAAGACTGCATAACATTTAATTAAAATGAAATTGTTTTTACGGTTACAAATTTGGGAGTTGAAAGGGATTTGAAAAGTTGAGAGGAGGGAAGTCAAATGGCTAGAATAATATGAAAGTGGAGCAAATCACCAAGAGGGGGGTGAATTGGGGATTTTAAAAATTCTTTTCAAAGTGATCCGTTATTTGAACATTAGAACAGAGCAAAACAGAGTAAGGGAAAAGAAGCAAGACATAGCAAATTTATATTGGTTCGGTCTAACCTCTTGACCTACATCCAGTTCCCAGATACTCTGGGATTTCACTAACTCAAATGATTACACACTTTGTAACTCTCAAAGTAATTCTCTCACTAGAACTTACTCCCCCTTACCAGTTATAATCAAATAACCCAATCTCCAAGTCCCACGACTTGAGATTCTTACAATGAATTATTTCAATAAATGATACTCTCTCTAAGAGTGGATAATAATAATCACTAAAGTGAAAATGTATGAAAAGATACTTTATAGTATAAAACTGAAAGAGTAGTTGGAAACTTGAAAGATTTTTCGTTTTCTGCAGATTGGTTGTTGAGAAGACTTGAATGCAACTCCTTATATATTAAGAGAGCATTAAATGACTGTTGGATTCTTCAATGTAACCGTTGGAGATATTGGAGTAGTCATTAGGATTAGGAACATTTTGGTCTTCTTCTTTCTCTACTTTTCAGCTTAATCCAAACTTGCTCACTTGAAATTAATCCGTTGGAAGAGCACTACGGATAGGGAAAAGAAGCATTAATCCCTTTGCAACGTGTGTGGAATGATTGTCCAAAAGGGTGCAAGCTTTCTAGACATTGCAATAAATGTGTTGACATCACTTTTTGCTTTAAGCTATTCTTCATTTAATATTCTCCAAACTATCTGAAACTCACTAACAAACTCATTAAACATAGTTAGGAATAGTAATGAGTGATGATAAGAAGTATTAAGATCAAATATGAAGACTTCGCAAATTCGAGCAATTTGATTTTCAAATTCTGCGACACAAACTCAAGTTTGTTCATCCAAACTGGAGTTTGTAACTTTCCTTCAGAAGCCTAAACTGGAGTTTCCAAATGAAACTCGAGTTTACTTTATCCTAAGAGGAAGGTCGTGATTCCATCTTTGAAGCACATTTTTGAATATGTACAAAACTCGAGTTCATTAGTAACTAACTCGAGTTTTGGACTTTTATAAGGAAAAACATGTTTAAGTTCAAAAGCTCAAAACTAGAGTTTTCAAGTGTAAACTGGAGTTTTCAAAAAAAAAAACAAACAAACAAACCAACGCTCTTGGCTTGATATAAACTCAAGTTTAAAATATTAAACTCGAGTTTCCAAAAACACTTAAAAAACTTCAAGGCTCTCTATCAAATGAAAACTATAGTTTCCTTAATGAGGGAAAATAGAGAACTCTCGGCCAAGTGAAAACTGAGTTTGCAAACCTAAACTCAAGTTTTTTTGGAATTTGAAAAACATTGAAAAATACTTGGCTTAGAGAAAACTGGAGTTTACAAATCAAAATTGGAGTTTTCTTATGCTCAAAAAAATTGGAGGCTCTCTGTATGACCAAAACTCGAGTTTGCCTACACAAACTGGAGTTTTGCTTACATTAGAAAATATTAAAGAGTCTCTATTTAGTGTAAACTCGAGTTTGTTAAATTAACCTCGAGTTTCCCTTAATCTGAAAAAACTTAGAGTGCTCTCTGTATGTCACAAACTTGAGTTTGCTTACGCAAACTGGAGTTTTGCTTAGTTCATAAAAATTGAGCTCTTTGTGTCAAGTCCAAACTCAAGTTTTGCTTCCAAAAATTGAGTTTGTCTTTGACAGTAAGTTTTTCAACTTACCAAAGACAAACTTCATCTTGGGTTTACAATTATCAGTTATCATCAAAACACATAGAGAACTAACATAATCTTTTAGTGAAATGAGAGAGTGAAAGTGAAGTTATGATATAATTTGACTTCTCTTAAGTTTACACTCAAGTGATTTTTCGGATCACTCGAGTGATCTTGAGAAGAATCACTGTTACTCGAGTGATTTCCATTCCTCGAGTGATTCTACTTGTCACTCGAGTGCTTTCCAAAAAAAAAACCTTTCATAACATAAGTCTTCACTCGAGTGATACCTTGAGTCACTCATGAATAATAAAAGGGATAAGGGTCTTAAATGCCATGGAAGTTTTCACTCAGGAGCATTGGTAAGACGGAATTTTTTTGGACCAAAAATGCTACGGAAGTTTTCACTGAGGAGCGATTTTGCCCTGGAAGTTTTCACTAAGGAGTAATTTTTCGCCGGAAGTTTTCACTAAGGAGCAATTTTTCCCTTCTGTCCCCAAATATTAAATTTGACTATTAAATCAGTCAAAGACCACACATGTTATGCCTTGAGAAGGTCAAACTTGGAGCCAGAGAAGGAGATCCTTGAGATGTTGAGCTCAAGGCGGCCAAAATTTGTGAAGCCGAACTAGTCAAAGGGATTGAAAGGTCGATTGTCACAAAACCCAAAGGAAGCATTACTTATGATCTAAGCAAATGATCAGTCTATACAAACGTAAATATTATCACTATTGATTTGTTTTACTTGAACCAATTTTTGGAACAATTCATTTCTCGTTTTGCGTTTCATTTGCGTTTTGTGACAGACCTTTCGTCTCTTTGGCGAGTTCGGCTTCACAAATTCTGGCGCCTTGATTTCAACATCCGAAGGATCTCCTTCTCTCGACTCCAAGTTCGACCTTTTCAAGGCATGACATGTGTGGTCTTTGATCGATTTAATAGTCAAATTTAATATTTGGGAACGTAAAGGAAAAATTGCTATGTTTTGTAAACTTCGAGGCAAAATTGCTCCTTAGTGTAAACTTCCAGGGCAAAATTGCTCCTCAACGAAAACTTCCGTGGCAAAAATGATACTTCCGAGGCAAAATTGCTACGTCTTGTGAACTTCCGTGGCATTTTTGGTCCAAAAAAAACTTCTTCTTACTAGTGCTCCTGAGCGAAAACTTCCATGGCATTTAAGACCCTTATCCCATAATAAAAATACCTCACTCAAATGCGTAATGTAAACACTCAATCCCCATTTGAAAGTCAGCGTTCTATATCGCTTGAGTGTCATCTCCTTAACTCGAGCGATTTTCTTTCTATCGTTCTAACTTCCTTCATCACTCGAGTGTCTGTAGTTCACTCGTGTGCCTTCTTAAGTCATTGGTGACTTTTCAGTTTTTCTCCTCATCAGTTGAGTTCCCTTGGGCATCAATCGAGTGATTGTCTATGACTCTAATAATCACTCAAGTTTCCTTACAAGTGATCCCTTCTTTGTATATCTCAGCTTTTCAGCGTGAGAACATGGGATCTTGCTAAACAAATTTATAGAAACTCCAATGCTTAAGTTAGCGAACAAATCACAAAAACATACTTAAAATTGATTAAAATGAAGAAAATTATTTACAGTTCATTAGGATTTATCATTCCCAATTCTCTTCTTATGTACATGAATTTGTTCTTTGCTAACAGTTTGGTGAATATATCTGCTATCTGAAAGTATGTAGGAATGAACACCATTAGACATCTTTCTTTTGAACATGGTCTTTGATAAAATGATGTCTTACATCAATATGCTTGATCATTGAGTGTTGAACTAGATTCTTCGCCAAGCTTATTGTGTTGGTGTTGTCACAATAAATGGGAATTTCCTTTCAACGAATATCCAAGTCTTGAAGTTGTTGTTTCAGCTAAAGCACCTAGGCACAGCAACTTGAGGAGCAATGTATTCAACTTCAGTCGATGATAGAGACAAGTGTTCTCACTTCTTGCTTGAACCATGATACGATAAAGCTACCAAGGAATTAACATTGTGCACTAGTACTCTTCCTATCAGATTTGTATCCTTCATAGTTTGAGTCCGAATATGCAATTAAATACTCATTGACTCCTTTTGGGTACCATATTCCAAGTTCAGCCGTGTCAGCAATATATCTGAATATTCTTTTTACAGTCTCAACATGAAAGTCTTTAAGCATAGGTAGATATCTTGCAAACATGCCTACACTAATCTGGATATCTGACCTACTAGCAATGAGATAAAGCAAAGAACCGATCAATCCTCAATATTTTGTGATGTTATAATATGCTCCCTTGACATCAGCATCAAGCAGTGTGGTTGAACTCATTGAAGTGTCAGCTCCATTTGCATGATCCATTCCATATTTCTTCAAGAGTTCCTTGAGATATTTAGTATGGGAGATAAATATCTCATTCTTCTTTTGCTTAATTTCTAGTCCAAGGAAGAAATTTAATTCTCCTATCATGGACATTTCAAATTTTCCCTGCATAATCTTTGAAAATTCTTAACAGAGAGAATCATTAGTAGAACCAAATATAATGTCATCAACATATATTTGAACAATTAAAAGATTATTTTTCTCATGTTTAATGAAGAGTGTTATATCTACTTTTCCTTTGACAAACCCTTGGTCAATGAGAAATCTACTCAGTCTTTCATATCAAGCTCTATGAGCTTATTTAAGACCATATAGCGCTTTCTTCAGTCTAAAAACATGGTCAGGTTTTGACACATCTTCAAAGCAAAAGGGTTTTTATACATAAACTTCTTCCATAATGTAGTCATCAAAGAGGCACTTTTAACATCCATTTAATAGAGCTTAAATCCTTTAATGCACACAAAGGCTAGAAGTACTCGTATGGCTTTGCAATTAGAGCATATGCTTGCTCATAATCAATTACTTATTCCCGATTATAGCATTTGGCCACCAATCTTGCCTTGTTTTTGATAATGATTGCAGATTCATCTTGTTTGTTATTGAATACGCATTTAATGCCAATGACCGAATGGTCCTTAGGCCTAGATACCAAGTCCCGAGACTTGATTTCTCTCAAATTGATTCAATTCTTCTTGCATTGCTATCACCCAATCGTTATCTGACAGGGCTTCCTTAATGTTAGATGGTTCTAACTCAAAAATAAAAATAGAGCAGCTAACTTCATTAAGAGTTTTATTTCTAGTCTTTACCCCCTCTTTGACGTCGCCTATGACTTGGTCCAAAGGATGACTCTTGTTGTATCTACAAGCTTTAGGTTGACCTTGGTTGGATGGTTAAAAATAATTTTCGAGACTTATTTTCTTAAGAGGTAGGTGTTTTTGAAACACTTTGGTTTTCTTCTTGAAAAAAACACCTTGGGTTCATCTTCTAAAGGTTTGAGTAGATGTTCATTTTCAAAAAACACAAGATGAATGGACTCTTCAACAACACAAGTTCATTTGTTGAAAATTCTATAAGCCTTACTTCTGTTAGAGCAACCCATAAATATACCTTATCGACTTAGGATTAAACTTTCATAAGTTGTCCTTATCATTGTTATGGATAAAGCACTTACAGCCAAATATATGAAGGTGAGCGATTTGGGTTTTCTTCCCTTATAGAGCTCGTAAGGTGTATTGTCAAGTTTTCATCTAATGTAAGCTCTATTAGATATATAACTTGCAGTGCTCATTACATCAGCTCAAAATACTTGCAAGACATCTTTCGCATTAAGCATAGCTCTGGCCATTTTTGTGAGTTCTCTGCTCTTTCTTTCTATAACTCAGTTTTGTTGAGGAGTTCTCAGAGCAGAGAAGTTGTGATCAATTCCATTTATGTCATAATATTCTACGAAGGCTTAACTCTCAAACTATCCTCCATGATCTGTTCTTATGGTTGGAATGAACACACGTTTCTCATCTTACACTTTCTTGGAAAAACCAACAAATTCACTAAAGTTTCACCTTTTGATAAAAGAAAAATAGTCCATGTAAATATGGGGAAAAAAACACCGACAATGACCAGTGTATATAAATTGCCACCAAGAATTTTAACTCTTCCTGGTCCAAGTAAATTCATATAAAGAAGTTGAAGTGGTCTATATGTAATGACTTCTTTCTGGATTTAAAAGATGATTTTATTTGTTTACTCTTTTGACAAGCATCACAGATTAAATCATTTTTGAAATGAAGTTTAGGTAAACAAATTCCATACTTCCATTTTCTCACTATCCATAAGGGCTCTATACACACATGTTAAATACCTTGAACAATACATACATTTGACTCAAATATGCATGGATTATATTTTTTGAATGAAACCATACATTTACAATCATCTCATTCTTCTACCACAATGCCAAGCCTCTTGGACTGCCCTTGGATCTACATAGAACTTCTCTTCCATACCATATAACTTTTGGATCCTTTCCAACTTTTACCTTTTCATTCTTGTCTCCATTAGGAAGATAATTAAGGGTTTCAATTTAGAACTTTCCTCCCTTAATTTTTGAACTGTCAAGTCTTTTCTTAACCATGTCATTTCCATGGTATCAGCTTCATATCCATTTGATGGCTGATTGTGGCCAACCACTAGCAACATTATTCATTTCCATTCTAGATATTTCCTCACCTCCCACCAACAATCCTGCCTTTATCACATCCCCTATATTTCCTTCCAGTGTTATACCATTCCTTCCTCCCCTACCTCTGCTTACTCCCTTCTTTAATATTTTTTTTAGGCTTCTAACATTTTTCTTACAACCCTCTTGATGATTCAATTTTGTATAAGCCTCATAACTTTAGGAACCTCATCAAAATTCAACTTCCTTTTCTTTATTGGTTTCTCTTGCTGATCATACTCCTCACAACCTCTTTTGAGCCCTATTCTTTTTATTCCCCTTGTAACTTTAGACATTGGTGTTGAACTACGATAGATTATTATTGCCTTAGAAAGGTCCTCCTTACCTTCCATCGCTCTATCCCTCTCTATATTCCTTCTTACAATCTTCACTATATTTCCTCCCTTCTTCACATTTCCCTCCTTAGTCCCTTCCACACTACTCCCTATACTCATATTCTTTATACTTCTAAATACCTCCTTATCTTTACTCTATGTTTTTTCAAAGTTCTTAACCCTCATGTTCTCCATTCTTCCATTTTTCTCCACCTTATCGTCTTCTTCCACCAGCTTCGTAGCCAACACTATGGTCCTTCTTATTTGGGCCTTTCTAATCATCCGCTTCTTCCCAATCCTCACACTACACCCTTAACCTATCATCCATCCTTCTTACTACGATAACTCTAAGCCCTGTATTCTAACACTTCCTCATCCTTATCAACCTTTTCCTTACTACATCCTCTCATTTCATGTCCGACTCTTCCACATCAATAGCAAAAGCTCTATAATATCTCATGCTTAGCCTTGATCCAAGCTGGATCTCGCCTAAGTCTTGAAGTCCATATGCCAGAGATCAAAGGATTCTTCAAATCAACCACAATATCTAACACATTAGAAGGTATATTGGAAATTGAATCCATAACCACTTCAGATCACTAATATCCCCTCTTTTATCAAATCTTCCACCATAACCACTTTGCCTATCATAGATTAAGCCTCACTGCATTCTCAATATCTAACACATTAGAAGGTATATTGGAAATTGAATCCAAAAAGTACAGAGATCAAAATCTGTCGAACATTGAACATTAAGCAATGCTCCATTGATCAACCATGATCAATCTCGAAGGATTCAAAGCTAGTCCTCTTGAAGTTCGAATTCAAACATGTAAGTCTTCTGGTCCACCTCCACGATCTCCGCGTCCTCCTTCCTTTCCAAGTTCTATCCCTTGTGAATCATGCTAATGTTGTCGTGACATTAACATTTTTCTCTGTTAACATCCTTCCAATTAGCGACCCTCCCCTTAATTAGTGATGTAACATCCCAAATTCTGGACCCTGAGAATTGAGAATAAGCCTAAAGTAGGCAGACAACTAAGCCTGGTTTAAGAAGAGTCCCAAGAATGTCGAGAGTTAGGAAGCCTTCCTGGGACTTAGTAACTTGGCCATACGGGTCAGTGGACCTAGTATGTATAAGCCGTGGAATTAAAGTGCCAATGAAATAGGGGCACAAAAGATCTATACGAAGTAAATCCGGTAGAAAAGATGTCACCTAACTATATCCTAAGGTATAGGACAATTAGTTCAGAAAAAATATGCCGATATAAGCAAGTATATGGCATTTTCGAAGTCATGGATGTCCTGCGTTTTTGGAGGAAATAAGAAGGGAAAAGTATTCAAGAAGCCAAGTAAAAGTCAAAGGTAATGATGATTTGTAGGACACGTGGCGTTTCGAGGGCAGAAGTTGGATTTCTGGGTAGCCGTAGTACGAGGCGGATATGAGATACTGAAATATGGGTTTCTTGCTCCCCAAGGCATTGTATCTCGACCACCTGTGGTCAGGGGGAAGAGACTGTTAATCCAGGCCCACACAAGTCCAACTAAGTGGCACGAGTTACAAGGAAAAGTGTAACCGGCAAAAAGTAGTTGAGCAGGACCGGTTAGGGTTTTTTGGAGTCGGGCCTAGACCCCTGGAAACAAAGAGAGGGTGAATTTTGGTGGGCCAGAAGAGAGTGAAAAGTAACTTGGAGGGCAAGCAAAAGGTCATATCAAGTAATAATAAGGAAAGAGAAAATAAAATAATCAGAATTAATCTGGACCACACAATTTGAATCTGATAGGACAAGAGAAATGACATGTAATTATGACTCCATATGGACATTAATTGTGCCATTTATGGGCAGATATGGTGGGTCCTACTGACTTGGAGAAAAAACAGAGCAAAATGATCATTTTACCTCTGAAGTGTTATTTTAATTACCAGACAAAAACCTACACCTAGTAACTTCGAAAAACACCATCAAGGGCAATCTTGGAATCTGAATTTTTAGGGCATGGAAGGCACCACATTTGCCTAGAATTCTCTAGAATTTCTTGAGGAGCAAGCCACAGAATTATTTAAATATTCGAGGCATTCTTTTGACCATTGGGTAATAACCATATTGGACAATAGCCCTAACCCTTGGAGTCTATATAAGGACACTCCCCTACCCATTTTCCACCTTCCAAGGACGAGCTCAAGGTGAAGGTGGAGAGTGTCCAGCTGAAGATCTTGGTTCAAGAGGTGAAGAAAGTCATATGCAAACGAAATTCTAAGGTAAGTCCCTAACTCTGCCCTATAATATTTTTCATGGAGTTACAAAGTGGGATCTTCATATTTTTTAAGGTCTCATTGAGTCCAAAATATGTTTTTTTGTGGGGACAAGTAGGATCACCTTTTTCCAAACCCAAAAAGCTTAAGTCTTTAAACTATGAAGATTTGCCAACTCTTATGGTTTTTGGGTAGCAAATGGAAATCGATGGTTTTAAAATAGTAAATGAAGTCCGAATGCTTTGAAATTTTACATGGTGAAATTATACATCCTGAGGATGATTTTTGTTTAATATTTTGTGTCATTTTGATTTTCCAACTGAGAATTGTTTAAGGTCGAATATGACCTAAAAATATGGACTTTGTCTCAGACCAGTGGCTAAATTTTGGGGATAAGAGAAGGATTAGAACCCAGATGAGTTTGGGAATTATTTTTATGATAAACTAGACATCCTAAGGATTAAATTTTCACTGAGTTCATTTCAATAAGATGTTTCTAGAATTTATGAAAAATCAGCAAAGTTGGGTCGGAGATTCTGGAAAATTCTGGTGTTAGGCGAAATTTATGGAACTTGAAGTAAAAGTTGTATATGTGATTGAAAGCATGATGTTTTATTGTATCTAGGGTGTTAGCACATGTGGACTATATCCAACATCAAGGGAATAGTTGGCTATTTTTTAGGAGTGTCAGGTAGTAACTGTTGACTTGTATACTATGTGTTGCTCTTGCATGTGTGTTTTATCATGATGTAGGAGTTGAGTTGTAGTACCTAGTGGATTGTGTGTCCTTGGCTTACTGCTGAAGCCCAAGGAATTTCGGGCTGTAGTGCCTAGTGGACTGTGTGTCCTTAGGTTTTACTACAGTACCGAGGGCATGTACAAGCTGTAGTGCCTAAAGGACTGTGTATCCTTGGGTTACTGCTGAAGTCTGAGGTATATGAGGTAGGTAGGACCTATGCAACTGTGTGTTCTTAGGTGGCAACTAAGGCCTCTTGGGGTAGGTAGGGGTCTGCAACCTTGACTACCGAGACCCCTTAGCGCTATGGTTCCGGGGGCTTGTCTTGACCAGGAAGTCCTGCAGAGGCGATACATGCCAGTTTATTGTGCCAGAGGCAGGTTTATTTTTACTTCCTGATTGTGATTTGCATTACATGCATTGTATACATATTGTATGTGAGTCTAACAGTTACTCTGGGGTTCAACTTTGAACTCCATAATGTTTTGAAGAAACAGGTGTAAGGTAGTAGCGGCTGGAGGACTCGAAGAAGGTAGGGCTTGATGCGGAAGAATGAAGAAATAGAGGATGCCCTGTTGCTTTTTGCACTTCTATATTTGGGATGACTGTATGATTTATACTCACTGTTTAGTATTTGTCTTGGACGATTGTACCCTTAACCTTATGGGGATCACTTTATGTTATTGTTCTTACCTTTACCAGTGTATTGTAGTTGTCCAAACCGATCATATGCTCTGCCGCGCACACTCTAAGGTATTAAGAAAAGGATCGCTCTAACCCGCCACCCGAAAGGGTGAGCCCGTTAGGGGTGTAACAAGTGATCTTCTCTTCTTTTCCATACAAAATCTAACTTCAATTTCCCTTTCCCTTCCTTTGATCACTCACCTTTGCCCTTACCTCCTGCCTCTATCTCACTCTCACAGCTACTTTATCATAATGTGTGATTTGAAAGCCACTCGTTTACTCCATCCGCTGAGTGGGTGATGAAGCACCCTCACTCTTTACTGTAAAAGACGACGGAACATACCGCTCTTTCCTTCCTTACCACTATCCTAATGGATACACAAGAAGTCACAACGCTCGATGAGAACTATCGTGATTACCTCCTATTAGTTCTTGGCTTGTATGTTTTGATGATAACACGACTTGTAAGTGTATAAGGTTTTGAAGCAGTGAAAAGTGCCAATGTAAAGAGCTTACTCAAGTAGGGTGAAACCTTACTCAAGCAAGAGCTTTCTCGAGCACATAAGTGGTTGCTCGAGCATGAAACTCGAGCATATTGATAACCCTACTCGAGCATGCTCTCACTAACATCTCTGTTGAAGTCATTTCAGGTCCTTACTCGAGCATATCATTAAAGCTACTCGAGCATGATGCTCGAGAAAATAAAATGACTTACTCGAGCAAGTCCAATGACTTTATTCGAGCACAGTTTTAAACCTACTCGAGCAAGGCTGTTGCTGCGAAGACTCTGTGTGTCTCAGAGACCTTACTCGAGCAAAGAATAAACCTTACTCGAGAAGAGGTAAATTTTTACTCGAGCATGATTTTCTTTTGACTTATAATTGTTCTCTGCAGGTGAGTACTCGAAAATGATTTGATTCCTATTTGAGAATGGTCGTCCTCACACTAAATCTAATGAAGAACCCAGACATTACTTGAGCACACCAAGGAGAGTACTCAAGCATGATACTTGAGCATAGAGTTTCTTATGCTCGAGCATATATGTACTGAGCATTTGTTCTGTTGTTATAGAGAATTTACTCGAGCATCTTTAGAGACTTACTCAAGCATGGTACTCAAACAAGTTCAAATGTTTACTCGGTAAGCCTAACGTTTTAAGTTTCCTCAGAAGGATTTTGAATGTTGCTCAAGCAAGCATGGATTTTTACTCGAGCACAGTAGTTGCAGAGATTCAATAACTTCATCTTCTTCGCTTTCGTAAATTCAAATATTTATGATTAACATCTGATTACTTGTTTACAATACTCACTATTATTCATAATGCCATTAACCAATTTTCTAAGTGAGTTTCAGAGTGTTAACAACTGGATTTGGCATAAATCGACATAAAGCAACCAACGTGTCAGAACATTAATGAGTTGCAGAAAACAAAGCATGCACATGGAATGAAATTCAGAGTAGGCCAAAATAATCACTACAGTAGATACTCATTCCGGTTAAAAGCTAAAGCAACTCTTACTAGAGTCAACCACTGACCTAAAGTATATCGTATGATTGTCGACGGCGATCCGAAAGCGACTTATTCTCAAATCCTCAATCAACGATCATCTAGTGTCTAATGGAAGCCTTTTGTGTCTAACGGAACTATGAAGACTCTTAATGGCTACCTTCGAGCTTCTTCAATGGTCATTAATGGCAACTGGTATAAATGCGAAAAGCATTGAATTCGAGCATCTACCGAAAACAACCAATGATGATATTATTAATTGCTCATTCATTCCTTATTAATACTCTGTGTAATATCCTTGAGATATTCATATTCTTCAGTGTTAATTCATCTACTCTGTAAGAGAGTTTTATTTATCCAATTGAGTTTTGTAAAACCTCAAGGTAGTAGGACCTTAAGTGGTTGTTCAATTACAAATTGTAAGGGGAAGTGAATCTCATGAGATTACTCTGTGCTTTTGTAATCGGTTTGTGAAAGATAATAGAAATGTCAGAGGAGCTCTCTGGGGACTGGACGTAGGTCACGTTGTTAAGGTTGAACCAGTATACATCTATGTACACACTTCGGTGAAATCTTTCTGACTCTTCCTTCTTATTTTAATTAGTCGTTGATTTAGTTTAAATTTTTATAAATCCCTCAATTCACCCCTCTTCTTAGGTGATTGTCTACGACTAGCACCTCCCACCAAGGAGCGAGAAAAAACTCTCACTTAGGAGAGAGACTGCGCCATGCTAATTCAAACCAATTATAGCCAACTATACAATATTAAGCAAGACTCACAACAACGACAACATTAGCAATTAACCACAAACACCTAAAAATAGAGGTGATGACAAAAACAGTGACACAATAGAAACAAGTAAGGACTCGAACTGAAAAATAAAGCAAAAAGTAAGCCTAATTGTTAACTTTCCTCTATTTTTTTTTCTTTTCAGCCTATTTTTGGGAAATATTTTAAAAATTCAATTGTACTTTTTTCTTTCAAAATTTCTTGTTGCGCGATTGATTTTATCAACTTTTTTAAGTAAGAAAACAAATCAGTTTATATGTATTTTTGTTGTCTAGAAAATACGAACAAAATCACAGCTAAGAGACTGGACAATATTTATTTCTCAAATTTCATAGAATATGTGAAATAATGTGTTTAAATAATTACAACATTATAGCCTTATTATTTTCTTACAGTATTGCATTGTTGAGCAAAGGCCTGTAAAAATAAATCATATAGGTGATAAAATTATTATGTAAAAAGAAAATGACATTTTTTACCGATTCGTAATGGCATGACAAAAAATATTAAAACAAATACACACACATTATTAATGTAAGTACTCTATTTATTTCTCAGTCTCAGAGTGAAGATATTATTTATCTAATATAAGTTGGGATTATTAGTCAATTAAAAAGATGAAAATTTTTAATGAGAAATAATTATTTGTAATAAACTGATTCAACAACAACAACAAAACCTTTCCTCACTATGGGAGGTCAAATACAAAACATCGCATGACGTTATTGTGTTTTATCAACCACTAGGTTCCTTGATGTAGACCCAATAGGAACTTGTCCTAAAAACCCAAAATTTATAAATTGATTAATAAATGAGGAAGCCAATAAATACTTAATAAAAAAAAACTAGTCATCGTAAAACTAGAACCTCTATGAATATGGTTCCAAAAAAACCCCGAGTATATGAAACTCAGCCCCAAAATGATCATATTTACGCTCATGACTTGCGTTGGTATATTAGAGCATGCAATTGGGTCAAGATATACGAGACTATGGGCAAACTTGCCTCCTTTAAGAGTGTGCATTTGTGTTTTGGGCCTTTAATGTATCGGATTAGGCTCCAAAAGCACATGATAGCCTCTTCAACAAAAATCTAATCCTTTTTCTTTTGGGAATTCTCCACTTGACTAATTTTTTGAAAGTGACAAAATTTCCATCCCGGTCTACACCATTCTTTAGATAAATTGTTTACCAAAAGTCCTATTTAATATCTTCATTGAGCGTTCTCTTCATTCTTCTTCTACTTTATGTCTAAGGACTCCATACTATATAATCTACCCTCTTTATTTATACCTCCAACAACCTTCTTTTTATATGTCAAAACACCAAAGATGATTTTCTAATATTTTACAATTAAATTTAAATTTAAATTTTCTAAAAATTAATATAATTATTATACTTTACAATTAAATTTAAATTTAAATTTTCTAAAAAAATTATTTATGTAATTTTTATATTCAAAAAATATTTTCCCCTAAAAAATATTTTCTCTCTATAATGATTTGTATATTTTTTTAGTAAATAATGATTTAAGTATATAAATCTACAACCTAAAAAATTATACTTAATGGTGGTATTGGTGGTGGCGGCTACGGTGATGATGGTGGTGGTGGTGGTGGCGGTGGGTGTGGAGGTGGTGGTGGGTGGCGGCGGCGGTGATAGTGCACTGAAAGTGGAGAAATATACCCAAGATGGGGGTGAATTGGGTATTTTAAAAACTTTTATAATCTGCTCTGTTTTTAGACAGCAAAAACATAGATGGACAGAGTAAAGGGAAGAGCAAATGGACACGTAGATTTATACCGGGTTCGGTTCTAACAACTTGACCTACATCCAAATCCCCGGACTCTCTGGGATTTTCCACTATCACAAAGATTACACACTCGTACTCAAAGAGTAGTTCTCTCTAGAACTCACTCCCCTTACAAGTTGTAATCAATGAACTCCCAAATCACCAAGTCCCATTGACTTGTGATTCTTTACAATAAATGATTTGCAAGTAAGAACTCTCTCTAAGAGTAGATAATGATAAACACCGAAGCTTATGTATCAATAGATACTACAGGTTGAAAACAGAGAAATAAATGCAAGACTTGAATGATTTTCATTTTCGTAGTTGTGGTTGTTAGAAGAATTGAATGCAACTCTATTTATACTAAGAGTGCATTAAATTACCGTTGTAATCTTGATTATAACTGTTGCCTTCATTAGACAAGGTTCTTGTTCAGTGTAGGTCTTCTCTCTCTAAACTTCACTTAATCCAGCTGGGCAGAAGTTCAGAGTTGACTCTTTGCGAATTTGTCCGTTGGAATAGCAACTGCTGGATGTAGAAAACATTCTTTAATGCTCTGTAAACGTGTGCAGATGGATTACTCAAAAGTATGCAACTTTCTGGGTTTTGCATTTAATGTGCTGACGTCACTTTTTACTTTTACTTTAAACCTTCAATAAACATTCTCAAATCTGTCTGAAACTCACTAACAAAGTGGTTAAACATAGCTAGGAATGTATAAGAATAATTATAGGAAGTATTAAAATCAAACATGAGGGTTTTACAAATTCGATGATTTGAATTTAAATCGCGATGGAAACTCGAGTTTGTTCTTCTAAACTCGAGCTTTCAACTCGAGCACTTAAGGCAAAACTCGAGTTTCAATATCAAGACTCGAGTTTCCTCCATCCGAGAGGAAAGTCGCGATTTGAGCTTTTGGACATAGTTTTGGCTAAAACTCAAAACTCGAGTTTTCAAAACAAAACTCGAGTTTTGGACTTTTAATGAAAACAGTACACTTAAGTCCAAAACATCAAAATTGGAGTTTTCAAAACACTGAAAAGGTTCAAAGCTCTCGGCTTGGCCAAAACTCGAGTTTCCATTTAAGTATGAAAACATTGAGAAATCGAGCCGAGGCCAAAACTTGAGTTTCGTTGGAAACTTGAGTTTTCAAATCTTAGAAAGATGCATTGCTCTGCTTGGCTCAAAACTCGAGTTTTCATATATTTATGAAAATGTTGAGAAATTGTGCCAAGTCAAAACTTGAGTTTTCTCTGAAGACTCGAGTTTTCAAAGACTAAGTGGAAACGTGAAAACTCTCTCTAGTCAAAACTCGAGTTTTGAAACCAAAACTCGAGTTTTCTCTTAACTTAGAGAAAACTCACGAAAGCTCAGAGCAAAGCAAGATTCTGCGCTTGTAGCGCGAAACTTAGTTCAAAAAGTTCAAGACTCTCTGACTAACCAAAACTCGTGTTTTGTCTTTAAGTGAAAACCGAGTGCTCTTTGTAAGTCCCAAAACTCGAGTTTTCATCCGAAAACTCAAGTTTTGCTTTGATCCTTAAAAAAGGAGCAACTCGCCAAGTCCAAAACTCGAGTTTTGTCTTGACAGTAAGTTTTCAACTTACCAAAGACAAAACTACATCTTTTGTTTACAATTAGCAGTTATCATCAAAAACACATAGAGAACTAACATGAACTAGGGTAAAAAATGTCATTTATCTATTTTTCCTCTTAAAACCCTCCATATTGGGGGAACTTTATTTTTAAGAAGAAAGAAGGTTTTGGGGTATTTGTAAAAATCCCTGATTTCCTCCCCTCTTATTTTTAAAACTCGCAAACAAGGGAAGAGATTACTAAACCCCTCCCCTCCCTTTCCTTTCCCTCCAAAATGAAACTCTCAAACATAGCCTTAGGCTTTGTTTGGGAGGTAGGGAGTTTGGAGGGGAGGGGAAGGAAGGGGAATGGAGGATATTTCCTCCCCTTGTTTGGGAGTTAAAAAAATAATAAGGGAGAAAGATGGAGGATTAATAAGTTATTTTTACCATTTTGTCCTTTTCTTTAAAAAATTAATATAATTATTATACTTTACAAATAAATTAAAATTAAAATTTTCTAAAAAAATTATTTATATAATTTTTATATTCAAAAAATTATTTATGTGGCGGCGGCGAGGGTGGTGGCAAATGAATGACTACGAGTAGTGGCGGTGGTGGTGGCGATTAGGCACGAGGGTAAAGAAGTAATTAACCTATTTTCCCTCTTAAAACCCCTCATATTGGGGGAACTTTATTTTTTAGAAGGAGGGTTTTTGGGGATTTGTAAAAATCCTTGATTCCCTTCCCTTTTATTTTTAAAACTTGCAAACAAGGAAAGAACTACCAAAATCCTTCCTTCTCTTTCCTTTCCCTCCAAAATGAAACTCCTAAACATAGCTTAGACTCCTCTCAAGGTTAAGCAATTAATGGCCAAGATTATATTTTAGAATCAAGGGCTGAGATTTTTTTTAATCCAAAATGACGTCAGCTTTAACTCAGTGCCGATTTGGAAGTGGAAGAGGAGCGCTTAGGCTCCTTTAACATTTTGTTGGTTTTATAGTGGTCGCGGAAAACTTTCCTTTACACACTCATTAGATAATTAATAAATTTGATCCTTTCAAATTAATTATTTAATTGGATAGTTATAATGTGTTCAAAACAATTATTTTTTCAATTAAAATTAAAGTGATCCGTAAAAATCTTGGCTGCCTATTCCACTAAATAAGAAATAAGTTCATAATAAGAACAAAAGTAAATCGCCAAACTTTCACTAAATAAGTTAGACAAGGATTTAGTTTTCCTTTCTCAAACAGGTGCCTGATTAAGAAAGTATTTATTGAAAATCGACTCGGTGGGTCATAATTGACACAAGCAATTAATTATCAGTCGGTCATAATTGACACAAACAATTAATTAACAGCCATCTTATTCTACCAAAAAAAAAAATTAAGAAAATAGTTTGGCATTTAATATTTATCTCATCATTCCAAGTCTAATTATATATATAGAAACAAGTGCATTTTGGTCCCTTAAATTTATGCAAGATTTCATTTTAGTCCCTTAATTTTAAAAGTGTTTTATTCCCTAGCCTTATTTCCATGAGTTTTATTAACAAAAAATGCAACATCAAAATTTTGTATCAACAAAATATTCACAAATCCTAACATATTAAGTTTAATTTTCTAAAATGAGAATATTGGTGTGTGTATATATATATATATATATCATCGTTTGTGACCAACAATGTTGGAATTGAATGACTGAAAATATAGTTTATAAAATCTAAAGACTACACTGAAGCACAGGCAGAGCCAGGAATCCAAATTAGAAGGGGTGAAAATTACGAAATAAACTCAAGTGTTTATAAAATTACATTTAAGCGCTATAAACATTTCAATATGTTCATTCTAGTCCCTCTACAAAACTTTTAGTAGGGACCAAATTAAAAATGTGCAGATGTAAATAAATTATATATATTCATAATTGAACCAAGACACATTATTGAATACTTATCATAAGTTGCAAAAAAAGTTATTGCAGCTAATAAATTTTTTGTGGCTCGTATATAATAACAATGTTGACTACTCCATCAAGCCCTAAATAAGAAAAGTCATTAATTCCAAATAAAGTGGACGGAAATGAGTTTTTGTCAACTTCTTTTAAGGATTATCTCATTTTATAAGTTTTAAATATCAAATGTATAATAACATTCACTATTAAAAGTTAGGATCATTGTGATTTATATAGACAAGTAGGAAAGTAGGGTTTTTTCCACCAAGACAATCAACAAGAGTTGGATATGAACAAATATATCTATCGTTCATCCTAATTCGTTGCTTCAATTGTAAGTGCCCAAAGGCTAATTTATAAGGTTGTTAAACCCGGACCGGCTACTGAATCGGTTTGTGTAGTGGTTCAGTGAGTCAGATTAGGGTCAAACCGAAGCTAACACTAGCTAGACCAATGAGGAATTGAATTTGAACAATAATATTTTTTTTAAGTAGTTTTAGAACATTAGAATTTTTCGGAATCAAATGATAATATTTTTGAATAATTCTTTTTACATTAGAAGGTAGACATCTCAAGCTTTTCATAGTCTTAATTTGTAATTTTTGAAAAGGGTTAAGGTGACCTTCAACTTTTATCAAAAGTGCAACAATAACCATAAACTATTTTTGGAGCAAAAGTAACCATAAACTTTCAAAATTGGGGTAAAACCGTTAAACCCAACTAACTTCCATTTATTACAATGGGAAAAATTAATCTTTTGGCCCTTAAAGTTTTGACTCACTTATAACTCAATTCTTGAACTTTTAACTCACTTGCAACTCAATCCCTGATGTTTATGAGTCATCATGTATGGCAAAAAATGTTAAAACACTATTAAATATTTCTTAGGTGGATTTTATATAAATTAAAAGATTAAAAACAATGTCCCCATCCTTACCAACTTGTATCCCCCTCTGCCTTTGTTTTTCAAAAATCTCTCTCGGCATCCTTGATGTTCATGACAGATCCTTTTGAAGCATCAGAGGGTAGCGAAAGACTTAGATTGAAGAAAAAGTTGAAGCCACTTATGATGCTTTTAACTCTAATGAAGCACCCAAGTATGCAAGAAAAAACCATTGTAGAAAAAGAGATTTCTAAACTTTTGAATGATAAATGGTGAATAGTTCTTGGAAGAGGATGAGATTAGAAAAATTCAAAGCACACCCATTTCATAACATACTTGGTGCCAAATTTATTCTATTAACGAAAAATGGAACTACAAATACTTTACATGATACTCATAGTTTTAAAGGTCCTTTAATATAAGAAAAAGGATCTCACCTTATGCTTGAAAGGATCTATCATGGACACCACTGATGCCTAGCAAGATTTCTAAAAAACAGAGGTGGAGGAGGATTCAAGTTGGTAGGGACGAGGACACTGGTTATATTTTTTTAATTTATATAAAATTCACCTAAGCAATTTTTAATAGTATTTTTTTGTTAGACCAGGCTATCACCCAAAGGGGGTAAATTGCTTGTCTAATAAAAACTTTAGAACTTTGAAAATCTTTTTACAACTTATTGAAAGTAGTTTGTATGACAGTAATGATTTATAAAACAATAAACAGCCATTCAAACATATATGCTGGGAATATAAGAGATAAGAGAAGAGAATATGCAACCGCGATTTATACTTGGTTTGGCCCAATCCTTGACCTATGTCCAACCCCCAACCTCCACTTGAGATTTTCAATCCACTATCCTCTTGTTTAATCTGAGCACAAGAGAAGCCTTTACAATCCCACAAGTTCACACAGACACTTGTGAAGCCGAATCTCTCATTGAGATACTCCCCCTTACACACCGTAAGGTTACAGTTTGTTTCCCACTCAAGATCACCCAATCTTGAGTAACTCTCAAATGATAAGATGATTACAATGAATGTTCTCTCTTTCAGAAGTGAATGAATAAACACTAAAGTACAATACAAGTCATTTCACTCTCTATGATAAGCTATGTAGGCATTGAGAATAGAGTGTGTATGAGATAAACGTTTGATTCAGAAATTTAACATTTCGACAGTGTAAGCTCTTGTCTCCAACCTCTTCTATCTTGAATGCTTCTCCTTTTTATAATTAGTTTCAATTTATGACCGTTGAGCAATTCCTCCAGTTTTGAATATGACCGTTGGAATAAATATAGCCATTGAATGCTTCTAACGTAATCAAACTACATTTTGTAAACTATTGTCAATCCTTCATATAATCATCTGAAACTTATTAATAAACTGATTAAACATAGTTAGGAATAGCAATGAGTGATGATAAGAAGTAATGAAATTACAATCAATGATTTTGAGATTTCGGACACGATGATTTTCAATCAGAGAAGTATTGGCTCGAGTTAAACTAGTCTGGCTCGAGTCAAAAAATCTTCACAAAACATCTATCTCTCAGCCTTGCATTGACTCAAGGTTGTTACTCCCTGGCTCGAGTCAAATTCCCTTCTTGAAAGTCCTTTGCTCTCTAACTTGGCTAGGCTCGAGGTTGGACTTGCCTTGTCTCGAGTTACAAGTTCATCTAGCTTGCTTGAGTTTGCTCACTTTGGTATTGATCCTCAGTGCGATCTTTTGATCATTTGAAACTTGCTCATAAATATGATTAATAACATTAAAAAGTATAGCAAATAGTAATCAATTGATAACAATCATTTCTGAGTTGAGGAAATAAGTTCTGCTACTTTACGCTTCATTAACTCGAGTCATTTATACTCTACTTGAGTCAATATTCAATTGATCACTTAGCTTCTGAAAGTTCTTCAACTCGAGGTAGAAAACAGTGGCTCGAGTCTAAGTCCAGACTCGAGGTAGCATAACCTTGGTTGATCTTGGCTTGAGTTAGATGAGATAAAACATTTTGAATCATTTTCAAAAGCTATCTTCCTGGCTCGAGGTGATAAGTGTAGACTCAAGGTAAGATCCCATCAAACTTGGTTGCTTCCAAAATTTTGAAACACTTGTTGAGTCTAGATTCATATGGAATTGGTTTCACTTCATTTGGTTGTGTATAGTGTGTCCAGAAAACCGAGCCTATACTGAAATGAATCCAGAATTTTGAGTGTTAACTTTCAAAGGTCGTATCTCCCTGGTCTAAGCTTCATTTTGATTGGTTCAAATCTTGATGAATTCATTTTGAGTCTACTTTCAAATTTCACTGGTTTCAGCTCAATTGGATTTGTAGTTTGTGAGATACACTCAAAATACCGAAGATTAGTCTGCTATGTGGCGTGAATTGATGTGCCAACTTGTGAAATTCATATCTCCTTCATATGAACTCCTTTGGGCTTGACTTTTATATCAAATGATGCATTAGGAGTCTAGTTTCATATGCCACTAGTTTCACCTCAATCTAATCTCTAGTTTGAGAGATAATCGAATTAATAGACCTCGCCCAAGCTAAACGTGAAACAAAGTAGAAAATAGTTGCTGAAAACACACTTAACTCGAGTCAACTGAAGCCTGACTCGAGTCAATTCATTCGAGAGAGCAAAAATGGCTTGAAAATCACTATTGACTCGAGTCAAAAAATGTTTGACTCGAGGTCTGAAGCCTGACTCAAGTCATATGATTTTTGGCTCGAGTCAAACCCCATCGATGCACAAAACACTAAAGAAAAAGTTCTAACTCGAGTTAAGACTTCCTGGCTCGAGTTAGTTCATCCTGAAGCTTGATTTTGATTATTTTAAGTCCGATTTGAGCCATTCCAACTTCCATATCATCGTGGAAACTTCTAGAATCAATCTAAGAACTTGTATAATGATATTCTCATTCCATTCAGCAAGTTCTTCTTTCTTTCTTCTCTTCTCTTGATCATTCTCCATAATTCAACTTGGACTAATCTACATTAAATATATAGTAGTTAGTCAATGTAGGAAATAAATACAATATACAAGCTTTTTGCTCTTAATAATGGCATCTATATAAGACATCATCAAAACTAATCATATCCAACATTTTTAACATTATTTTGTCACATAAGATGAGTCAAAAACATCAAGGATTGAGTTTGCAAGCGAGTCAAAAGTTCAGTGACTGAATTGTACAAATTCAAACTCCAGGGATCAAGTTATAAGTGAGTCAAAATTTTAAGGGCCAAAATATTAATTTTACCCATTGTAATAAATGTAGGTTTAATGATTTTGCCCCAATTTTGAAGGTTGATGGTTACTTTTGCTCTAAAAAATAGTTTATGATTACTATTGTTAGTTCTTTATTCATTTTGATAATAACTCACAATTGTAAATTTAAAATATTGTTATTAATTCAAGCCAAAGTTTTAAAATCATAAGATAACTTGGTTCAATAACAGTAAAAAGCCTCTGTGCAGGGATGACTCGAGTTAGAGTCATATGACTCAAGTCATACCTCTTTGTGTCAAAGCCAAATTCAATTTGAACGAAGTGACTCGAGTTAATATCTTATGACTCGAGTTACAGTTTTGCGAAAACAATTTTTGAGAGGGTTTTGACTCAAGTCAAGGATGTGTGACTCAAGTAAATGGTATATATTTCAAACTTAGCTTTTTCCATCGTTCAAAGTGACTCGAGTCAAGTCACTTAATAACTCGAGTCATGGCCTAACCAAAATCTTTTTGAAGTTCATCCCAATAGCCTATGTCTTGTAAAATCTATTTTGACTCGAGTCATTTCTTAGAGAGATGTTTCCTCAAGTGTTTTGAAAACATGAACTCGAGTCAATTGTGCATGATTCAAGTCAGGTAACTCAAGTCAAGTAAGTATGACTCGAGTCAAGCTTCTAGAAAAATGAAATTACCGTGTTCTTAAGGACAGTGTCCTTAAACATGACTCGTATTACACAATTTATTGCCAACAAATATTCCATAGGATACTAAAAGGGCTACTAGAATAAAGTTCCAAAGCTATAAGGCCTGGCCATGAGATTATGAAGAATTAATGGTCGTGAATCTTAACTCCTCAACAAGGTGCCTTGGCAGCCAACATAAGCTGCTAGTGGATCCAATGAACATTGATAGTAGTTACCAAAACCATTGCCCAACAAGTGTGTACAATTGGATCCAGGTCAATTCAATTTACTGAAAAGAGAAATACAAATAATAGTACATGTCAAAACCATCCCATTACCTTATCTATAGGTCCTATTATAAACTCTCTTCAATTCTTAATATAAGATCTAGTTTGTAGTGCAATTATATTAAAGACAGGAGGTACTATTAGTTATCTTAGTTTATCTTCTATTTATATTATGAAAAAACTTGAGAGGTTTTAATTCTATTTTCTTTTTTACATTTAAGTGCAAAACATTTTTTTAATGCTTATTTACATTCCATTAATTTCCTACCCCACTTTTCATTTCCTGAAATTCTTTCTAATCTAACAAACATCGTTTACCTCAACTTGAAAGAGAATCCACAATATATATTCTATCATAAACTATAAATAAATATATGCACCAAAGCAAACAATATTGAAAGAAGCGCTGACATGTTACATCTATGAGATGAGAAGCCCTAGCATAATTTAATTAAGGGTTAAGTACCAATTTTGCCTCGGAAGTACACATGGAGGACCAATTTTGTCTTGAAAAGTTTCTTTTGGAGCAATGTTGCCCTAAAAGTATAAAAACGTAGCAATATTGCCCCTCCGCTAACAATGGTCAAATGTTAGTTGACCCAATTATACGACGTGAATTGTCTACGTGGCATCTTTCTCACTTTTGTTTGGGTTAAGTGGCAATTTCGCCCTGGAAGTACATGCCATGTAGCAATGTTGCCCTAGAAGTTTTTTTTTGTCTCAATGTGGCCCCAGAAGTCTAAAAACGTAGCAATGTTGCCCCTCCATTAATAGCCCTAATTAATTGTTTTTGACATTTTTTGTGAGCTTTAGGGTATGTTTGGTTGACATGAAGGGAAAATATTAAAAGGGAGAAAACTTTTGTGGGCCCCACCACAAATAAATTTTCTCTCTCTCCATTTTCTCTCCCCTTCCCTCCCTCCCCTCCCCCCCCCCCAACCAAACATACCCTTATTCTCTCACTCATCTCTCGCTTACAATGCACCGAGTTCGTTAATCTTTCACATAGATAATTCCACATATGAGTTATTATTATCTAGAAAAATTCATTTGAACTTCGCTTCTGCGATGTACTTGTTTGATGTTGTGTTCGGACAAATTCGTTCTTATTTTTTTGTTTGATTTGTTTGAAACATTTTTTCTAGACAAATTCTATAGGCAAGTGATTATTGTTTGATTGGGGAGTGCCTGTGATGGAGGACGCTATGGGGGAAAAAGGAGTAGGCTATGTTTAATTTTTTAAAAAAAAAATAATAATTGCTACCTCTACTCCTCCTATCATGATTATAATTATAAGACCGGTTTGACTTTTTTTTTTGAAAAAATTAAGAAAACTAAATAAGTTACTTATTCATACCACCTCCGATCCTAGTTATAAGGCCAGATTGACATTTTTTAGAGAGATTAAGGAAGCTAAATCAATTATTTAATCATATCATACATTTTTAGACTCCCGGGGCAAAATTACTCCTGAGCGTGTACTTCCGGGGGGAAATTGCTACTTAAAAAGTGACAAAGATGCCACATAGACAATCCACATCAGTATAATGCGGTCAACTAATGTTTGATTGTTAGGGCAGTTAACGGTGGGGCAACATTGCTATGTTTTTTTATACTTCCGGGGCAACATTGCTCCAAAAGAAACTTCCTGGGCAAAATTGGTCTTCGACGTGTACTTTCGGACAAAATTGGTATTTAACCCTTTAATTAGTACACTAATTCTAAAAGCCAATAATTAATTTTTTTATAGAACTAAGCATCAAAATTATCTCCCCTAAAATGTCTTTCATCTTTTATATATATGTACTTTATAATGAAGCAAAGAAATACCGAATTGATTTTCTTCCATAGGTAGTATTAGGGGTGTTCATGGGCAGGGTTGGGCAGGGCGACACTCTTGCCCGATGCCCTGCCCGAAAGATCACAGGGCAGCAAAATGCAGCCCAGTGCCCGGCCCCGCCCCGATAGAAGCCCTAACATTTTTGGGCGGGGCAAAAATGGTCAAGGCGGGCGGCCCTTACATGCCCACGATCGCTGACGAGATCAAACCATGCCCGAAGTCCACATTAGGTAGGAGGAGCAGAGCAACATATCTTGCCGAACGAGCTTCACCTCATTGCCGGAATACCAGACTCAACCCAAGATCGCCACGAGATCAAACCACCATTTCTCCTTCGTCTTTTTTCACCAAAGTCACAGATCGAAGGAGAGCAAAGAAATGAAGGTGTTCGTTCCCACTAGCCGACAAAGCATGTATCAATCGAAAAATACGGTCCGGATCGCGGAGAGTTTGAACTAGAATCTAAGCAAGTTCTCTCACACCGCGCAAATAGATCTGCGATCGGTGCATCAACCGTCTCGAGTTCAAGCTTCACGGAGCGATCGAGCCTTCACTGGAGCGGATCGACGCCCACCGGAGCGGTCGAGTTTCACTAGAGCTCCACCTATGTTCGGCATCGCCGAAGAAGAAGAAGGATCCGGTCCGTTCTCATCTTCGGTCTTGTGAAGAAGAAGAAGAGAAGGAAGTGAGACGAATGAAAAGAAGAAGAAGCCGGTAATTGGAAAAAAATATTATAACTATCGGGCGGGGCCAAATGGGCGGTGGCATACCTTGCCGATGCCCGCCCGCCGCAAAAATGCCCCGCCCATTTGTGCCACCGCCTCTGGGTTTCGCTTTTCCTTCAAGTGGGCGATTTTTCAGTGGGCGCGGGCGGGCGGACAGGGCGCTGGGCATGATGAACACCCCTAGGTAGTATGTGTGTTTAACCTACTAGTAATAACCAAGTTTGATACATTGATATTAAAAGTAAAATTAATTGTGATACATTAATATATCACTACAAAAAAACTAATGTTTTGTAGTGGGTAAAATTGTGTATTTGTAGTGGTTTTAACAGCTAATAATGATAGTATTAGCAATTCAAAGAACCACTACAAAACATACGGTTGCAAAGCTTGCTTGCCGAACCGCTACTCATGTGATATAACGGCTATTGTGCTTGTAGCGGTTCAACGTCACCGCTTACAAGATGAGATCAAAATGAGGGATTGGGTAAACATTTTGTAGCGGTTATAAAATCGATACAAATGGCGCAAGAAAATTTTGAGAGGCAGAAAAGGAAAATTGAGAATGGCGTCAACATTGTAGCGGTTATTAAAATGCTACTAAGTGCATCCACGAATTTTAAAAAAATTGGTAGTGAAGGGCCGCTACAAATATTGGATGAAAATTCAAAAACGGCGCCAAATTTTAAGGCGGATTTGAATTAAAATTTGTAACGGTTATAGAACCGTTACAAATTTTGGATGAAATTTCAAAAATTGCACCAATTTTTTAAGGTGAATTTGGATTATATTTTGTAACGGTTCTAAACCTGCTACAAAATATTACAATTTTTTATTAAAAAAAAGAACCTTAATTTGATTCCATTTTTACAATATTTTACAATTTAAATGATAATAGTTAATATTTAAAAAAATTGATTAAATTTAAAGTTAGATAAATATAAATATTATATAGGTATAATGCTCGAGAATGTATAGATAATAAGAACTTATTATGTTGTCCACTAGATGATGTTTAATTATAAAATGAATGTTGATGATGATAGAAGAAAGGAAGACGAGATTATGGGACATTGACTCTATAGGCTGACATTTAAATGGTCTTTGGCGTCTGTTAGTATAAACAACACCAAAACAAGGGTTTTGGCATCCCTTTTTAAGAATGGATGCCAAAGCCCATGCATTTGGCATCCATTTTTCGTAGAGGGACACCAAAACCCATACTTTAGGCATCTGTTTCATAAAAAGGGGCGCAGAAGCCCTATATGATTTTAAAAATGTCACTACCTATATTTTTTACTTTCTTTTTTAAAAAAAAGGGGGAGGACTGTTTCTGGATAGTAAAATCTATATTCTGTAATAGTGAAGCTTTTAAAAGTAATGGGAGCTCACTGGTTTGAATTCGCTTGTAACCTTACCTCATTAGTCCGTATGCCTCTCTTTTAGTCAAAAAGAAAAATGCCATCCACAAATTTTCCTTTTAACAAAAAAACTTATTTATATGCATAGAATTCTGAAATTGCATCATTTTAATTAAGAAATATTGATTGAGTTATATGTTTAACAAATGAGCAATAACAAAGCATGATGCATTATACATAGAGCACAGAGTGATGGGTCATGAGTTTGATTAAGAGAAAAATGAAAGTAACGGGACATACAAAAGGGAACAGAAGAGTTAAATATGCAAATCTTATGACAGAAGATCTCGTAGGAAAATGGACCCCCACAAGACAAATATATATAACATATATTTACATAAAACTGTTGATGATGAGGTCGCTGTAATGGTGGCCATAGAGTGAGATTGTTGGAATTATTCCATCAAAGAAAAAGAGTGTCTTCGTGTATGGCCACCACTTTGTCTTTCCTTATCTTTTTTCTCTCTTCACTTTCTTTTCCCCCAAATACCTTTTTGACATCACCAACACCTCATTTACTCTCTTGCGTTGTCTTTTCATACTCCCCAACAAATCCCCTTTAATCAATTATATATCCCTTCATTCAAACTACAATTTTTTATTGGAAAAACCTCAGAAAAGTTCTTTCAAGATATGAAAAAAGACAAATTAGGGATTGTAACATCACAAATCTTAAGTTAGGACTATGAGAAGAATGTGGGATTATAAAATCTTGCTAAAAGATGCCCTTACCCTTGAGTTTTCACTAGCCACATACGTACACACCATTGTGACTTACATGTAAAGAATGACTACTTAAGAATTGTAAGTGACAACTTAATTAAGTATCCATATTGATTACTTGGGTGCCCCAAAAGTCAACAACCTTGTAAGAATTTTTGAAGTCACTCTTGTAACGCACTATTAATGATTTAGGTATAGGGAATGACTATTAACAATCACAAACTTGAGTATCCATATTATATTACTACTTTGGTTCCCAATTTCAACAACCTTGTAGGAATTTTTGAAGCCACTAGTGTAATGCATTGTTGATGACTTGTGTATAGGGAATAACTACTTAAGAATCATAATCGTCAACTTTATTATCCATATTAACTACTTGTATCTTCTCTTTTGTTCTTTATTTGCCACATAACTCAGATGTAGAGCAGTCCTTTAGAAATATTTGCTAATCCCAAATTTCTATTAATTTTAATTTATGAAACTTGCATATTAATTTTCTATTTTATTTTAATTTTTGCAAAGTTCTTTATATCGTTATAATATCAGCCAAACTAATTCATCTATAGTTTAAAGAAACAACAATAATTATAATAATAATATGTTGAAATTTGGAACCCTGATCACATGACAATTCCTCTCAATAATGATGAATTTGAATACCCTAGATCTTGTTGAAAAGATCTACTTGAGCTGGATGATGAACCATTATTTCACTCAATGATACTTTTCACTGCATCAAGATAAAAGCACTTGATCATTATTATCACAGTGTATACACTTCAAAAAGTGATTTTGAAATCTGGGGGAATTTGTGAGGACCCTACCATTGAAATTTCAACAAGTCTCTGTAATTTTCATGCCGTATTTTTACTTTACTTGACCCACCACTTCCAAAAGAAAATGCCCTTGAGAGAAGAAAATAAAAAAAGGGTGTGTGATCATACATTAATGGTGTGTGTTTGGTGCAAATATATATAAGCAACAAGTGGGAAGAGACAAGATGAAAAAAGCTTCCACCATGAGGGACCACAAAGAAAATTTAAAGGTATGGGAAAACCATATATATATATATATAAATCCAACTCTCAATCTCTTGTGCATCTTTAAGGATACAAAAGTAAATAGAATGATATGATTCATATATATTTGATGCGTATATAGTCTAATTGAGTCTTGTTTGGAAATCTTATTACCCAAAGGGATTTTGTGCAATCACTCTTCTAATTGTATCCAAAGGTATTTAAAAATTTAAATCGTTTGCACATAATTTAAGATGTATTGCACACCTATATATGAAAACGAGTTGTACCCGTTCAAATTTAGATCATTTTAGCCTATAAAGTTTTTAAACAAGTATTTTTAATCAATTTTTCCAAAACAAATTATTAAAATATTAATATTTAAACCTAATTTTAGATTATCCTATTAGATGTATAGTCTATAAATCTTTACAAGTGAATTAAAAATAGTTGCTTTAATTTATGAGCATTTGGAATATATAGCCAGAAAACTAACATGTTAAATTATATTGGCCCTGTTCAGAGAAAGCATTAAGTTAGCTTTAAGTCAAAAAAAAAAAAAAAAAAAAAGCCAGAAAAAAGCATCAGTAGAAAAAATAGTCTTAAGTAGAGTGTTTGGGTAAAGTTTTAAGTCCATTGGGCTTTTGTAAAAAACAACTCCTAAAAGTCGGTTTAGAAAAAAGCTTCATGGGGTAGCTTTTAGGAAAAAAAAAAAATCTCAGCTTTTTTACGTAGGCCCGCCACTTCTACCACCATCAATCCAAAAAAAAGTTTATTTACCTACAATTTAACCTTTTTTTTATCGGACTTTTGCAAAAGTCAAATAGAAAATAAGTTACTGTTCCCACCGCTAACATAAATAGACGCATTATTGATGCAAGAATCTTATTCATGATTAATTTATACATATTTTTTAACCCACAAGGCCGGTTTAATTTGTCATGAGCCAAACTAGACTAACCTATTGGAGGAAGACTAGACTAACCTATTGGAGGAAAAAAGATTAAACTAACCTAATTTATTTATTTATTTATTTATTTGAAAATTTATTGCTACAAGATAAATGTAAAAGTAGACAAGCAGAGAGAAACTTGTTTTCGTTACACACTTTATTTAGGCTCATAAATTTCAGAATTCAGATGCAGTGTCCTTCAGGTAAACGTCACTTCTAAGGTCCATAATTGTGTTTGCCCAATTTGGGGGAACATTGGTACATCTATTCAAGGACCCCACTTTGTGGGGGCTTAGTCTTCAATTCTATCTATACCTAACGTCTACTTATTTTTATTTATAATAAAATTCATAATTTTATTATGATTGATTGATTCATTCCTTTTCTTGAACTAACATGTTTAATTTGATTGATTCATAATTTACGATATTGGCTAGCTTTATGTTCAATTATTTGACAGTAGGGGAACACATTTAAATAAAATTAGAATATTTTAAAAAATATGAAACTATTTTAAATAAAAAAAAAGGATAAAATAAATAAGATCCCATGTTGTACATCACCTCTCTAACTTTCAAAAGTTAAATTAAAGACCATAATGTTTCATGTTTTGACTATCAACTCCCCTACTATTAAAATTATGTTAAAGTTAATGGTTTTTTTCTATCGTAATTTTTTATATCTTTTGTATATATCACGGCATTTAAAACATATTTTGCATATGACTTGGAATTTTTAGTTTTTTTATTTAAAGAAGACATGGTCAAATAAATATTTTAAATATTTTTTAGATATTTCATATTTTTTTTTTAAGTGTTTAAAATTACATGTTAGATATCAAGTGTTATTTTTAAAATTATATGGAATATAATAAAATATAGAAACTTTGAAAAGGAAAACAATTAACACCAATGGTAATTTTAACATTAGGGGAGTTGATAGTTAAAACATGGAATATTAGGGTCCTTAATTTAAATTTTTAAAGATAGGTTAAATACCATTTTTGTCATAGAAGTTTAACCTAAGGAGCCCTAGTCACCCTAAGTTTTTTTGGTCTCATTTTTTCCCGAACGTTAACAAAACGGAGCAAATATATCTCGAAGCTTTTTTTAAGAGCAAATTTGTCTTGGAAGTTTCTTTTAGAAACAATTTTTCTCTCAAAGTTTATAAAGAAGAATAAAAATTTAATGGTCAAGACCAACGGATCGGGTATATTGCTATGTTTTTAAACTTGTAGGATAAAAATGACACAAAAAAAACTTTCAAGTAACTAGTGCTCCTTAAACTAAACTTCCATAACAAAAATGATATTTAACCCTTTAAAGATTAGGAAAGTAAGTTTGAGAAGTTGTGTATTTTATCCAATAAAAAAGCCACAACAAGGATATATTTAACAACTTGAGACTTGTATGTAGAAGCTAAACTTGCTGTACATAGGAATTGAGAATTAAATTTTTTTTTTTATTACTCCCTTTGTTTCTACATATAAATTATAAATAACTAAATTATGCCAATAAAAAATTGGTTAAAATTGATTATAGAAAATAAATTCGTCAAAGATGTTTTTTTTTTTTCAAATATACTCTTAATTATGATGATATATAGTGATGGAAGAGAGAAAGAATGAATCGAAAGAATAAAGAAAGAAAGAAATGAAGAGACATATAATTAATTCGAAGTAAAAAAGAATTAAGCTTTTAAATAAGTACAAGGGGTAATTTGTAAAAAGGACTTTCCTAGTGCAATATAAGAAAAAATTTAATAGCTTGCAACAAGAGTTTTATGAAAATTGCAGTTTTTTTGTTATTAAAAAAATTACATACATTTTTTAAAATCAAATATTATAAAATTATGTGAACAAACTTCAAAAGAGTAATAAAATAAGAGTTGCATGAAGCGTATGAAATGCATAAAATAGATAAAAGAAAGAGCTTGAAAATTAGAGAAGCCACCAAATGGTGTAAGGCCTTTTTTGAGCGTGTTTGAAAATATGTTTGGGCTTTATCGGAATGTGGCCTTGAGCAACTTGTGTTTGGGCTTTACTAAAATGTAAATTTCCGAAAACCATCTAAGAAAAACCACACTAGCCTACAAAAATTGGCTCAATTGATAAGGAGTTACTGATAAGGTTCTGAAATTAAATCTCATTGTCAAGATCAGGTTCTTATTGGTGAGTAAACTATAAGTATTTTTAAAAGCATTTTTTAAGCATATGCTGCCATGAGAGATAGACACACTAATGAGACAGGACATCCTTCAAAATTGTGCTTAAAGTAGTTTAGTTCAAGAGCACCAGTGTGAACCTATGTGTGGTGAATCTCCACCATCTTTAGTTCTATCTTACTAATCTTTAGAGCCGGAAAATCGGGCGAAGTCCGTCGGGCCGGTTCGTTTAAATCCTAACCCTGCAAGGCTCAGGCTTGAAAAATAGGCCCGAAATTTGAAATTGGCCTCTAGCCTCGAGCTTAATCAGCCGGGCCCTACAAGGCTGGGGCCGCCCATTAAGCCCGTTTAACTGTAGCTTTTAAAAAAAATAATAATAATTACTTATACTTCCACTCAATGAATGTGTTTATTTGTAATTATTTAGATTTTTTTAGTTTAAATTATAACCCTTTTTTATGTTTATTATTATTCTGTATTAAAACACGGAATTAGTTATTATAAATTTTAAAGAAGGGATGTTTTCATATTAAATAAACACATACTTTTGGTATTACAATATTATATAAGTAATAAATTATAAATATATTTTGTGTAAAATAAGTATAATTATTTTTACCCGTCGGTAAAATCATGCATGAACCGAAGGAATTTGCAGACACACACAAAATTATGGGAGGGAAAGGCATTTTATCGTGGGCATACATAAAGCAATTCCTTTATTTAATATTTTTTGGAAAAAAAGGAAAAAAAAAACATATTCTTTGTGTTTATTTTTTTTTTTTTTTATTACGAATTAATGAATGTGTTTATTTGTTGAATGATTTATATTATTTAAATATTAATGTTGATAACATTTATTTGATAGATTAGAACTTTAATGGTTGCAATTTACTAATTATATTTCTTTGAAAAAAAATCAAAGGAAAAATATTAAAATTTGGAATAGTAATTTTCGGCCCTGACCATGGTACTATCGAGACCAGCTTTGAAAAATAAATGTTTTCTTACACCAAGCCCTATAGGGTGGCCCTATTAAGCCCTGGCCTTATAGGGGCTAAACGCCACGATTCCCGCTCTAATCTTCATTAGTGCAAAAATGGCCTTTTAACACCAATTAAAAGAATATCTTTATAGGGAAAATTAGAATGAATGACTTGGAATAAATGATATTTATTGAGAATAACCATAAAAATTGTAATTACTTAGAATGATCAAACATCATAATATAATTTTAAATTACTAAATTGCCGTTATCAAATCTCCTATATTATTTTTTGTATTTATAATTGAAAAAAAAACTAAAGGGAAAAGTAAAGCCACCCATAATCAATTGATCGTTTAATTAATGAATATATTATCAAGTTGCCGGATTTATATTATCAAGTATCAACATTGATATCAATTAAGTTCTTTTTGTAAGATAAAAATTAAACTCATTTAATTTTATTTTCACTTTTCAGGATATAATAGATTTTTTAGTTTTATTAACATTGAGTGATTTTATAACCCACATAAATTTCTTCTAAACTAAAAATAAATCATATAAAATTTTTTGGTTTAATATATATAATAAATTATAAAAGACCTTGAGTTTTATTAAAATTATATAATTATTTTTTAATTAAAATTTTGGTTGATTTTAAAAAATTATAATTTTGAAAAAAAAAATTGAAGAAGGTGTAGTTTTTTTTCATAGATATCTTTGCAAGTTGTGGAAAATGCAATTTCAGAAAATTTTTATTTAATTTTGTGAAATTTAGAATTTTATATTAGTTTTAAAAATAGAATGTATGAGATAATATAGGAGAGAATGTAGAATATTTTTTTGGGGTATCTTAGTATTTTGCATTTTAAATTTTTATATTTAATCCTTCTAAATAATTTCAATTTTTATAATATTTCTCAATAAATAACTTTTCATCCAGTTGGTTGATTCTAATTTTCCCACCTTTATATCAGTCATGCAATCGATACAGAGAAATCAAGTGTAGAAAGTCCAAAACTTGTAATAATAATTCCTGAACTATGCCGGTCGTTTTACAGTCGGTGTATCAAAGGTTAACCAAGGCAAAATTCTTCGACCTTATTTACAAAAATACCATTGATGTTACACTTTTGACACCATCTTCACAACAATCAGTGTAAAAGCTCCATTGGAGGGGCAAAATGTTACCCCCTCATATCTTAATTATAAGATATATTTAGAGAAATTAAAAATGTAAATTAAAATAGTTAATTTTATTCGTTTTTTCTAAAATACCCTTATTATAAAAGCAATAGGGGAGTATCTACCATTATTTTCAAATCTGCAAGTATTTCAATAGGGGTCCACTTTTCTCACTCCACAATGACATTGGCCCATGTACTATCTCCAACGTGTAACAATTCTGAAATTCAGTATTATCGATAACCCATAATTTTTTTTAGCCATGGAAAAAGTAGAATGAAATTAATATTTCATTAGGTTATTTTCTAAGAAAAAATCAATCACTTTGGCCAGATAGTTATAGGAAAATATTTTTAAAGAAATCTTAAAATTATTATTTTTTTTTAAAAGAGAAAGTAGAATCTCTCACTTGATGGAATATAAACGTGTTATTAAATTAATTGATGAAACATTAGAATTGAGGTGTATGTGGTATTAATGAGTTGCAAGCATTACTTACTTTATAGAATATATAGTTGCATTATTAAATTATCATTGTGTTTAAATTTATTGAGAAAATATCAATAGGGGTATTTTAGAAAGAATTTGAGATGTATGTGGCATTAATGAGTTGAAAGCATTACTTACTTTACAGAATATATATAAGTGCATTATTAAATTTTCATTGTGCTTAATTATTACTCCCTCCAGTCCTAATTATAAGACAACATTTGGGAGTTTGTTTTGATCCTAATTATAGGACAACATTCTAATTTTTGTCAATTTCTTCCTAAAATGTCCCTATTGATATGAATGAGGGATTATGTTAAATCAATAAGGTAGTCGAAGTGCAAAATTTATATAAGGGCATTTTAGAAAAATGAGTAAAATAAACTAATTTAACCTCTATTCTTAATACCTCCAAAGTCGATTAAATATATCTTATAATTAGGACCGGAGGGAGTATTAAGAAAGTATCAATGAGGGTATTTTAGGAAGAAATTGACAAAAATTAAAACTAAGCTCAACTCCCAAATGTTATCCTATAATTAAGACCGAATGAAGTATTTTATATTGGGGGCTTGCCTCTTGTGCTCTATGAAAGGTGTATGAAGGAGCTATATGTACATATATGTCACCATCAAGCTTTCAACTTCAAGGTTCCATGGCAAGCAACATTGACGGACCTTAGTGAATACAAGGGGGTCCAAAAAAAAAATTGTTCAGGATTTTTTTTTGCGGAATGGGAGCTAGAGGTTCAGTCTTATTCGACTTGATATAATCCCAAGATATTTCGTAAGAGAAATATATAGTCCAACATGCCTTGAACTTGTTAGATACCACCAGATGGGCAGAGACGGACATTAGTGAATACAAGGGGGAATATAATATAAAATTTAATGTATTTTTGCACAAGCAAATATTTATTCCAAGGCCATGGCTCTATCACAAAAACAAAAAAAATTGTTCATAAATTTTTTTAATTATTTTATGAGTATACATTTATTTGCCCCAAATATTCATCCCAAGTATATCCAACAAATGTTTGTACTTCTCTCATGGCTCATTTTTTGCCCCTGTAAACAAGTAATGTATTTTTCTCTCTTGGATGCCCCAAATATTTATCCTCATGAAACGAGTGAGTAGGATGAAGTGGCTTTATGAATATGTCTCGCAACAAACGGTCTCACAAGGGGCCTAACAATATACTTGACACGTCTCGTCAGAGACAAAGGTCTCGAGAAAATGAGGAGAGAAAAAAAAAAACCGATATATAAACGTTACATATATATATAGAAGATAAGAGAGCCTCAATAGTAATGGCTCATAATGACTAATAATGACTATTAAGCAATAGGATATCCAATATCCAACAAACGTTTGTACTTCTCTCATGGCTCATTTTTTGCCTCTGTAAACAAGTAATCTATTTTTCTCCTCGTGTTATTATGTATTTTTATTAGAAAATTTGGGAACGTAAAAATAATTGCAAAAATACATTCAAAGACCAAAAAAGTTTGCAGAATTTATGATGAAATATCATAAAAATTCAAATTAAATATAAAGACACACGTATGGGGTGTTAGGTGTAACTGTATAAAAATATACCCTCATCTATATAACCAAGACTTGTTTGAACTTCCAATTGACATTTTGTTGTTACAAACTCTGAAAGTTACAACCTAGACATTCTTTGATAAAAGACAACGATTAGGCATTCTAAAGTTACAATAATAACCAAATTTCAGGTTTTTTGTATTATTCATAAATATTATTTTAAATGCAGGCTAGAATTAGTTGTTAATATTTTAGTTTGGCGCAACATGATATAGTTATTGAAAAAAAAAAAAAAACAATTACCCAGATTCAGTACTAATAGATATTTAGGCCTTTTTTAAAAAAAAAAAAAATTCACATTCCTAAAACAATTTTTTATTTTAAAAAATTATTGTTTTTTTATAAAAAATATAACATATTTTTTAAAAATTAAAAAACTAGAACAGCTTTTATATGTTTTCTTATTTTTTTGTCTTGCAAAATAGGGCAATAAGCGGAGAGATCTTCCTTCAGTTCTTGACCGGTCGAGTTCTTGTCTCTCAAGCTCAAATTCGCCACTCTCCAGTATCACTTTGCTCATCGTCTTCACTTTCCAGTTTTCTCGGTATTCGTCAAAGTTGATTTTAAAACAATTATTTCAAACACAATTTTCTATATTTTTTGTTCTCAAATTGATTATTCAGATCAATCAGCTACACAATTTTTTTTCCTTCCCAAAACTTCTTTTTTTTTTTCCAATGAAATTCCCAAAACTTGTTCTATAAAACAATTCTATAACTGTTCTGAAAAATTAAAAGGGAAAATCTCCCTCAGGGTTCAAGTAACCAAAAAATGTCAAAAAATGTTTTTTTTTTAAAAAGTCACACGTCAAAAAAGATCCTAGGGCATTTTCTGGTATGTTAGCATATGTGTATATGTGTTGTATTAATAATAGTTAGTTATTAATACCATTTTTGTAATAGGCGTAAACTGCATTTTGGTAAAAAATCACACCATTAGCCAACTCTTTGGAGATTGAATTGAGAAGCCGGAGAGCACCACCGCGTTACATCTCTCCCACCGACCATGAAGGGTAGGATCTTGATCCTCTTTCCTCCTCCAAGTACCATCAACCAAAGTTAGCTTGTGCTTGCCCAGAAGAGCAATTCGGCACGACTCCAGACCGTGTAATTTTCGGTGCCAGTGAGAGTGTGTTGAATGATCGATAAACCTTGAGTATCGGACGGATGCAAATACAACGGATGTGAAAAGGGAACAGAAGGTGTACCATTGGAGGCATTATGCTGCGTCCGAGAAGGGGATTTGCCAGAGTCTTTATCAGCCATAGGAATCAGCAGAGAACGATGAAGAGTGTGAAAACGGAAATGCCAAGAACGAGTACAGCACGTGTGGAACTGGGAATAAAGTTCTTGCAATGGAAAGCACGATAGCGAGATGAAGAATCAGCGGAAACGAAGAATCGGCGGAAATTATTGTTATGCTAACATGGTATTATTTCATAAACGTTAACAACTATATCAGTACAACATTAACAACTAAATTAGTATACGTTAACAACAATATCCTAACAACTAAATCAGTACACGTTAACAATTATATCAGTATAACGTTTTCTAAAATAATACCCGAATTAGTAACTTGGTCCTTGAAGAGGATTTTTCCAAATTAAAAACACAATTAAACAACGCCTAAATATTTGAAAGTGGAACTTTCATATTTTTAAATCAAATTGAGCCATTTACAAGTCAAATTTAATACTTCAATGTTTATAAATAATTCATATTTATAAGTCAAGTTGCATTATTTACAAGTTAACCTTGTAAATATCATATCCCTTCTGACCTATTAATATTAAACAAAGGGAAAATTTCAATCATCCCCTTCTATAGCAAATTACTTTTAGTCAATCCCCAAAACTTTCACTGCACCCACATGATCAAAATGAAATTAATTAAATGGGCTCAGCCTGATTTCCCTCCTCTATGTAAATACCATAGCATTCAAGACTGAAAAGAGTGATAGCTCAGGCACACAGTGTCAAAATGCCAAAACTCTAAATCTTACACATAGTCAAATCTCTAAAATTATATTCCCTTCTTGTACTTCAAAGTTCAACTCAATTTACTTCATAAAGAGAGAAGTATGGTTTCATTGTAATCATTTGATCTTTGTAAGAGTTATTCAAGATTGGGATCTTGAATGAGAAACAGATTGTAGCCTTATAAATTATAAGGGGGAGTGTTTCTCAAGATCGAGATTAAGTTTAAGGTTCTCAAGTACCCGTGAAACTTGAGGGATTTTAGTGATTATCAATTGTGTAGTTAAACTTAAGGGAGATGATGGATTGAAATCTCAGGAGGAGCTCAAGGGCTGGACATTGGTCATCAACGATTGGACCGAACTAGTATAAATCATGGTTTGCATATTTTCTTCCATTATCTCTTATATTTCTAGCATACGTAATGTGAATAATTAACTATGGATTTATGATTCATTATTTATACTCATTGTTTTCACTAAGATTCAAAAAAATTATCTAAGTTTTTATCTTACAATCAATTCACCCCCTCTTGGGTGTCAGCTGGTTCTAACACATATTTCTCATTGTTAGCTCGTTTTTGCACATTAATATAGCCATGCGCGCGTCTTGATATTTAACGAATGATCTAGAGATTTGCGACAATCTCATAGGAGTGGCCCCACTCCTAATTCGTATAGACAATTTCATGAAATATACCTACAAGGAGCACACCATCCCGTAGGATTATGAAATCATTAAGAGTTTTTGCTTAGGCTCACCATAATGCATTCTAGCACTTTCTCATGCCATATGAAAGGACTAGTAATTTATTTTAGTGCTAGCAAAACTAACAAACGACTTGCTCTTACCCACTGAACCACCTTCATTAGATCACCAATCACAGAGGTTATGTTGCCATGGTTGTTAATTTCAAATTGACTTTAGTCACATTCCCCTCGGCTAACGTAATTCCTCCCAGGGTTTTGTAATGGATCCCCAGGTAAACTTTTTGGCTTCACAAAATCAATTGAAATAACTCCACAATTCTTAAGCAAGCTTATTCACATCATATCTCAAATGATTTTCACTTGAACCATTGTTCTCTTTACAATGACTATTATCATTTATTTTGACAAAGACAACTCATCGATACTAAGCATCGATTTTACACTAATATATTTGCTAAGAAGTTTTAAACAAGTTAGCCTCCAATTTCAGCTATCTTCATAGTGATAAACTCTTGCTTACACAATATTTTAATTCTACTAGCATTAAAGGTGAACATGCACCAGTGGATTTTCTCACCCAAAAAAAATGAAATTTAGTTAACATATGTGTATCTCATTACAACGGGAATCCATAGTATACAATTCCAACATTTATGGTACCCCTTAACTATTTCATTCTCCTTATGAGAGTTTATAGATTATTGGGGTACACGTGTGTAACATTATCTACTCAATTCAAAAAGATTGGTGGGAACAGTTCTTTTCACAAACATGGGTAAAGTAACACAATTGATATGTATATAGGAGAGGGATTAGTTATAAATACAAAGTGTATTCTTTTAACTTCCACAAAAGAAAATTCTCTCTGGTTTTTGTCTTAAGTTCTTTCCTCTTCCTTCGGTGTATTTTTTGTGTTTTATAGCCGAAGTTCACCGACGTGACCCGATTTGTGTGGTATCTGGAGAGAACAAGCTTCACTCCAGTTATGCCTGAAACTCTAAACCTGAAAATGTTTAGTTTGATTACAACGAACATTTGAATAGGCACTTATACATATTTGGACATTTATAACACTTAATACATAACAATGACAGCTAATAAATGTTAAGTATGTCAAGGCAGAGGTAGCTGAAGGATATAAAATGGTTAATTATGCATCGTCATGTATTGCGAGGCAAAATTTGTGAAAACACAAAATTAACAGTCATAGCTAATAACCATTATTTATTTAGTGACAAAAATGGCATTTCTTAAGAAACAACCATAATGTAATACTTACAAACAATTCGTCTTCTAACACTTATATCAGTGAAGACAAAACATAACGGTCTTCAGAAACAACTGTTATCTAACTCTTTCGTAATCCTTTGTAACATTTGGAACTTTAATGTCATAACTCATAGCCCTTCATAATCTCATTAAACCTTCATAAGTCATAACTCATAACCCTTTATAATCTGTTATACCTCTACTTAAACTCAACTATTCCTTCGGCCTTGTGATTCTTACTACTTTTCATTATCGGCATCCTCCTTCTTTCCTTCATGTTACGATCTCAAAGAACTCCTCTGCTACCGCCATCCCCTCCTCCGCAATCTCCTCCTCCTCAAGGCTTGTTAGTAGCAACAAATGGCTCAAAAACTAAGGACCCTAACCACGTTGCCCCTCCCCATAGCCAACACCCCTGTCTCCTCCACCAATCCATCTATCGCGTTGAATTACAATATGCCACATGATATGCACAAGTTTAGATGAATTGAAAGTTATACATGAACAAGCTCTGTGAATATACTATGTGGCACCAAATTAAAAGTTATGAAATTCAACATGTGATCTATCCTAAACTCTTCAATGTGAAAGTTTTTGAGCTATTTGGTCTTGTCTTCATTTATATAATAAAGTAGTGAAAGACCTGGCTATCATCCAAGAGAAAGGCTGAATTGGGTGTAGGATAAAACTTTCGGAACTTTGAAAATCTTTTCGAAACTTCTAAATCAACAATTGGATAATCAAATAAGCATATGCTGGAAATATAAAAGATAAGGGAAGAGAATATGCAAGTTGTGATTTATACTGGTTCGGCCCAATCCTTGACCTACGTCCAGTCCCCAGAAACACTCTGGGATTTCCAATCCACTATCTCCTTGTTTAACCGGGCACAAAAGAAAAGCCTTTACAACCTCACAAGTTTAGTCGGGCACTTGTGCAGCCTTTACAATCTCTTACCGAGATACTCTCCCTTACACACAGTAAGGATACAATTACATACTCTATAAACGAAGAATGGTCCTCTCACTCAGACTCCACTCCCCCTTACAAGTTGTAATTGATACACCCACACTCAAGATACATCTATCTTGAGATTTGAACGAATTGTAAAATGATTGATAAGACTCTCTCACAGAGTAGATGAATGATAATCACTGAAGTACATAATCGATCGTCACACTCTCTACTGAAAATTATATAAACATTGTGAAACAGAGAGTATATGAGTTGAGCGTTGGATTCATAATATTAGCATTTTGACAGTGCAAGCTCATGTGTATTTATTTTCCATTTTGAGTCCTTCTCCTTTTATAGTTAATGGAGAGCATTCGACCGTTGAGCAATTCTTCCCCTTCAAGATATGTTCGTTGAATGTCCGTTGGAAGTAGCCGTTAGACACTTCGAACTTCCGTTAGGCACATGTGATTTCCGTTGAAATTAATCGACCGTTGCTTCATTAAATGCTTCATCGTCGGTTGTACTTTGTGTAGAGGTTGACTCAGAATAAGTATGCCTCGAAGGAATATCTTCTTCTGTCACGAACTTTTATTCCGATTGTTGCTCTACTTTTCTGAGTTGCATTAAATGCTTCTGCCACGTCGGATTCCATTTCACCTAATCTTAATTCAAACAGGTTCAATCAACTGAAACTCAATCAAAGAAGTGATTAAATATGAAATAAATGAGTTTTAGTATGATTAACACATAATAGAAAATGACCCAGTTGATTTCGAGCAGATGATCAGCGATACTAGAAGATGATGGAAATGAGAGGAACATATTCTCGAGAATTACTTAAGTCATTCTCGAGAATCATTAAACTGGAATCCTTTGTAAATGCAACTCCTCATCAATACTCAAGAAGCCATTACTCAATACTCGAGTATCTATATGGTTCAGATAAACTAGAAGCTCTGCAAATGATCATACTCGCGTAGCACCTGTTCTGTCAAAATGCTTCTGATCCATGAATTGGTTTTATAATGTTTAACTTAAATAATCTGCAACTCACTCAAAAATATGATTAGTAATGGTATAAATAAGATTGGGTGATGTAGAAGAAGGATTAATTGAATAATCAATCCAATCAAACAATATTGCAGAGATGATTTTTGTCAGCTGATAATCATACTCGAGTATCCCATTCTGCGTACTCGAGTATCTCTTGCAGAAGCACCTAAGAGAAACTTGATCCTTGTCAATATTGAGTAGTCCATTTCTCATACCTGAGTATCTCAGTGATTCAATTATACCAGAAGCTTTAATCTTGATCATTCTTGAGTATTGAGTACTTCCTGAATATTTGCTGAATAGTTTCGTCAATACTTTCGGAATACTTTCTGAATAGTTCCTCCATACTTGAGAATTCCTCGATCGTACGTGAATAATAGCATCGTGTATTCTTGAGAATCATGTTGCTATTCTCGAGAATCAGCAAAAGAAGAATAACAAGATCATCGAAGTTTACCGCGCATTCTCGAGAATTAACTTACGCATTCTTGAGAATCATATCGAGAGATTATTCTGCGATGTTGATTCTGTCATATATCATTCTTGAAAATCCTTGATCCATTCTCGAGAATTGTTCAGATGGGAGAAAGCATTTGAAGTTGTAGACTACTCATTCTCGAGAATTACTATCCATTCTCGAGAATCATTGACACTTGGGAATGATATCAATACATCACCATGCATTCTCGAGAATTCTTTGCGCATTCTCGAGAATCATATCAGAGAGTTGATTCTGTCACATACCATTCTCGAGAATCCTTTATCCATTCTCTAGAATTGTTCTGGAGGATATTGAAAGGAAGCTACACACATACTCGAGAGTCAAGGAACCATTCTCGAGAATCTCAAGTCCATTCTCGAGAATCACAAACTCATACTCGAGAATCAATTACATATGGAGATGCAAGTGAGTTGATTCTGATTCAAATACTTAAGCTCTTTAAAGCCTTCTTTTCATGCAAGACGAATCAGCTCCAAACTAGTTGTAGTTCATCCATTAACATCAGATGAATGGAGGTTGATCTTATCCAGTGATTTTGCAGCATCTAGAACAGACTGTCAACTTCAAAACATCATAACTCCTTCAATTGATCTTCATTTTTTGTGTTCTTGATGTTTTTGGAAAGATATTTGAGTCTATTTTCCAATGGCACTAGTTCCAGCTCAATTGGATTTGTCATTTGTGAGATACACTCAAATAACCGAAGGTTGGTCTGGACTGTGACGGTGATTCTTGTGCCAACTTGCAAAATTCATAGCTCTCTCATATGAACTTCTTTGGGCTTTATTGTTATATTAAAATGACTCATTGGATGTCTAGTTTCATATGCCACTAGTTTTGCCTCAATCCAATTCCTGGTTTTGGAGATATCATCGATTTACCAGACGTCGCCGAAACAAGCAGCTAAACAGAGTATGGAATCACGACCATTCTCGAGAATTGGGTGAGGATTCTCGAGAATTGATGCTTCATACTCGGGAATGACTCGTGATTTTCACATGAACAGTACCATTCTCGAGAATTTTATTGCCATACCGAGAATTACTTCAAGAATGCAGTTGTAACTCATTTTAACTCCGAATTGAACCGTTCCAACTTCCATTTGATCACAAAGACTTGAATATTGATATTCTCATTATATTTAATAAGTTTTCCTTTCTACAAACTCCATTCTTGATCATTCTTCATTGTATTAAACTTCACATATCTACATTAAATATAAGAAATAGTCAAAGTAGAAGATAAATGTAGTATGCAAGCTTTTTGCTCTGGATAATGGCATCTATATAAGACATCATCAAAACTAATCATAACTAACAAGTAGTACTTCCTACATTGAGTAGCCATGCAATTTGGATGGATCAAAATTTTCTAGGCTTTGTGGATAGAATCAATTACACTCATGACCTATGTGTGTGTGTGTGTGTAAATATATAATAATGTGTTCACATATACCTTGTGTCTCTTTAGCAATTAAGCCTAGAAAGCAAAGGACTTTGAGGAAGAAAAATACCCTTATCAAAAAGTGTGCAGGGTTTGTGTAACCCTTATGCCCTTTCGATTAGGGTACTTGTTTTCCCTAAAGTTCTTTACTTTCCAGGGGTTAATTCATATGAAGAGACACAATTATATATAAGTCACTGGTTACATTTTCACTTATATACATCAAAAGCTACCATTGATTCTTCCCACAAAGCCTAGAATGTCTTGATTCATGCCAAATTGCATAGCCACTTGATGTGGCAAGTACTGTTGTTCTATTACACACACACACACACACACACACACACACGTTGAAGCTCGTTCATTCATAACATTAATCTTGTAGAATTGTCGTTGTAACTGTGTTGCTTAGAAATTCCTTCATACCTTTTGTTTTTTCCATTGTGTTGCAACATATTATATATATATATATATATATGAGAATAGCAGAAAAGTCTTTTTGATTGCTCAAAGAGAGCTAGTTAATATATATATATATATATATATATATCAAGAGACAACATTGTCCCTCTCTATTTCATATATAATAATGTGTTCACATGTGTGTGTGTGTGTGTAATATGGATTAAAATTATCTATTTTTTCACTAAGTATATATAATAACTTGTCCACATATATAATATTAAATTAATATACAACATTATCCAATAACAAAAAAATTATTAATTAAAACTGCCTATATATATTATAACAACTTGTATAAGTTAGATCATATCTATCCATATATACAAATATATATGAATTAAAGTATAATAATGTAGGTTTGTTAATTAAAATTGTTTATTTCTTTGTTTGTGTTTTTTTAACTGAGCACAAGCACATTAACTATGGGCGTTACAAGAAAAAAGCTTCTTTCCTCACTTTCTTTGTTATGAAAGACAAGGAAGACAATATTTTCCATTTGAATCAAAGCCTCTTTAGCCTAAGCTATTAGGGATTGCATTAACTTCTCGACGGCACCAACACAAGCTCACATCCCAATCCTGATGCAACATTCTAGCTATCTCTCTCAACCAGTCCTCCATCTCGCACCCCTCCCTTCTAGTGCTATTGACATCGTTTATATAATCGATTAGCTCCTTATAGTCTAATTCAAAATTTTTTTAAAAAAACTAAAGGAATGGATATAGCAATGAACAATAAAGATAGGAGGGCAGGCCATTAATTGGGTTTATGGGAGGGCATTTTAGTCAATTTTAAAAAGAATAATGGTAATAATGTCTTTTTCACTTGATTACAATAGGCCTACATCCCCATTAATCAATCATAGCAATGTAATCATGATTACATCAAATGATGTAATCAAGATTATAAAATATAATCCTTTTACATTACATAAGCCCAACCAAACGTCATAATCAATGCATTGCATCATAATTACGAGAGAGGATCTTCTCATCATCCTTTTTCTCCTTTTCCCTCATGAGCTCATCTGGGTCGTTGATTGGGAAGATGAGATAAAGGTTAAAGTAGTACTGTGATTGATTGGATGGATATGATTTAAAGATGATGAGGGATCATGAGAAAAGGATTAGGAGAGAAACTCAACCCCATAATTACATGTAATCCTCTTCCATTAATCGAACCAAATGGGCCATAAGTGTGAAGTCCCATATTGCCAAAGGAAGGGAATGAAGAAAGCCTTTTTGGAGACCTCATTTTCTTGACGTGTTTTAAAATCATGAAGGATGATGGGGCCCTAAAGAGGACAGTATCAAGAATGAGGCACTAGGATGTTACAAAATGGTATCAAACCCAAGCTTGGGTTGATGTGGGTTAATGTACCAACGATAACACCAAAGTATGGTATAGAACTAGACTTAGGTTGATATGGATAAATGTACTAGTGAGGACGATGGATGTGGGTCAATGGCTCAACGAGAACGTTGGGCCGGTGGAAATGATATCAAAGCTAGGTTCGATTCAATGTGTGTGAGGATGTTGGGGTCGTAGGGGGTGGTATGTGAAGTCTCATATCGGCTAGGTAGTAGGATGAATGAAGCATTATAATTGTCTCAATACCTCCCACTCTCAAAGCAAAAGTTGCATGAGGTGAAGGGACATGATTGCCGAGAGGTTTTGTGTGGATGAGGAAGAAAATTGAAGAATTAGGGCTATATTTTTATTATTTTTTGTGACACATATTTTTTTATAAGGGTGCTCTAGTCTTTTTTAAAAAATAAAATTAATTCAAGTATTCCCTTCAAATAGTACTCCATAGCAAACATAATTTTAAAACCCCCCACTCCTAATCTCGATCCCAGTCTCATTCCATCTAAACTCAGGTCTACATAGCAAATGAAGCCTTAGATTATGTTTGGTACGGGGAAATGAACGGGCGAGAAGATTTTAATGAGTCCAATTTAAAATAAATGTATTCAAAAGAAGATGTAAAATTAAAATTAAAAGTTTTTAATACCACATCTTTAATTATTTTAAATCGAATTCATTATAAATTTTCATCTCCTAATACCAAACAAACCCTTAGGCATCCTCTAGAGACTTAACCTTTTATTGGAGTGAAAATTCCCTCAAGTTAATATGTTCTCCAACTCTCTCATTCATAATAAGTTCCCTTAGAACCATCCCCTCCACATCGCAATCATAATGATAAGGAAACTTCTTATACAAAATTGGACAGTAACCTCTAATCATGTCTATAGGAAACTTGGCTCATTTGTAAGGTTTGATGTGGGAAGCATAAAGGGAAATAAATTTTAATGAGTACAATTTCACAAAAATGGAGAAATGAGATTATAAAATGTTAAGTGTAAAAATGTACATGTGCTTTATCCTTAGGAGCGCCTAATACTAAATGCTTTTTTTAGGTACAAAAATACCCACGTGGTTAAGAAACTGGAGCAAAAATCCCACCATCCGTTACTATTGCAAACGTCCATTAATAATGTGCCTGGAGAAAGTGAGAAACACATATATCATCCAAATTTTCAACTCAATACTCTCGACCATCTTCCAACTTCCAACAATGGCTTCTTCATCCTTCATCTTCCCCTTCCTTCTCCTCTCCTTCTCTCCTCTTCTCATCTCCGGCCAAGAAAAAGGCGACTTTGTTTGCCCGATCGACCGGAAGCTTCTCGGTGTCAAGAAAGAAAACCCCCAGCCACTTCAAATTCTATTGGCACGACATCATCAGAGGCCAAAATCCCACCTTCGTTGTTGTCATTCCGCCGCCGGTCAACTCTACCACCGCCTTCAAACTGCTCAATATGATTGATAACCCCCTGACATTGGGCCCCAAATTGAGCTGCAAATTGGTGGGAAGAGCTCAAGGGTTTTACGCGTTGGTGTCGCAGAGCGAGTGAGCACTTCTGATGGCGATGAATTTCGCGTTCATCGAAGGAAATGCAACGGAAGCACAATCACGATGTTGGGGATAAAACTGGTGTTCAATAAGGTGAAGGAGATGGCGGTGATCGGAGAAGCGAAGTTTTGTGATTTGCTAGAGGATGCGTCGAAGTTTGAACCTACTGGTTCGCCCCCAATTCAGGGGACACCATTGTTGAGTACAATGTTTATGTTATGCATTATTGATTCTTCTTCTTCAATTTAATATTGTTCTTTTTCTTTTTTTCTTTTTGCAGTGTTGATGTTGTAGTCTTAATTAGCTATTCTCACTCAATGTGCTGGAAAGTGATGATCTCTGTTTAGCTTTTGCCTTTAATTATTGTTTTCTGAGACACAATTTAGGTGATTGGTTTGTCTTCTTCTATTTAGAACCATGAATGGGGACAACTCACTCGTTTCCGAAGGATTTGATAGGATAGGAGGATGAAAGCGGTGAAGAACAAGTGGGTATGGCCACAATTTGCAACTTGCAATCAGCAAAGTGGGGTAATGCTTTTATAGCGATCAACGACATTGATATGATTCAATGCGATGGGTCTGATTTTAATCTATCTTCTCTTTGATGGTTGCTTTTTAGGACGGAAAATCCCAAATTGATGGTGGCCATAGCGGAAGTGGGTGCGTCATGTGGAGTGACGATCTTATTAACATAAAGCAGTATTGATTAAAGGATGTTGGTATACTAACGACTGATGGTATTTTTGCTCCAATTTCTTAATCACATGGGTATTTTTACACCTAAAAAAGACATTTGGTGTTGGGTGCTCCCAAGATAAAGCACATATGCATTTTTGCACCTTTACCCAAATGTTAATAGGAGAATATATGTAATATTGAAGAATAAAAAAATTAATTAAAAGTTTTAAATCCCACCTTTTCCAATTTTTTGAAGTCTAGCAAGCTCATTAAAAACTCCCCCTCTTCTTCATTACCCTCATACCAAATAGATGATAATATTGTATTTTATACCGTTTTTTGGGGCTTGTATTGAAAAAAAAAATTTGCTTCATATAATCTTTAATATAAGATATATTTATTTAATTTGATTATATTAAGAAAGTTAGTTAAATTCGTTTAATATGATATATATTTTTTAAAAACACCCTAATTATCTTTTTAGTTTCCTCATTTCTTCTCCTCCTTAATTATTATTGATAGAGTATTAATGAGATTGAATTAAAAAAATGATAAATAAAAAAGAAAAATCTTATATTTATAATTAATATCAACTCCCGATCATATATTTCAATTATAGGAGGGAGTGATAAAAACCAAGAGGAACAAATGTCACGCAGCCCGCTCCAGGTGCATCCGTTTCTCGGCTCCTCAAATACCACACTGCCAACATAACGCGTACTGAACACAACCAATGAAAAGCCTGCGCTTCTTCTGTAGTACTTCCACGCGCAGGAGGTATCGCGTGTCATAGAACACATCACAGTTTTTTTTTTTTTTTGCCAAAAAACACATCACAGTTCAAACTCCGAAACGAAGGAAGAAGAAATGCATTTCAAACTGGACCGTAGATTATTGGATTTAAATCGACGGACCAGATTGCTTTCTACCACAGAATGCGCGTATTTTTTTGAAAAAATAATCTCATGGCCAAAAAAAACTTAGCATAGGCATCCCTGCTAGCGCCACTACAGCGCCCTTCTAGGGTTTCAGAATCGCCGCGCTTCGCAAAGTATTGAATTTTTCTTCTCCCGCTTCATCACTCTTCTCATCATACCCAGCTTTATTCATTATTTCACTGTAAGTTCTCTGAAATTGATTCGCTCTTTGTAATATTCAGTATAGTGATTTTAGGGTTGCTCTTTTGTTGTTTTCATTTCCTTACTAACTTACTTGGATGTATGTGATCGTCATTTGATTCTTTCTTAAAAACTAATTCTCTCTCTCTTAAATGATATTTAGAACTAGTGAAGTGATGTAATATATGTTTGCTCTAAAGTAGTAGGAAACGGCAGCGAACTTAACTCCTTGCGTTTCCCATCTGTTGGGACTAACTGAAGTAGTCAAATAGTGCTAATTTTGTTGTTTTTGTCTCACTAACTGTAGCGCAGATATGCAGGTCTTGCTTTTTCCGGCTTTGGTTTGTTGCGTTTATTTTTCATTTCTACTCTAGCTTAACTTCTCTGGAAATTGTATTTCACTTTGATCACTAGGATATTCTTACTATTTTAATATTGATAACGATAACGATAATGCTGTCTTTGGAACGGCTGAATCAGTATCTAGTATTGTTATTGTTATTTATTTTATTTTATTTTTTAAAAAAAGCCCTCTTTAAATGTTATCCTCAGTTATTCTCAATTTTGTAGGGGGACAAAGAAATATGTAAAGCATATCTCATTATTCTTTTTCTGTTTGTCCAGATCAATTTTTAGTTGCCATTGCTTTTTTAAGTATTATATTCCTGTATCTCTTTAGTTACTTGATTAGATTTGTATGCTCCAGGTTCAGATGGCCATGGAGGTTACGCAAATTCTTCTCAATGCACAAGCAGTGGATGGCACTGTACGGAACCAAGCAGAAGAAAGTTTGAAACAGTTTCAGGAACAGAATCTTCCAAGTTTTTTGTTTTCTCTTGCTGGGGAATTGGCAAATGAAGAGAAACCTGCAGAGAGTAGGAAGCTTGCGGGTTTAGTTCTTAAGAATGCCCTGGATGCAAAAGAACAGCATAGAAAGATAGAGTTCGTTCAAAGATGGTTGTCATTGGACCCAACAGTAAGAGCTCAGATTAAAGGACTCTTGTTGAGGACCCTTTCCTCCCCTTCTCTGGAAGCTCGATCAACTGCGGCACAAGTTATTGCAAAGGTTGCAGGTATTGAGTTGCCACACAAGCAATGGCCTGAATTGGTAGGATCTCTCTTGTCAAATATTCCTCAACTCCCAGCTCCTACAAGGCAGGCAACTCTGGAGACTCTTGGGTACATCTGTGAAGAAGTTTCCCCAGATGTGGTAGATCAGGACCATGTAAACAAGATACTCACGGCTGTTGTTCAGGGCATGAATTCTTCTGAAACTAACAATGATGTCAGGCTTGCTGCAATTCACGCCCTATACAATGCCTTGGGCTTTGCTCAAGCAAATTTTTCAAACGATATGGAGCGTGACTTCATCATGAGAGTTGTCTGTGAAGCTACTCTTTCCTCTGAATTGAAAATTCGACGAGCAGCTTTTGAGTGTTTGGTTGCCATTTCATCAACCTACTATGAAAAGTTGGCTCCTTATATGCAGGAAATATTCAATATTACTGCCAAGGCTGTTAAAGAAGATGAGGAGCCAGTTGCACTTCAGGCTATTGAGTTCTGGAGTTCAATCTGCGATGAAGAAATAGATATATTAGAAGAATATGGAGGAGATTTTAGTAGTGATTCTGCCATTCCTTGTTTTTATTTTATTAAGCAGGCACTCCCAGCCCTTGTTCCCATGTTACTGGAGACACTATTAAAGCAAGAAGAGGATCAAGATCAGGATGAAGGGGCATGGAACATAGCTATGGCTGGAGGCACATGTCTAGGCTTGATTGCTCGGACAGTTGGTGATGATATTGTGCCTTTAGTTATGCCATTCATTGAAGAGAATATAACAAAACCAGACTGGAGGCAAAGGGAAGCTGCCACATATGCCTTCGGCTCCATTCTTGAGGGTCCATCACCGGATAAACTTGTACCGCTTGTCAATGTTGCTTTGAACTTTATGCTCACTGCATTAATGAAAGATCCAAATAATCACGTGAAGGATACTACTGCCTGGACTCTTGGACGAATGTTTGAATTTTTGCATGGCTCAGCTCTTGAAACACCAATTATCACTCAAGCTAATTGCCAACAGATTATTACAGTGTTGCTTCAAAGCATGAAAGATGTTCCCAATGTTGCTGAGAAGGCATGTGGTGCTCTTTATTTTCTTGCCCAAGGTTATGAGGATACCGGAGCTGTATCCTCTCCATTGAGTCCCTTTTTTCAAGATATTGTCCAAGCCCTTCTTACTGTTACTCATAGGGATGATGCTGGAGAATCACGCCTTCGAACAGCAGCCTATGAAGCCTTAAATGAAGTAGTGAGGTCTACTAATGATGACACAGCTCCAATGGTGGTACAATTAGTTCCACTCATCATAATGGAGCTCCGCCAGATTCTTGAGAAACAAAACCTTTCAGCTGATGAGAGGCAAAATGAACTACCAGGCCTTCTCTGTGGTTGCTTGCAGGTCATCATACAAAAGATAGGTTCATGTGAGCCAACAAAATTTCACTTCATGCAGTTTGCTGACCAAATGATGGCCCTGTTTCTAAGAGTATTTTCTTCTCGAAATGCCACAGCGCTTGAGGAGGCTATGCTTGCCATTGGAGCTCTGGCTTATGCATCGGGGGTAAATTTTTCTAAGTACATGCCTGAATTTTACAAGTATCTGGAGATGGGACTCCAAAATTTTGAGGACTACCAGGTTTGTGCCATTACGGTAGGTGTGGTTGGCGATGTATGCAGGGCCTTGGAGGAAAAGATTTTGCCTTATTGTGATGGAATAATGACCCAACTTCTGAAGGATTTGTCAAGTAACCAGCTGCATCGATCTGTAAAGCCTCCTATATTTTCATGTTTTGGGGATATTGCGTTGGCAATTGGTGAAAACTTTGAGAAGTACTTGTTATATGCTATGCCTATGCTTCAGAGTGCTGCTGAGCTATCTGCTCACACAGCAGGTGCTGATGACGATATGGCAGAGTACACAAATTCTTTGAGAAATGGAATCTTGGAGGCATACTCTGGGATCTTCCAAGGGTTTAAGGGCTCCCCAAAGACTCAACTCTTGATGCCCTATGCTCCTCATATACTACAGTTTTTGGATAGTTTGTACATGGCGAAGGACATGTAAGTAAACTTCTGCACTTGATATTCTTTCAGTTAAATTCCTGGATTTTAATTCGTTTCCTTTTTATTTGTCATTCTGTCAGTTAAATTCCTGGATTTTAATTCGTTTCCTTGTTATTTGTCTAGGGATGATGTTGTGACAAAGACAGCCATTGGGGTACTTGGAGATTTAGCGGATACGTTGGGTAGTAATGCTGGCCCCTTGATTCAGCAATCTGTGTCCAGCAAAGATTTCCTCAAAGAGTGTCTGTCATCTGACGATCCTTTGATTAAGGAATCAGCTGAATGGGCTAAGTTGGCTATCAGTCGGGCTATATCATTTTGAGGTAATTACAATTTCATGGGACCCTGTCCTTGCATAAATTTGTGTGCAATGGGTGAGTCACAATTGCATGCCATGATTCAGACATCACTTTTGGGCTTAAGTTCTTGGGTACTTTAGCTGTCAGTGATATGGAGTCTGCTTTTCCATTTCATTTTAATTTTATTTTGCATTGCTAGAGGATGGTGGGTAATGATTAAATTTTCTTCTAACTTGGCAGAAAATATGGAGTTTTCATACAGGAGGAGAAACGAGGTTATCAGTGAGGATGGACCAAAATGGTGATTTTCCATCTATATATATATATATATATATATGCCAATGCTGTCTCCATCGGCTCGGCTTGATTATATTTCTTCATATGGGGCCGGTGGTGTACTGTCTGATGTTTTATGGACTGTGTAGAGCTGGGAGGGATAACGTCTGTCCTTTTATTTTTGTTATTTTTCCTCTATTATTTGGCTGTAGAGTGGAAAACAGTTATCTTAGCCTATGTTTTGGAATAGGCAATGAAACATATTTGCAGTCAAGTGAAGTTAGTCAATCAATCATTCTTCATCCATTATTTTGTATCGAGTTTTTTCCTCTCTGGTTGATTTTTTTTATCTCATTCTACGTATGAATTCATCTTCAGCATCTGTGAATAACCTGTCATCTTTCACGATGAGGTTATTTCCTTTATATTATATTCTTACCTTATGACTTATTCATTTTAATTATGAAGAAAAGTAATTATAGAAAAATAATGGATAGTAAATCTTGATCTGAAAATTAATGTTTAGTTGGTTTACTTTGAATCCCTACTATTTGGTTGTTAGTTTGCCTCTTGTATAGGATATTTGTTACTCTGATTGCCTGATGAGATAAATAAAGATCCAGCATTAGTATATTGTGACAGGTTTTGCAAGCAGAAATATTGTGTACATAATCTCTTGGATGTGTTTGCTGCTGTTCAAGAGCATGCAGATTTCACGATTGACTTCAAGACACTTCTTTATCTTGGTGTTACCATAGCTGTAAGGATCTTATCATGAAGCCTTGAAATTTTCATTTTCTGGGAAGTTGATAAGGTGATGCCATATGGGGAAACTAATAGGGATGAAATCAACCAAAGGAATTCTATGAAAAACTGATCACTTTGTTTATCTGTTTCACAGGGAAATTAAAAACAATTAGATGGCATTCATTGCTGATGTTCTTTTGCTCAATGGTTTAGTATTAGTTTAGTACTTCTCCTGCAGGATTTAATGATAAATATAATTATTGCTTTGGGAAGAATAGGGTATTCTCGTGTATGAAACAATTATGAATTATGAATTTATATATTAAGAGAAGTAAATTACTCAAGATGTCCCTCAAATTTATGAAATTTGACTTTAATACTGAGTAGGTGCCAAGGTTGGATTTATGAAGAGAGTCCGTGTGTGTTGCAATTAATATTTAAAACTTGGATGCCATTTCTCTTACTTAAAAAAGTTATGTGAAAAGGAAAATGTGCGAGGCCTATATCATTTTTCATTGGCTCTTTCTGATCTACTAACTTTGGTCTTATATATAATACTCAGTTGATTTCTTAAGGAGACTGAGGGAGTTAAATTATTTCAAAGTATTTTTATTTATTTATTTTTTTCAAATTAATTTGTCTAACTTATAAAATAATATAGTAGTATAATTTAATCATATACAATATATATGATTAAGTAACTTATTTAGTTTTCATAATTTTTTTTTCTAAAAAATCAACTAGATCATATAGTTAGGATTAGGTTTTATATTTAGAACTAGTAACTTTAAATGAACACCACTGTAGAGTTAGGCTACGTGACAATAATGGATCGGATATGAGTTTAAGGTGTGACAATAATGGATCGGATATGAGTTAAGGTCAAGTGACCCTCTTGACTTAATCAAATAAACATACCCCAAATGTTTCAGTCCAAAATTTTCATATGGGCTTTTCATTTTCTTTTCATTTGCCTTTGGAGCCCACGTACATATAACACTTTTCTTTTTGATAAAAACAAACATTTACAAATCGTTATGTGATATGAATATAGGGAAAAGTATTTCTCCAAATCCACACCGGAGATAGAGTTATCTCCAATAACCTTAAAATTACGTCGTTTTAAATTAATGAAAGGTGTGTTAGTAATTTTAGGTGAATTAATAAAGGGGTTTCTAAAATTTATATAATTAAAAAATAAACAAAATTATAAAAACACTCTTTATTAATCTAAAACGACGTAATTTTGGGGTGACTCGGAGAAATCCTTTACCCATGAATATAATTCAATTTTTTTAAAAAAATTTTAATAAATCCTCATCTAAAGAGAAAATCATAAAATGAAAATAATACAGTCAAATATAGAAATAAACTATCTTACCCAAAATTAAAGGATGTGTTGCTGGAGTGCATGAATTTTGGATCAAGCCAATATTACATTAAGAGGTTGAAGTTAAATATAACAAATGTCCATATACATTTATAAAATAGTAGAAGTTATTAAAATCAATATAATTCAACAATAATAAACCAAATTGTAAAATAATACTCCATTTGGTTTTAAATATAAGACAAAGTTGACTTTTTCTTTGAAGACATTAAGGAAGCTAATTAAACTATTTTGAAGTATTTTTTTTTAAATTTTTTTCTCTAAACTAATTAGTTTGATCAATAAACTGATATATAATCTAAGAATATATAAACATATGATATGATTAAGTAATTTATTTACTTTATTAATCTTTTTTAAAAAAAAAATCAACTTTGTCTTATATTTATAACCAGATGGTATAGAAATTATTAAACCAAATTTGAAAAATGGAATTCTTGGGTGTTTTTAGAGATTATGATATATGATTCATAATTTTGGTATACTATTTAATATCCAGATTTGTAATATCATAATTTTAATTGTTGGAGTATTGCCATATTGATATGCCAATAACTACAATTTCTTTCCCCTTATGTGCATTTTTCTTTTTCTATTTCAATTTACATGATTACTTGTCTTCAAAAAATAGGGTAACTCTATTTTTCTTTTTTGGTTGATTAACGATGCTCCCATGTGAAGCGCTTTGGAGTGTACGTGTAAAATTATAGATTTTTTTCCTTGAAGATTAAATTAATAATATGAAATTAATTGTTAATCAAATACTAAATTAACCGTTGAGTCCAAATTTGCTCACATTAATATAATTTGTTGCACTAATAACCTAATAATAAATGGAGATTTTGAAATTCCTAGGTGGTAAAAAATGTTAAGAAATCCTTAAAATAATGAAAATGAATTTATTGGGTATTTTTTGCCATTCCTGTATTTGGATATGCTAGCTTTTATAGCCTCCAAATGTCTATTTGGTGTTTATAATTTATGATTCATGATGTTTATTTTCAAATTCAATCAAAGTTAATTCATGATTTAATGTCTATTTTCAAATTCAATTTACTTTATTACCTTATATTTAAACTTCAATAATAAAACTGGGAATATCCCAATAAATTTGAAAACCTGGAAACGGAATACATAATTTTTGTCCGCAATCATTATTGAAAAGGTTAAACCTTTTGGAGTAAAGAAAAATTGTCTATATTAGGGAATAAATTGCAAGTCTTTCAAAAAATGAAATTACTTTAACTAATATTAATTGAATGAGTGTAAATATAACTACACATGAATAAATTTAATGATGTGATTACCTGACTCATTTTTAGTTAAACGAATATTTAAACGGGTATTAGAATATTCAATATATAAAATTGATTGATTGATTTTTCTGAATGGTTAAGTAGCACTTTTGTTCCGGAAGTACCCTAGGAGCAATTTTGCCCTGAAAATTTTTTTGGGTTCAATTTTGCTCCGGAAGTTTTTGTTTGGAGCAATTTTGCCCCTCCATTAACAACCCTAATGGTCAACCACGGAGAGACAAAATTGCTCCAAAAAAAAAAAAACTTTCGGGGCAAAATTGAACCCGAAAATATTTTCATAGCAAAATTGCTCCTGGGGATGTACTTCCGGGGCAAAATTACTACTTAACTCTTTTCTGAAAGATTTCAACCCTTTTTTCCATCTCGAAAGTTTGGGACACATGAAATGAGTCCCTAACATTTTGAAACCTCAATTTTACTAACCAAAGTACTTCTGTAACCTACCTTTGATAATTTCAAAATACCATACGAAGCTTAGTTATGCAATACCACAAGTCACCTTATATCTGTCATTTATATGCCATAACACAAGATGCTGAATAATTCAAGATACTCTCAGTAGTCAGTAATAGTATTTGAAGTTTTGAACCCTTAACCACTAAGGTTTAATTGTCAACAGATGATCAAAAGAAAATCAAGATACTGGTAAACCAAACATTCCCTTTTCAGCCTTTGAAAATTCTTACCCGCGCATTATATTTCCATGCAATCCATTGCCCATTTTATATCAAAAGCAAGATAGAGTATGACTCATTTTCAATTATATAGAGTGCAAATGAAATGGAGCATCATTTGAAAGGAAGAATTTTCCACACACCGAAGTTGTATTATACTACCCCCAGTCCTTAATATAAGCCTCAATTAATTAATTTAGAAAGATTAAGAAATTTAAATAAATTACTTAATTATAATATATGTTACATAATTTCTCTAGAATACTTATGAGTATTATTATATTATCTATCAGTTTATAAGTCAATCAAATTAGTTTTAAAAATAATAAATTGTATACTTTAAAGTAATTTATTTAGCTCTTTTAATATCCTCAAATTAGTTAACTAGATCTTATATTAAGAAGATGAGTTATGTGTAAGGACTTGACTTTTCTCCTTTTCTTTTCTTGTCTCCTCACATCCTTTACTACCTTTATGACTATTGGATTAAGATCTAATGGTTCACATTTAATATTTTCTTGGGAGAATCCCAAATAAATACCATATAAAATTTCAAAACCTCCTAAAGGTCTGTTAACATTTGTAAAAGATATAAAGGTGACAAAGATCAAATTGTGATTTTAAAATATTAATGAATTTATCATTATGCCCTCTCGCTTTTAACTATAAAGAAATAAAAATGAGCCCCCCCCCCCCCCCCAATTTAAGGTGTTCGTGGTGCTCCCTTGATCTGTATTGTCACTGGAAAAAATGGAGGCCCAACGATAAAGATAGAGCCGATAGTATGGAGGTGGTCGAGGGTGGTTGAGGAAAGAAGAACAGATAGAGTAAGGACGGAGATGGTGAAGATGCAACATGATGGTGATAAAAGGAGAGGACGACGATGGTCATATCCTCCCTCTCGTTTGAGAGCTCCCCCCCCCCCTAAAAAAAAAAAAAAAAAAAAAAAAAAAAAGAGTCTCCCTTCAATTGAAATCATGGTGTTGTTGGTGGTTATGGCCACATGGTGGTCAAAGCTCGCTAGTGACGATGAAAATGAAAGTTGTCCTTGGCGAGAAAGAGAGGCGAAAGTGGAGGAATGGTTGTCGACTCTGAGCTCTTTTGAACTCATCCCACGTCACGATAGCTCTATTCTAAACTCATAATTTTTGATATGGTATTAACAAAATGTAAAACGTAAAACGGACTTTAAAAAATTAATAATGAGATTGACAAGTTTAGTAATGATTTTGACAAGAATAGTATAGGTTTTGACAAAAGAGTTTGATGATAAAAACATATAAGTCAGGATTTACTAACATTTATGGCATTTCACCAAAATTCATGCCACTTTACTACTACTACAAATAAGACTTGTAGCAAAATAATACCTTTTCCTTTCACTTACCAAAAAAATATGAGCACTGATATGCTTCATGTCACTATATTTGCTTGCGTTGACTATTAACGAAAGAGTGAATTAAATTCAAAACAATGAAGCAGAGAGAAGGATGAACATTGTTTGACCTGAGTACATAGCAAATTCCTAAATAGGCTGCAATTCCAAGTTGCTGTGCCCAGTATTTGTAGAAGATGGTGCAGATTCTGTGTTCTCAGCAGAATTCATCTGTTGAACTGGCGGCGGAGTAGTTACGGTTGCCAAAGAATCATGCGATAGATGGCTCCTCATCTCCCTATGTTCTTGACATATGGCACACCAATGCAGGCAGCAATGCACCAGGCAGGGATCACAAGGTGAATTCTGAAAACAACAGATCATTAAGGTGAATTCTTATGATGAATCTATAGAATTGGTTAATAATTTCCAACTAGTAAGTTTGAAATTGAATAGATTGTATTCTCTCATGTCCTTAATATAAAACATGTTTATCTAGTTTGATTATATTAAGCATGTTATTTAATACAACATGTATTTTCTAAAACGTCATAGTTATTTTCATTAATTCTCTCATTCCTTCACCCCTTGATTATGGTTGAGGGAATCAATAGAGGTAAATTAGGAAAAGACTGATGAATATAAAAAATATGTCTTATATTTAGGACCAAGACTAACTCCAAATCTTATATTAAGAATCGGAGGTAATATATAATTACTCAAGCTCTTAGTGGTCCCTATGATAAGTTAGCCATTGCTAACTGGAGTGATCTGTTCTACTGGTTACTATATTTATATGTATATAGATGTTATTTGGTCTATATTTCGTACTAGGAATTTTAATCTGGTAGTTAAATAAATGATCGTGTCGTATTATAGCATTAGGGATTAATCACAATTGATATCATACTCCCCACTGTTGATATGGAGACCACGAAGAGAGTTGTTTGGCCCTAGTCTGCAAAAATATTATGAGAAAACAGATCTGACACTACAATTTATGTTCTTTTTTCCTTATTTCCACACATTTCTTAAACTACAAAGTTTTTTTTAACACTGTACAACCATTTCTAGGTAACACTGAAAATGATTACTGACATCAATTTTAGCTATACACTCTAAAATAGGGACAGCAAAGGAACCCTAGGAAGGAACTCTACAAATATCTAACGTTATATTAATATAAGATTTATTAGTTAATTATGCATACGGGTTCTACTATTTCAGAAGTGTACAAGGAGTGAAAGTATAAATGAAAGATAAACGTAAGAAAGATGCAAGCTATTTCAAAATCAGTACACATTTTTACACTAGTTGCATCTTAAAGTGGATGAAATCACCTTGAGATGATATTTCTTCTGCAAAGATTGCCGAAATAGACCAGTATAAATGCCACACATCCACCACATGAAAAGAAGGCTTTCAGCAATGAGAAATGAAGTGTCAGGATCAATACCATGCATAAATGCTGTAGCAGCTGCAACAGCCATTCCACCTTCTATACACATAGCATGGCAAACACAAGCATTGGTCCAAGGAATGTCATTTCTCATTGCTTCAACATTACGCCCAAATAGAACACATGGGCAGAATAGTCCAGTCCAGCCTGCAATGTAAGCGCCATTATTGCAGAGGAGAAGTACGATTCGGGAGAAACGCTCTCAAGGACAAGGAGACAATATATAGGGAAGATATATTACATTCCTTAAACAAGCTCTACAGTTCTAGTACATTTTATGAGGGAAGATATTGATCCTGTGAAAAATATCTCAAACAGCTACTGGAGGTTCAGGACATTGAAATATAAAAAAATTGGCCATTTTCCTTTCTTCATTCTGTATAAAAAGATGTTTTCTAGAGAGCAAACAAATCTCAGGCCATCACAAGCAAGGTACACTTTTCTACATAACTCTCGCTCATAACCCTCATAGTTCTACATATAATGCTGATATGTTATCTCCAGCAGCAGCACAACCACCAACCCAAACCAACAAAAAAAAGCAAAACATGTTTATAACACAGAATGTGATAGTTGCATGATAATTGAGCATAATATGCTAAGACTAAAAACCTAAGCGGTTTTCCTATTGTCAAGTATTTTGTCCTCTCACAAAATATGGTACCATCTCTATGTACTTCTCGCATAAATTCTTATTCTTAGCAAATTGGAGTACTTTACACTTCTTTCCCTTGCCCATGCTTTTCAAAACCTTTCTTCAGAATTTGCAATACTTAACAGGTTTTCATGTTATATGGAAAGAAAATAAATCCCAAGAGAATGTAACATATATATGTGAGATAATTTCATTACAGAAAAGCAGATAGAATCTTACAACTTTCAGCATCTTCGACACAACCACAGATTCCAGTTGTCCAATCTTCATCTGCTGGAGGTTCGTAACTTTCAGGAAGGGCTTGTCCACATTCTTGGCACCTACGAACGTTTAACTGTTGAAAGAAATCTTCATTAGCAACGATAACAACAAATTGTTAAAATTGTTTTGGTTTCTTCAAACATCAAAAGCCAAAAATGTATCTTCAAACATCAAAGCCTCATTCTATAGCAGAACCTTCGTTTTCATTCTTTGGTTTTTTTTTTTTTTCATGCAATAAAACTATAACAAACTGCATTTATCCAGTAACAGTACTATTCATATCTTGAATTTGGTTTAATGCACGTGAAACAGCAAAAAATTGTAAACCAAAGATCCGACAATATAGAAATTCTTGATCCAAAGAAGTGAAGCAAACAAATGAAGGACGAAAAAGAAACTCACGTTCAAATGTCAAAACCGAAACCGGATTCGCATTGAGGGAGATCACGACTAACAAAAACTAAATACGTCAAGAACAAGAAACAGAGAAATGGCAACTAACCATTGGAACCTCAACGGGTTGATTAAGCTCGCCGGGAGTGATATCCTGCAAAGCCCCTTGATTCTTCGTCAACTTCACGTACCTCGATTGTCCGTCTGCCATCTTGTACAGCGACTGCAAGGAAAAGAACAAATTTATGCAAATGAATGAAGAGAGAAAGCGAATCAGAGGGGAAAATGAACGAAGCGAGTATGAGAAAAACGTTGATCGAGAAATGTTTGTGTGACATTGGGCAAACCTGAAAGGAAAATTAAGGTTGTAATCGAAATCTGAAATCCTTTTGGTTTCAGAGAGAACGTGTTGTTACATCTGATCACGATTTTGATTGATTTTGCCTCTCGCTTTCCCACTCCTCATTCCGTGAATGTTTCTTACAGTTATTTTCAATTGTTTTCAGCTCAAGAAACACATGATGCTCTCTTTTTGTTGTTTTGTGTTCTCCGTTTTGCGTGGCCTCTTTTGAGAAATTTACATTTTTGGCCCAATGAGAAACTAAAATTAACCATGCAACACCTTAAATTCTAGCACATTTTAAAAATAAAGTTTAAATTCAATATTTCGACTTGGGAGCATCATCAAAAAAACCCTATTTAAAAATTTTATTAGCCTAAAGAATCTAAATTTGAATATTAGTACTTCCTATGTATAAAATTGTGGAGAGTATTGGTATTTTTCTTAGTGTTGGATGTGTTGGTTAATTTTGCCTATTACATGATTTTCATGCAAAGTTTGATGAGGTTGAAAATAAAATTTTGTTTAGTCGTTGGGGAATCCCGTAACTCCTTACGGCCCTCATGAATTATTAACCTTAACTCATTATGTTAATTAGTTATTGATTATTAATCGTAATTCTTTATGGTACTCATGAGAATTCATAACAATTTATAATATTCATGAGTTTCAGGATTACTCGTTAAAACAACTATTGGGAATTAGGATAACTTGATAACACGACTATTAGGGATTAGGATTATCTTAGATCACTTGAAGACCTCAATGTTGTTGATGTCCTCTAATGTTAATCCACACGGCTATCCCCTGATTGCGATGAGAATTCCTTCTCTTGAAATCTCTCACTCCTTGGATGCTTGCTAGGTGAAGATAAGGTTGAATTTTGGTTTCCTTGGGTTTTTATCTTTTCAAAAAGATTGTGGTTTCTTAGGATTAGGTTAAAGATAGGAGAAGCAAGATCATTGGAACATTACCCTTGTGGATGACGCCCTTTTCTCTCTAAACCTTGGTGAATACCGAAATTTAGAGAGTACAAAAGCCTCTTGTTTTTCTCCTAGAAAAACGTGCAAGAGAGGGGCACACCAAAAATCAAGACTTTATAAGAGCCTAACACTAATTTAAGTGCTTACAAGAAGAAAGGCTTAATCCAAGCTTGAATTGGAAAATTCAAATCACAATGAATTAAATTTATATCTTGATTAATTGATTGAATTTAAGATGATGAATTAAATTTATATCTTGATTGATTGATTGAATCAATCATTTAAGATGATGAACCGCATTTATTTTTTGATTGATTGATTGAGTCAACTATTTTAAGATGATGAATCGCATTTATATCTTAATTGAATACTAATTTAAGATAATGGATGACATTCATTTCTTAAACTAAACTTCAAAATCATTTTTAATTCAATCCTCATTTATTCTTTCTCCTATCTTTATCCAATCATTATTGGATCTTTATATATATATATATATATAAAAGATAATTCAGAATTATATTTTATAACATAATCTTTTGAATTAAATTTCAAACTTAAATTTAAAATTTGAATTCAAAATTCAACTTGGCCTAAGACCCTGTTGGCTCTTTCAACACATTTGAGTCCTTTTATGGAGAAACTGATTCCCCATGGAGACCATATATGTGTCGCCATTTTGCTTTTTATTGGGCTTGGAGTCTTACTCCAACTCAATTACACTTTTACTCTTGATAAAGCTCAATAATAATTATTGGCCAAAGTTTGCTAGTTTTAAGCAATCGGGAATAACATTTGGGTGTGACCTATTAGGCCTAATTAGTCACTGAAATAAATAAACTTGAACCAATTAAAACTCTTTTAACGGGCCCAATTTATTTAATGACCTCATAAGACACTAACAATGCTCTGCGGCCCCATAACTAATTAAGTGGATCAAGTGATCTACCTTTCATATTTGGATACCGTGCAGACATCATCCCTCATATCGTTATTTACATTTAGTCGAGAGCAAAGATATAGTATCATTTCTCTTAATTGACTAAATGTAGCTAATTTGCAGAACTAGGAATCTTCTTATATTAACTTTATAACGGATCATGACTCTTCGGATCACGCGTACAGACTACTAAACTAATTAAAAGCTATTACCAATCTTGTGAATGACTAATCCCTTGTAGGGGATTGTGAGTCCTCTCAGCATGTCCATCTATACTCATATATTTGAGTTACATCCAAGAGTATATTGTTCTCCCTATCTTCAGGCGGATAGAGTTGTACAGTCAAAGTATAACCCTAGGACATAGTGTTCGATGACATCCTAAAGTCTAGGACGATCTGCACTACCAAACGATGAGAGACTTTACATATCCAATGATACTTCCTACAATGAATCTTTGTGGAGTCTCTCGGTAGGTCAGTTTGGTGCTACTCGTTCTCCAACATATCCACCCACGACATCAGCCAAGGCATCACCATGCCGGTATTCCATGAGGTCCCTACTTTGTATCTCATACATGTAGATGATGTCGTACTAGTCTTATTGAGATCATCAATGCCCTTCTTGGTAATTCAAAACTAGGAATAAATTTTAGACAATAGATATCCAATGTTCTCGAGTCCTCATGATCATAATCTTATCATTGATCCTCAAGAATAACACATGTTCTATTCCTAGGGCTTTTATCTTCAAACATATATTTACCTTAAAATAAAGGCAAGACATAAATATGATAAAGATAAAATATGCTCATTTATTAATAGTAAAATACTACAACGTAGAAATGGTGCTGATATATTCTTACAAATTGTCTCTAGGACACCTAAATACTACCAGGACCTACCAAAAGGAAGTGAATTAGGTTATTGTTAAAAATTTAAATGCAATTTGAAAGATAGTATAACACCGATATTCGACCAAAAAGTATATCACCGATATGAATGCTAAATAAGAGAGTTGAGAGGAGTGTACGCAGTTGGGGACGTTAGTTCTTGGCAATGTCATTTTTACTCTTGATTTTCATAGGTACTTATACATCTGATAAAAGTTTATGGTATTATTTTTAGGTAGATTTACATATTTAATAAAAATTATTAAACAATTGTTTATCTAAAGAGGTCTTTTGTTTGTTTTTTAATTTGGTTAAAGTATATCCAGAACTATAAAGTATTTTCAAATGTATCTAGTGTCTTAAAGTATTTTGTTATAAACCCGACTTCTTGAAATATTTTTTTCAGGTGCATCCGTATCACCCTCATATATTTTTAGGCACATTTAGGACTTTAAAGTATTTTTTTTAGGTGCATTAAATACCCTAATGTATTTTGTTCATGTGTATCCAACCCTCTAAATTACCTAAACTTATTGATGGACCCCATCCTTCTATCCATTTATTTTTTGAGAAATGTTTGAAAACATCATACATTTTTTAGGAAAAATGATAGAAATATACTACTTGAACTTTAAAATCATATTGACAACAACAATAATAAAATCAACAAAAATAGAAAAGCAATTAACGAATCACTTATTTAGGATTTTGAAATTCAAATGATATTTTCTTGGGATTTTTTCAATTTTTTATTGTTGTTGTAAAATGTAATATAAATAAAAACACCACACAAATACGAGAGTAAATAAAATTTGGCAAGTGTGTTCTTTGATCCTTCGCCTTTGCATAAAATTGTATTCTAGTAACTTAATTTATAAAGTATTTTTTAATCCGCTAATTCTAATGTTAGTAAGACACCGGTATATTAAGTTTAATTTTAAAAATTAGCAGTTACTGGCACAAAATCTGATAGTAATAGGTTAATACTTAATACTACTGGAGGATTAGAGGATATTTTCGGGGGATTAAAAATGAAATCTCTAATAAAGTTATTACATTTAATGTGTATTTTTTTTACCTCGTTGGCCAAAAAAATAAAGGGGTGCATTTTTACCTCAGCGTAGGGTGCAAAAATATATATGAGATTTTTCAAAAAGTGTGTCCAACACTTAATGCTCTTTTGAAGGGCAAAAGTAACTATGAAATTTCAAAATGAATGCAAAAATAAAAATTGACCATTTTTTTTTGAATTTTTTAAGGGTTGATATGCAAAAATATATATAAGATTTTTATAAAAAATTGCGCCCTACACATATGCATTTTTTTAGAGGAAAAAATAACTATGAACTTCCAAAAATAGGTGAAAAAATACACATTGGTCATCAGTTGATTGTTTGTTTAAATTTTTGAACTAAAAAAGGTGACGTGAAGGATGAAGTAGATGATTAAGAAACTCTTTGGAGAGAAATACTAACATATTTCAGAATATCATGTCCTCTCGAATTACATCAAATGAAAACGTAACAACTCAAATCATTGTAATCCTAGTTGGTGATAATCCATCTAAAAAAAATTAAAATTTATCTTTTTTTAAAAAAAAAAAAATATTGGTTGATCATTTTATTTTAGTTTATTTAAATTAAGATTTTTATTCCTTAAAAACAAGATAAAATTTGAATATTTTTAGATCGGTGATCAATCAACTAAGATTAAAATGATATGTGTTGTTGTGTTTTCATTGGACAAAGTTTAGATAACATAGTACTCATGGAGTATATAAGTATTTCTCCAACTGAGAATGATAAATTGCTAGTTGGACAAGAAAAATTAATTTCCACTAACCCTTTATCTTCACATAGAGATGAAAATAGACTAGGATATGATAGGCCTAAACCCGCAATAAAGATTTAAAGCCTGGTCTGAGTCTATATATAGGTTTTTTTAGGCACGAGCCTTCAAAAGGCCTAATAAAACCTAAAACATGTTTAAAGGCATACTTAAAATATAGGCCTTTAAAGCCTATTTACAATTTTACATTATCTCTTCAAAGCCTAACATCTGTCTCATCATAATATAACGCTTAGTTTTTTTGGGGGGGGGGGAAGAATGCCTAGTGATAATAATTATCGAACAAGTGAGAAAAAGAAAAATTATTTGTCTATTGACTAATAAGATATTTTAAAATCGACCAAGCATAACAATCCTACAAGTAAAATTGGATTTTACCTTTTACTTTTTCCTTGTAGATTGGGACAGACTATCCCTACTAATATTACAATATTTCACTAAGCACTAAAATAAACTCATAACAATTATTATAATTTAGTAAACAACACAAATAAGGGAGAGGAGGGAGTGCATTAACATTGCCATCTCGATCAATCAAAGAGAAAAAGGGGTAGATGAATGATTGATGTGAATACAAGGTTTGAGTGTATGTGAACGACGATGGGAATGTGAAACTTAGGATTGAGGTTAAGTTGGTAAATTTATACATGATTTATAAAATTATTAAGATGATATAAGATATATTTATTTTTATATAATAACATAAATTAAAAGTTAAATAGGTTAGGCCTTATTAAAATAGGCCTAGCCATTTATTTAAATAGGCCTAACAATAGACCTTAGCCTGAGCCTCACCTATTTACTAAGTTGGTTAGGATGGGCTTTATGTAAGCTTGGGAGTAGATCCCTGTTAGGGGCCTAACCTATTTCCATTCCTACATCCACATCATCACTTCTTTCTTTCAGAAGAGAGAGGGGGAGAGGAGAGGAAGGTTAGATGGAGAAAAATGATTATATGTAAATTAATTTCCCTTACCCAGTGAACAATATATTATTTTTGGTTGTTTCTTAATCATCTACTCCATCTTTCATGTCACCATTTCAGTCAAAAAATTCAAATAAACGGTTAAATAACAGCCTATATTTTTTATACCTATTTTGAAATTTCATACTTACTTTTCACCCTTCCAAAAATATTGTGTCGATTATACTTTTGGGAAAATCTCATATATATTTTTGTACTTTAACCCTTAAAAAATTCTAACAAACGGTCAACTAATAGTTTATATATATTTTTGTACCTATTTTAGAAGTTTATAGTTATTTTTACCCTTTAAAAAAATATTCGGTGTTATAGCACTTTTTCTTAAAAAATGCCATGTGTATTTTTACCTTAACCGTTTTTTGCTCCGTAACAGGTCACGTGGACAACGCCGGGACCGGGAGGCTATTTCTGTCGGTATGTTAGAGGGGAGCCGTTCCCTCGCAAAGTTGTTTCTTTCAAACTTCGCTCCTCTCTGGACTGGAGAATTGGGACTCACTTGTTCTTCAAGTGCTTGAATATGAACTACCAACAGAGTCTCCAAGTTGCGGCGAAAATCATACTTGAGCATGACGCACGTGACGCCCACGCGCCGCTTAACCTCGAAGAGCTTGGGATCAAGGCCACCCTTAAACCCCACCAGGTGGAGGGAGTTGCGTGGCTCATACGAAGATATAAACTTGGCGTCAACGTTCTCCTCGGTGAGATTTCATCTTTAATCTGTATTTCTGTGTTTGAGATTCTCAGAAGGTTTGAGAAATTTAGACTAGGAACGGGGATGTTTTGGTTTGAGTAGTTTATCTTTTGAAATGTTGTATTATTCAAGAGCGAATGGAAGTTATGGACTTAGTGTTTTAGTTTTTCAATTAACTTTCCGAGAAGTATGCTTCGCAGTGTGGCGGTAACTGGTAAGATTGCACTATTTTTTGGGGAAGGCAATTCGAACGTTTGAATAATTATATTTAATATACATTAATGCATGTTCTTTTCTGGTGATAAAATCGACTTAGTAAAACTCTGTTCGTGATTGCTGCTCAGTTTTGTCTATGATTATATTTCCATTTCTTGTAAATGAGGAAATTAAACTATTTGATGGACCAATCTGTTAACTTGGTACACTGGCATTTGAAGCATTGACTGTATCAATTAGCTAATTTAATTTTAGATGGAATATTTTTTTTTCCCATTGAGGAAACAAATTTATTATGTTAGTGATCAAAATGTCAACTTTATTTGCAGGGGATGAGGTATTCTTCCTTCAGTTTAATCTCTAAGACTAATCAGTTATTGGAAAGGGAAAATATTGGGTATCTGGTTGGTCTAAAATTACTAGAAATTCACCCTTTACAAGGTCGATATTATGGCTATTCAGTCTTTCCTGTTGTTATCCTGTAAAATCCACTGATACCCAATATAGGAGAAACCTTATGCTTCATGAAATTCATTAAACGGTGCTTAAAATTGCTGGTGGGAAACTTAAAAGTTCTCTCTGTTACATTTAATGAATTATTTGAGGGTGTTCAGAGAACTAGCTGAATCATGGAAAGGTTTGATCTGCTTTGGATGATGACATGTAGAAATTCCATGAAGAAAGCATCAAATATTAGAAGGGGGAGGTGGAACTTTGATGTTGAAAATTAACTTTGATATTCAAAATGCTAAAGAAAACACTGAAGCTGTTAAGCATGTTGAACCTTCAAGAAAAGGATTACACATGCTTGTTGAGCACTAGTTTAACTGAATTGTTTTACTTTATTGCTATTTAACTTTTGGGTATATCAATAAAACTTCCTATAGTTGCCATGAGGAGACCTTGTGATGTCGAATGTAAAGATCAACAATAAATAAAAGTTGGTAATTCTATTTTCTAATATACTAATATTGAAGGTAATTTTCTATGATTGACTGTAGGTCTATTTATATCAATTCTAATGAAAAAAAATTATTATGTAACTCCTAGCGCTCATTGGAACTTTAAATAAATGACTGATTTCAAAAACTTAATTACCCCTAATCCCAAATTACAAGCCAAAATCTTAATGACAATTAGATCACAAAAATTTAATACGAAATCTGTTAGGACCCTCTCCCAAATACAGCTAATAACAAGACTGTAACTAGAAATAAAGCTTGAAACTGATAATAATATTGCTGCCAAAACTAAACCAGATTACAAGCGAAAAGTTGGCTTAATACAATACGACGCTGAGATACCTGGACAACAATTACAAGCTAAAGGAACTGAACAAATATGAACCAAAGCTACAAAAGTACAAAACATACATAAAGATACAACTCTCACAGGACATAAACTCCAGCACAAAGTTGCCAATCTTTTGAGAGGAATGGCACTCTCCACCCAAAGGGCCAAGACCAATTTCAAATTCTTCTCTGCCCTCTTGCTGAACCAAAGTGCAAACTTATAGACTCCAAAAAGTAACTTTCTCCACCCCCAACTCATAGGCTTTTACTGTAGCAGTCCTATAGCTACCCTACTCTTAAGTTCTTTCTTCAAATAGCCAGTCAACTTCTGCCTAGCAAAAGGTACCTTTCCCTTAACATGTAATTACCTAGCTTTTCAAATGGGGTTCTAACAAAATCTTTTGCACATTCCATTCAGCACTACCTTGCATTATGGTTGGTTTGGCAATAATGGAGTTGTTCTGTGTCCATCACATGTGGGTCTCTTGTATTAGACACTATGTGACACTTTAAATTACAGTGGACACTTTTCCTTTGATCTCACTAGGTCTGTGTAGGTGTGTCCGGGTATAAACTAACACAATGTAACTTATTATGTTTTGTGTGCATGACTGGTTGTGTAAGCTTATTGTCCGAGAGTTTTTATATGATTCTTATTGCATTATGGTATGTACCAAAAAGTGTAAGATTAGTCCTAATTAAGAATTTTGTGAAACATATTTGATAAAAGCTATAGAAAAGAAAATTTATTGTTCAAGTTTATTTATCTATCTAATGTACCTCAATTGTGGCATGAAAAGATTCTAGCAAGAGCGACAACTGTCATTGCCAAGATAATCATTTCTAGAACTGTCACCACTACCATCAGCATTCGCATCACTGCCACTTAATGCTGTTTCTGTCACCACCATTGTTATTCAGTAGTATAATATCACTTTTATGTAATATGTATAATGGTTTCTTTGTCTGAATATATGAATTTTTAAATTTATCCAACCTTATAAGATTCACCGAGAAAATTATGATATAATTATGTTATCCCACCTGATACATTATAATTTATAAGTTGGTGCAATTAATGGTAGCAGAAATGCTTATATGCTAGGTAGCTCTAATAATACCATTTAGTACTATCTATAACGTTGGTATGTGCTGGTTTGTCGTGAGTCCTTGAAATCATGTTATATTGATTCTTTAGGATGGTCATCTGTCGGTGATATGCTTGATTAATTTGTCCTGACCTTTTCGGGTTGAGCAGATGCATGAAAAACCAGGGTCACAATAATTTTTAGGAGGATGTTATGGTGCACTTTTTCTTAAAAAAATTTATACATTAATTTTCCTGTGAGTGCAAGTTAATCATTGGCAGATGGGACTGGGCAAGACATTGCAAGCTATCTCCTTATTGAGCTATTTAAAAGAGTGCCAGTTGTCAGTTGGACCATTTTGTAAGTGAAGCAGACTTTATTTGGTTTGAAAACCTTAACTTTTTCGGCCACGTAGCTCTTGCTTTTCCTTATCTCCTTCTACCTTTTGCAGTGGTTTTATGTCCTCTAAGCGTAACAGATGGTTGGGTTTCAGAGATGGTTAAATTTTCACCCAAACTTAAAGTAATCAAGTATGTTGGAGGGAAAGAATACAGGTGCAGCCTACGGAGGAATATTCATGAACATGTAAAGGGACAGTCGAATGTAAGGGTAGAGACTCACTTGTTCATTTGTATGTTAACTAATTTTTTTTGGCAAAGGTGTGAACTTCTCATTATATTATGTTTATGTCTATTAATATATTTTGCTACTGAATTCCTTGCCAGGTCTTGTTACCTTTTGACGTCCTATTAACAACTTATGATATAGCATTGATCGATCAGGATTTTCTTTCTCAAATACCGTGGCAGTATGCAATTATTGATGAAGCTCAAAGACTTAAAAACCCTTCAAGTGTAAGTTGAAGACATTATAAAATGGCCTTGTATTGTATTTTGTTAAATTCATTCTTCTGTATGTTGAACTTGAGCAAGTATGAGTCAGTTTTATGAAACAGTAATCATTAGATCTTCTATCCAATAAAGTGTTTGGCATCACCCTGACTGGGTATGGCTGGGCAAACTTACCTGTATGTTAAATAGTTTTTCTTTAAAATTTTTAATATTTTATGTGTTGAGTTTTGTAATTAAATTGAAAAAGTTACAAACTAGAGAGCCTATATGAAAAATTCCATGATAGTTGGTAATGAGTTTAATATGATCTATTTAAGATGTCAGATATCGCACTTGATCAACCTTTTTGGCTCACTTTGTTTATATAGTGCACATTGGCTGTCTGATAAAAGTTGGACAATGTAATTCTGAAAACTTAAGACAACGTTTAATGAACCCCTGCAAAGATTGTTGGTGATTGCTGCTGAAATGCTTCCTTTTTCAACAGGTTTTATATAATGTTCTCCAAGAGCACTATGTCATGCCAAGGCGGTTGTTGATGACGGGTACTCCTATTCAGAACAACCTTTCTGAACTCTGGGCATTGATGCATTTTTGTATGCCTTCTGTCTTTGGTACACTAGAACAGTTCCTTTCCACATTCAAGGACATCAGTGATCCTACATCAGGTTATTATTGTCCATCTTTTTCTTTGCATCGTTAAATTCCAAAGATTTTTCATAATTCTGGAAGAGTGCTGCATACTTCTAGTATCTGAAATATGAATGCTTTATTGGATACTTATCTTGGTATGTGTCTTCTTCTGATCAATGGTCCGTAGATTTTGAGGGAATTATAATTATAAAGTTTTTAGTGTTAAATATGCTCCAAAATTTGCAAATATTAGAATAGGATATTCGGAGATCCTTATCATTAGTTGGAAGACTTTTCATAAAGTTGAATGACAAGCAGCTTAGTTAACATGAAACTGGATTAACGTGTCATGATCATCTCGTTCTAACTTCTGTAGTTGTTGTTTCTGAACAGTTCAAAATACAGTGAAGGCAAAGGATCAACTTAAAATACTGAAAAATATATTAGGAGCTTTTATGCTTCGACGGACCAAGTCAAAGCTTATAGAGAGTGGAACTCTCGTGCTACCATCTCTTACTGAGATAACTGTGTATGTTAATTTTGAATCAGCAATTAAAAACAATTATATGGCAACTCATACTTTATTTTCTGACGAGTGATAACTAGGATTTCAAAGTAGTCACTTTTGAATGCTGAAATATTTGACAGTATGGCACCCCTAGTCGGCCTGCAAAAAAAGGTCTACATGTCAATTTTGAGGAAGGAGCTTCCTAAGCTACTTGCCCTATCTTCTGGAACTTCAAATCATCAGTCTCTGCAGAATATTGTAAGCCAAGGATTCAAGCTCTTCTTTCTCTCTGTCTTCTGTATGGGTAGAGCAATTTCTATTGTCCACATTTGTTAACTGAGCAGATGCCAAATTGAGTTTAGATCTTGTAATTGTTTACGGAATTATAAACAGTAACTTCTAACAGCTTTGCTTTAGAGATTGATTAAAAGTATTTGCTTATGAACTATGGCTTATAATACACAAATTAATACTGAACTTGTCATAATTTGTTCAGTTATAGATTGGAGACACACAGATTGATTTCATTGCAGCCTCATAAATTATCTTGAGTGTGATATGTTTTATTTTGACAAGTGTTCTGCATTTCCAATTCTATTCTCAAGTGGAACATGTGAAATTCAGATTTCTGTGGTATTTACTAATTCTTTATGTTTTAACACATTTATATCTTCTATCACTATAAGGGGATTCTCCTATTAAATGTGGATACTAAATTAAACCCAAAGATTGTATGGTTGTTGCACATTGAGTCAAATTAGAATCCAGCACATACTGTGAACAGGCCCAGATCTGGGTGGGCCTTATAGTTTTACATTGATCAAGATTGTGGTAATGCTACAAGGTCTGCATGTTTTTTTGGTTAGATGACTCTAGGTCCATTTTATACTGGCGTTACTGAATCCTTAAATATTATTATTCTTTGATAATATAATTGAATTTTCATGTATGTATAAGGCACATTCATTTGAAATTGACGGGTGCATGATTGTGAACTCCTGTAATTCATTCAAGCTCTTCATTTGTAGTGGACAAACTTTCAAAAACTCCATTTTCTTGAATGAGTGAGGAGTTTTGTCCTTTTCATGTCCATTCTTATAATTAATTTCATCACAAGACTTGAATGGGTTTTTCTTCTTGATTTTTCAAGCTGGAATTAATTTCTCTTTTGAAGGATGCTAAGGGTGTAATAAAACCATTTTATCATCCTATGTTTTAAGGGAGAGTTGGTTTCTTGACGTCATTATTCTGTTTATGTATATCATTTGGCCTGAGGTGGAAGTGTTTTCCTTTTCTTATTTTGCTGTATGGCAATGTCGCATTTTGTTTTTTACATTTATATTTTTACTTATTACTGACAAGGGAAAGAAAATGTAATTTACTTTTTCAGGTGATCCAGCTAAGGAAAGCATGTAGCCATCCTTATCTTTTCCCAGGTATTGAGCCTGAGCCTTATGAAGAGGGTGAACATCTGGTTCAGGTAACTAGTAATGTCAATTTTATTAAATGACACAGGGGTCCCTACTTATTCTGGTTTTCACTCTTTTACGAATTGGTTGGTTTCTCTTTGACCACTATCCTAAACTTGCTGTTTGCATTGCATTTCCCATTAAATAGATGAAAGTTAAAGTAAAACAGGCAAATTTTCCCCTGTAGTTAGACAATTTATTGTCCACTTGAAGTTTATGTATGGCTATGAACCAATAATAATGTTTGTCAGGCATTTCTGCATGATGTGTGGCATAGTTACAACAAATGCATCAAAAGTCTGACAGCTTACTGAGGCATGTGCATGCCTGTCAGGTAGAATGACAAATTTAAATATAATAAAATGGAGCATAATACATATTCTGTCAAATTCCAATAACTTAGCTCCATAATATAATTAATTGAATGGAACTATTCAATTTTACCATGTTACATCCCAAAAATTAGACCTGAATGCTTGTAGGTGTAAGAAAGAAGTTTTGATTAACAGCTTATTTTCCTTATTGGTTAGGATCTAAAAGAAGGCTCTCTGAACAAGTCAAGGTAAGTGAAAGGGAAAAGAGAATCCCAACAATTAAGGAATTTCAAGGAAATTTAGCTGTGTCCTGTCAATCTGTATAATTTATTAAATTTATATTAAATTATAAATTATGGCAGCAAGGACACAAGAATGCTTTGGAAAAAGCTTAGAGATGCCTGAGAATATGAAGGAAAATTAGAGAAAAGAAAGTCAAAGGAAGAAGGGACAAAATTTTAAGGATTCTTGATTTGTAATAAGGAGACCCACTAAGTTATTGGGTGGATTAGGGAAACCCTAACTATGATGAATTAGTCCCACTTATATTCCGATGGCATCGGATTATTATTTCAAGAAGGATGAGCAAAAAAAATTAAGCGTGTTAAATAACTATCAATATTTATTTAGATTTAATTTGGTTACTTCATGCTATATGAGGAAAAGGAATTTACCATGTATTTTCATATGAGGAAAAGGATTAACCCAATATGACATTTAATTAAAGAGACCTATTTCCTACTTAAAAGTAAGATGCTGCAGACCAAATATCTGTTCTCCATTCGTTCTGCTTAGTTACACAGAACTTTGATCTCATAAAATATTTCTTGCTTGCCACAATGTTATAAATTTTTGCTTGTCCAGGCCAGTGGTAAATTGTTGATTCTGGACCAGCTTCTTCAGAAGTTACATTATTCTGGACACCGTGTCCTTCTTTTTGCTCAGATGACCCAAACACTTGATATTTTGCAGGTTAGATCCCTAACAAATGCATAAAATTCCTTTTCTTTATCTAGTTAATTTTTTTTATGGCATGCTTGTTGATTCTTGTAGGACTTTCTGGAGTTACGAAAATATTCCTATGTGCGTCTTGATGGGTCAATCAGGGCTGAGGAGCGCTTTGCTGCAATAAGAAGTTTCAGTGGCCCTTCAGCTAATTCTGTTTTGAATTCTGAAGCAGACCAAAATGGAGCCTTTGTCTTCTTGATCACAACAAGAGCTGGGGGAGTTGGCTTGAATCTTGTGGCTGCTGATACGGTTAAATATCATCAAGCTTTAAGCTGTTTTCTTTCTTTCTTTCTTTCTTTCTTTGTTTTTTGGCCTTTCCAAATATCGAATCTTTTGTTAAACACCTTCTCTTCTGCAATTCTTTTATTGGGATGGAAATGAGAACTTTTGCACATGCTCCTGTGTGTGTAGGTTGTGTGCGTGTCTGTGCTCAAACATATGCATGATTGCATGGTCATTTGTGCGTTTATATGTGAACATGTATGCATGCACGTGCTTTCTTATGCAAACTTACTTTCAATATGGTGGTGCAACGGAAAGAGATTCCCTTTTCATTTGGCCACCCTGGCTTTGATACCTCCAATGGTGAACAAAAGAGCTCCAAATATTAGGTAGATGCATAAGGCACCATTTTAATAGATTTTGATAGAAATATATAAGTGAATTGACACCAACTCTTGACCCAAAAATCGTTGTGCATTAGATCTATAAGTTGTTTCCATATTGACTCTTTCATCCCAACTCTATTTAATGTGAGACTTCTTCAACCTCTCTACTCACACTTGATAACATCAAGAATGGAGAACCTCATTCTCAATTTAAATATATCTCAAATGTCATGCAAACTTTGTAAGTTCTGAGATCCTTGCAAACTTGGTAATCAATGACAGTTCTCTTATGCACATTTGACTTGATTACGTGATATTAAGTTTTGGGTTTTGAGTTAGTTGAGCTGTTAAAATACCCCTTTTATTGTACTGACTTTTCTGTCTGTGAAGTTATGTAACCCACTTTCATTAACTGCCTTGTGTGGTACAGCAGCTGTTGTGATAGAAGTCTTTAAATACAATTTACTATTTTCTGGAATTTGGAATTGTTATGGTTAACCCTTGGAATATAGTTATATGATTTAAGTCCATGGGATCCCATGTTTTTAACAGATTGACTGAAGTATTTTGAATATAAAAGATGTATTAAGAATTTACCGTACTTGCATCTTGCAGGTTGTATTCTATGAGCAAGATTGGAATCCTCAAGTAGACAAGCAGGCATTGCAGCGAGCCCATCGGATTGGCCAGATGAACCATGTATTGTGTATAAACCTTGTTACAGAAAGAACAGCAGAGGAGGCATCTTTCTATTTTTCGTTATTTTGTTTTAACCTCTTGACAGCAGAGGTATTTTCCTGTTTTAGAATATGAATTTGTTATAATGTAGGTAATTATGCGGAGGGCAGAGAAGAAATTGCAGCTTAGCCTCAATGTTATAGGCGATAATATTCAGGAACATGAAGATGAACAAAAATCTGGAGTTGGGACTGGTGATTTAAAATCCATCATATTTGGCCTACATATGTTTGATCCTAATGAAAACAATGGAGAGCTTGGGGACATGGACTTGTCAGAAATTAATGCTATGACTGATAAGGTGATTGCAATGCGTGATGCGCATATATCTGACAAGGATGACCGAAAATTTGAGATCAACCCCAGAAATCTTCTAGAATCATATTATGCTAAGGAAGGAGCTTCTACTTCCTTTAACTCTGATCCCAGTCTTGATGAGGCTTCTTATCTCTCCTGGTTTAAAAAATTTGAGGAACTGTCAAAATCAAGTGGTGACGACTCAATCGTGGAGGTGAGAAATAGAGGAATCTTGGATGAGGAAAAGCGTCTAAAACTTGAGGCTGCAAGGAAGAAAGCAGAAGAAAAGAAGCTGTCTAAGTGGGAAGCTCTTGGATACCATTCATTGAATGTGAATGACCCGTCACCCCTCCAGATGGTGGTAGTCCATCAGATGCGGGATCTGTTAATTTTGTGTATGGAGATTGTACAGACCCATCGAACGTTTGTCCGTCTGAACCTGCTATGATATTCAGGTCAACTTTCTTTTGTATTTGCCACTCTGCAGCTTATGTTTTGTTTTAACAAGCAGTTAACTACTATCTTGATTTTTTAGTAATTAATCTTCTTTTTAAACTAATATTATATTAATTGAGTTCTTAGATGCATGATATTTTTAATTATTTGATGGTAATTGGCTATGGCTTAGCTTTTGGTCTGTTCAACTGTTCCATTAAGACTTTCTGAGACATTATATGCAGGATGCTGTTGTGTGTGTATCCCCCTTTATGTTTTACTTATTATTATTATTTTATTTATAAAATTGTATTGGTTCTTCTAGTTTATTTCTCTCTCTTCAAAGAACACGAGACATTTACAAGTTACCCTATGATTTTTTGCTCACTTGTAACTTTTACCTTGCTGTACTTTCTCAGCCTCCTTAGTTTATTAACTTCTTAGCAAAGAAAATAGGATATATTGTTGATTGTCCAAGTATTTTGCCCAGAGTTTCATCATTTTTGGACTTTTTTTTTTTCCTGCCTTACTTGTGCATTTTACAGTTGTGTTGATACCTCTGGAAACTGGGGCAGTGGAGGAATGTTTAATGCACTGAACAAGCTTTCTTTGAGCATTGGCGATGCCTATGAACGGGCTTCTGAACATGGGGACTTGCATCTTGGGGATCTACATCTTATAAAGCTTGAAGGTTAGAACTTGCACTATATAATTTGTAAGATAGAATTGCACTCAAGGTCACGATGAATTGCAAGGCTTTAAGATGCTTCATGCTGGTTAATCTGGAGCCATTATCAAACAAAAGAAATCGTCCCACTTGTTATCATATAATTGTTAATGTTAATGGTAGATGTCTGATGTGCTTGACATGTTCTGGAGCCAAGTGTACATAAGAAGGACCAAACCCAATGGATCAGGCCCAATGTTAGAGATGCCCAGGAAACCACGCACTACAGCTGAAGGGCATTATGGGCATCGGGAAGTTGCTGATGCTCTGACAGTGCCAAAGTAGTGGGAGTGCGTATTAAGGTGGAAAAGGAGAGGGGGATAGGCAGGGAGTGAGACAGTTGCGAGGAGGGGTCCTGGTCTCTCCAAAACCAGGGAAGGGTACTGTTTTATTGTCTGCAATGTTAGATAGAGAGTTTGTGATCCCTTCAAGTGTTCAATAGAACAGAGCTTATAATTTCATCTTCACAGTTAAATTCAATTATTTGATCGGTCCCATCGATATCTCTTACCTGGATTACCGCTGCTTGTTTTAGAAATGGGGACGTTTTAACTGAATTTTCAATTTCATTGTCCCATTTACTCCGTTATTATACTTTGATAGTTTTGTAGGGCAATTTAGGTGGTGAGTTGTTAAAATTAAGTAACCTTAGAAATTATTGATATTGACTGTTGCACTAGGATGAAAAATTGTACTGCCACAATGTTTAAATCTTAGATGTGGGGCGTGTTTTTGATTTATTGTAGTGACCATGAAGAAGGGGGCATACTTTTGTTTCTTATATGTACACTAATCATTTTACAGCATGGTACATAGTCAATACAAAGTAATACCACTAATTTTTCTTTTTGCAATAATAACTATTGACCTCTAAATCCTTACAAATTTTGATGACTGTGAGGAAAATTAAGCTCAATGCAAAACATATTCTGCTTTATTCGGGGTCGGTTTCCGAATTTAGTCTCTTATTGTGTTAGCAAAAAACAATTTTTCTTAAAAAAGGTTTCAGCTGTAATTAATCTTTCTGATGTGAATATTTGTTTATAGATATCTGTGATGAACAAAATATGGATAGAAGTACTCCCATTTGGGTTGCTTTAGCTGTGGTTCAGTCTTACAATCCAAGGCGTAAAGTTCCTCGGAGTTCAATCTCACTTCCCCACTTGGAAAGTTGCTTATCAAAAGCGGCATTCTCAGCCAAGCAAAATTCTGGTAACATTCTTCTGAGCTCATTTTGTCTGACGTTGGGCTTATTGTTCTTATGCTAGTTTTACTCTTGCTCCCAATTGTCAGTGATGGAAGTCCAAGCATTTTTTGACCACCACAATGCTAATTCTTGGTGCATTACCTCCTTGTATTTTCATTATTAATACAACCAAATATTGTTATATTTTCATTATTAATAGGTATCTGAGTGATGTTTGGAACACGTGGTAGGAGCATGGTATGCCTAATCACTCATTGATGGGTATAAACTATTATGTTAGGTACTTAAATGGATTGGTTCACCTTCCTTAATAACTACTAGTACTTAACTAGCTTTTGCAGAAGGTTTTTATTATCCCTCTTGGTCACTCATCAACCTATACTTACTCCATTCTGTAAGTTATACTACATTCGATCCTTAATAGGAGATCCATTTAATTAATTTGGGTATATTAAGGAAATTAGTTAAATTAGTCATTTGTTAAAAACGTGTGCTGGATAATTTAGGGAAAAAAAATGATAAATAGCTCAAAGCTTCAAAAGGATTACACCTTTAACCAAATCAAAAAAGTGGATTGAGCAAGGTCTTACAGTTAGGACCAAATACAATGCTCCAACTAACTCTTATGTTGAAAACCAGAGTTACTAGTAGTATTTTAGGGGCAGTCTCTATTCCCAATGATGTGAAACTACTATGAAGCATTTTCTTGAAAAGCTTATATAGAATTAATTGAAATCACCCCCTCATGATATGAAACAAAAGCAGGGTTTTAGAGATTGTTTTGGAGAGTAAAGAACATAGATAGATGGAGCATATAAATCTAAGCTCTCATTCCTAAACTGTCGTTTTTGCTTTTTTCAAGTTTGCTTATACCTACTTCAAAGCTTAAAGCTGTCATGAAAATTCTGTCTATGTAACGAATTGAGCTAACACAAATTTCTTTATTTTTATTTTTTCCTCCTACAAAGCATCAATACACATGCCCCGTGTAGGTTATCAAGATGGATCAGATCGTTCTAAGTGGTACACCATCGAGCGTCTTCTACGAAAATATGCTTCCATTTATGGCATCAACATATATGTGTATTGCTCTCTCTCTCTCTCTCCCCCCAAAATCAAAGGATCCTAATATTGAGGGACTTTCTAACGATATATATCTGTCTATCTCTCTCTCTCTCTCTCTCTCTCTCTATATATATATATATATATAAATATATGTATGTATGTATGTATGTATATTGTGCGTATTGGCTTTCATATAATGAGTTTGATGCATTATTCTGACAGATACTATTATCGGCGACAATCTCAGTGAAGCTTAAGATTGATTCAAGTGTAAGTGAGCATGGTCTTGGGAATCATATTGATTCAAGTGTAAGTGACGATAGTCTTGGGAATCATACTCTGCCTCCAATGGTGTACATATTCTTCTCACTTTCTTTGTAACTGAACTTTATGTGAATTTCTCCAATGGTTCTTAATTTAAAACTCTGGTAACTAATTTATTCAATTAAAAAAACTAGTTAAGTTGGTTAATATAATTCCTCCCTCCCCCCCCCCTAAAATACGGTATCATTTTCCGTGTAGCCAACCACATTTTGTGTGATAATGTTTTTTTGTTGCTGCTGCGCTTGAACCCTAATCATTTTCTTTAAATCCATCCCCGTTTTCTCCTTAATTATTTTTGAGGGAATATCAATAGGACTAATTTGGAAAAAGTTGATACAAATGTAAAATAGTTTTTACATTTGAAATTAATATCGACTCCCAAATTAGATCATATATTAAAGATAGGAGGAGTAATAAAATATCACCAGGAAGTCATGATTAAGTCGACCTTTTTTTCTTTTTGGTCACCTATGTGATAAACAGCTACTCTTCTTTGGTTTTAAATAAGGTTTTTGATGGGTCATAGTTCTAATTAGTTAACCCTAAAACAACATCTTGCAAATTAATACCCTAGTAAACACCCTTTTCGTTTTGAACTTAAAAACTCAAAGCTAAAGAAATAATCATTTTCAAATTGTTTAGGACGTTATGGTAATTTTCTTTTTTTTTTTTTTTTTTTTTTTTTTTTTTTTTTTTTTTTGTAAAAAAAAGGTATGGTGGTTAATTGGGTGTGATCTATTAATCTCTTCATTCATCCAAGAACAGTAGGAGGTGCGATTTTTCCTATACTACAAATTACTCGTACTACACTTTTCTAAGAAAAATATAACAGGTGTTTGTTTTAACTAGAGACAGAGGCAATAAAAAAAAAAAAATATCCAAAAAAAAAATCAATGGATAAAATGTTTTATTAAGAACTTGTAATCTTTTAATTGGAAAAAAAAAAAAATAATATAAAAATATATATGGACTAGCATATTAAGCTCTGTTTCATTCAATCTTAAAACACTCCTAATTGATAAATATGTCAACATAATATAATAGTAGCATGAACTTTTTCTAACCAAATGTTCCGGAATATTTCACAAATTCCTATTTTGTCCAGGCTAACCTCGCTTCCTCCAAGCCACCAGCACAGCAGCTTTGGGTATTATTGCCATCTCCAGCCGTCGTCGAAGTCCAAAAGCTACTTGTTAGAGAAGTCACCCCTGTCCCCTTCCATTGTTTGTACTCGAATCATCAAGTCACCACTTTTGCTTGGCGGCCCTCATCGATTGAAGCTCAACTTTATTTTAGACTTCAATCTTTTTAAGTTATTCTCTATCAATGAGCTTATCGCCTAATAACATGAAAGCTTTATTATAAGTGTGTGATCGAAGTTTAATCTCACTTATAAACCTGGTTACTGCCCCTTTGAATAAGGAAAAACAAGTTGTCCTCTCCACAAATAATTTTTTCTAATAAATATAACTTTAAAAATAATATTTTTGACAAATGTGTCTTTTAGGACCTCTATAAAGATATATCCATAATTTCTCAACTCCTTAATTTTTTTTTTTTTTTTGTAATAAACGAAGTGTAATTTCCCACAGTGAAACCCAACTAGATTTTTTTTTTCCCCTTTTAAAAAAGGACAATTTTGTTAACATCTAGATAAAACAATACATAAAAATGAAGCTTTTTTTTCATTCTAACATACCAAGGTAAGTAAGTAAGTTGTTTATTAACTTATTTTATTTTTACTCCGGAATCGAATTACATTTGGTAACACATTTTTCCTCCCCTTATTTGGGAGTTAAAAAAATAGTAAGGGAGGAAGATATTAATGAGTTATTTTTAGTAGTCATGGGAATAGAGGTAGAAACTACCATATGACTTGTCGGGGGCCTACCGCTTGCTTGTTCGAAGCCTAGCTGTCAGGTTAAAAGACCAGATTAAGGCCTATTTTGTGGCTTATTTTTCTTAATAGGTTAGGCTTTAAGCCTCTAATGAGTCTTTTAGGCTTATTAGGCCAAAGGGTGAAATTGTAAATGTGCAATTACTCTCTCTGCCCTCCCTTAAGATTTTCACACGTTGCTTCTTTCAAAATAACCCAAGTCTCTAACCTTCTTGCTATTGTTGGTTGAATTCCCTTATGACAAGTGAACTAGTCAAATAAGTAATAAAGAGTGAGTAGAGTATCGTCCCACGAGATTGTGATTCCACAAATGATTTCACTTCCTAACGCAAGTTGTGTAAAAGTAGTGTTGATTTTTGGGTGTTTTTGCCATTACTATGAATGAGAATTTGAATAAGTGATTAAGAGTCGAAGGAAGATATCAGTTTAACAACAGGCTGAGCTTAGATTTCACCTAAGTTGTCTCATTCCCCTAGTTTGTTTACATGCATTGATATATCAATCATGTTGTATAGTTTCCGCAATGCTACAACATAACCGCCTTTTATAACGTTATCCAGTTAACCCACCACTATCCTATACAGAAGCTTCCGTAATCCTGTAAATACAGTCCTTGCTCTACTTTCCCATATTCCTATGGTGATTTCAAGTCTAGTCTATCTATCTAATTAGCTCTAGGTGTTTTGGTTATGGCGGTAAATCCATTATTGGTATCTACAATTTTGAGTCGAGTCGTACAAGGGCTCGCCCGAGCACTTTCTAATAGAGGTCTAATCCTAACTCCCTTCCAAGCTGTCAAGGATCACTGGGATAACCCTTAGCGTCCGCTAATCGGTTATGAATTAAAACACTATTAAAACAAATTGGATTTATTAAAAGAAGAACTAGCAAATTGGGTTCATTCTATAATTTAGAAATTCATCCTTGCTCAGCTATAGGGATTTTAGTTCATGACTAATGAGGGACACATAACACAGAGTACTGTAGAGCAGTCCATAACAGAATTAAGATAAATAAAACAGAAAAGAAAACAAGAGGCTTGTCAAAAGGTTGACAACGTAAGGAGCGTCCTATCATGCAACGTTTCTACGTCTTCTACGATTCATCTTGCTCCAAGGAAGAAATCGGTTTGATCTACTGTCCTCTCGGTCTATTGTCTCTCTGGTTTCTTCGAGTGAGTTCAATCTGATAGGAATTAGTTGACTGCTTTCTCTCCGGCTTCCAACCCTTTTTTGGTTCGTGCTTTCCTCTTATAGTTAAGTCTCCTTGATCACACGTCCAATCACTTGGGCTTCCCAATTCTGTCGGGTCCGAGGTCCCAAATTCGATTGATTAATCATTTTTTAATATTGCAAGATTTTCTAAATCTTTCTCTTGATTCTCCGCATCTTCTTGATTTTGATTTAGTCAATCACCATCTCTACGTGCGTTTATGTGACCTATCTTACTTTCCTGAAAACTCGCAAGGAAAAGTTAGAATAACTTAGTGCATAATTGTGCATCATTTACTCTATTATAGCATAGTGATCACATTGAATTGTTGGCATAGGTGTAAGCATACAATATGCTATAGCATTGTATCCACTTCCTTATGCACTCTCGTGGTAAACCAAAATGTGATCCTTTTCTTATGCATATAAGTAAGATAATGGTATGAATGCAACAATTTATAAGTCTTGTCCTTTATTCCCCTATGTGCATGAATTTACATACATTCTATTAGATAGCACCTATTAAAGCTTAGATTTAGTGTTCAAAGCAGTCAAAACACATAGAGAAAACATGGCATAAACACTACTCATCAAACTCCCCCACACGTAGCTTTTTGCACTCCTAGGCAAAATAGAGAGAATAGCTATAGAGAAGAAAGCAACCTGGCAGCATGTGCTCTTGTCCTAGGGACCCGGTATCCTTTCTATGTCTTAAGTTCATGGTTCTGTGTAAACAATCCCACTACCCAGTATTGGTGACTTAGTACAGAGCATTGCTCCAGTAAGAAAGCATCAAGAGACTCTCGAATAAGGTGCTTTTTTCACTCCCTCACATGGGGAAATTTGTTTCTCTCTACCGTGCTGGTATGGAAGTTCTATAGGTTTGTAAAATTTCTAGGGTTGTTTCCTCGTGGCTGAACTTAACTGCATCGAAAGGACTTTTTAGGTTGTAATGTGTGGAATGGCAATGCGTGGGTGATTTATGTGAAGACAAAAAGATGCTATAGCAAGGCGCCAGACAAGTCTTTTCCATAAGTAGTCATGATGCTGCGGCCAATCATGCCCCCATATAGTGGTGATGCCTTATGCTATCAACCAAAGATAACACACTATACCCTTTTTTGTTGTGGCATCACCTTGTTACGATTTTTGGCACTATAGGCGATATGCTATAGCAACTGCAACGGGCATCTTTTTCTTAGCTTTCATGTCTGGCATCTGCTATAGTAATATATGTATGGCTCGAGGGGGTGACAATGGGATTGTGATAACAATGGCTTGTGTACGGATTCAGTGGGTGAAAATTGAATGCTTTTGTCCTATGCAGTATGATTCAGGTGTAAGGTATCAACATCAGAGAAATCAAAGAAACCAAAGAAAATTCTCAAAACCAACAGGCATGCTCACAGAATAAAAATAAGGCTCAAATTTTCCTTCCATATGGCTCACCTCTATTTTCTCCCTTACTGTTACTTTTCCCTACACTGATTGGTCCAGTACTGTCAGTTTCCTAAGCCTACACAGTTTACTTCTCTTAAGACAAATCTATTCTACCAGTTTATTCGGATGGCCGCTGCACTACTACATTTATGCTCTACTTATGAGTTAGAAAAGTTCAAAATTTTTGGTTTTGCTCGCAGTACTATAGGCTACTGGTGTGATTCTAAATTTAAGCATACACATTGAAGTGTTTAGTTCCTTACAGAGGGCGACGATGTAAGGGGGATGGTTGTGGTAGAGGGTCGTGCGAGTGGTGGTACACATGATAGGAGGAGGTGGTGTCATTGGAGGAGGGGGGAGGGAGTATCAAAGGATATGTAAACGAGGGAGTCAGGAGGGGAGGGGCGGGGAAGGAGGAGCGGGTATGGTCGATAGTGGGGGAAGTGGTGGAAGTAAAAGAGGTGGAGGTGGAGGCAAAGCCACATGGAAGGACCGGGCATAGACTGGTGGGGGCATGGGTATGCGATGGGGAGAGGAAGGGCGCCAAGGGGTTAAGGTTGGGTAGGAGAGGGGGTGCGATTTGGGCTTAGAAGGGGAGTTTTCTTAGGAAAGGAGACGAAAGTATAATAAGGGGACAGGGTGGGTGGCAGCTGGATGGTTGTGGGAAGGCGAAGAGTTCATAGTGTGTAGCGTGTGTATGGAAAAGGGGAAGTGCATGGTACTGTGTGTTATGGATTTTGTGAGACAGCCTCGTGAGGATTTCAACATGTGATTAACATTTCAGCACCCATGGGAAAAATAGATATGATAGTGCATATACTAACCTAGTAGAACATAGTATGGGCAGACGTGGCCGAGTTCTTCTTAGGCCCTGAAAATGAAACGATTTTTTTTTTTAAACTTTGGGTTGCCTCCCAATAGCGCTTAGTTTACAATCGTCAGCTTGACTTGGTTATGAATTTATTTAGGATCGAGTGGGGTTGCTCCATGTCCTCGTGGTTCCATTCCCATCCCAGCACATTCGAACTCCGTTTATATGTGAGGTCGTTTTCCTTCGAATATGGTGTGGCATGCTGGGCATAAGATTTTCTTCCTGGATCAAGTGATCATAGGGCTTGCTGGTGTTTGGTCTCGTGTCGAGGAAGGAGCATTCTTCTGGGGCCTCTAAGTACCATGTGGTTGTGAGGATTGAGAACGTTACTTGATCCCCATTGACCCGCATCGTGAGTTCGCCTCTTTCAACATCAATCAATATTCTGCATGTTGCCATGAAGAGCCTTTCCAAAATAATTGGGACTTCTAGATCTTCTTTGAGGTCCAGGACAATGAAATCTACTGGGAATATGAACTTATCCACCTTGACCAATACGTCTTCAATTTTTCCTTCGGGTTAGATAATGGATCTGTCTGCTAGTTGTAGGGTCATTGTGGTAGGTCTTGCCTCTCCGACTGCTAGTTTCTAAAATACAGACTTAGGCATTAGATTGATGCTGGCACCCAGATTGCAAAGTGCCTTTCTGTAGTAGTTAGGACTAATGGCACAGGGGATTGTAAAGTTGCTTGGGTCTTTTAACTTTGGCGGCAGCCTATTCAGCAGTGACGACTGTTTTCTTTGGTCATGGCCACTTGTCTCGAATTCGCCTAGCCTCCGTTTCTTAGATAGAATTTCCTTCATGAACTTCACATAACTTGGCATCTGTTCTAATGCTTACACCAGAGGGATGTTGATGTGCAACTGCTTTAGCATGTCCAAGAACTTCCGGAACTGCTTCTCTTGAGTGTGCTTTTGTAGCCTCTGGGGAAACGGTGGAGGTTTTTTTGGAGTTTGTGAAGGTCCTAGGTCAGGGGCCTACTAAGATGTTGATGCCATAGCATAATGCCTTATTTGATATATAATATTTTCCGTTTGTGTTAGTATATTATAAGATATGGATTGTCAAAATTGAGGCACTGAAACTGGAATGAATTCTAGTTATTGGTTGTTTGAGGATTTCTGAGTTATTGTGTGTCCATTTGGCTAGGGACATTATTTTTCCCTTAATCTAGACTAATCAAGGGTTGTTTAGACTTTAGAACCACCTTAATTGGATTTTTTAATATGCAGTTATGATTTTTCAAAGATGAGTGGAAATTTTGGCAATATAGGCTCTTACCCGAAAATAAGAAAGTAAGGGCAATGAGTAGCAAAGATAACCAACTCTAATATTTTGAGACTATGAAGGGTTTGGATAGATTATAACCGTTGTCCATGAATGTGTATTTATAGGATTCACTGTTTGCCCGGACGACCGAAGGATTGGGAGACAATTCAAGAATTGGTAAAGCGTCCAAGTGGTAACTCTAATCTCACATATTCTATATGACTTTATATGCATGTGTGAACTATGTTTGTGATTCGTGTTGTGAACACGCATTGAGTATGATCTCTAAATGCTAAATGGCCTAGTGGACCGGTATATTGTGCCTTGTATATTAAGGGTTAACATTATCCTAGAGACCTAAATTGCATTTAGTTGACATGGGTTGATGCCTAGTTGGATGCCTAGTACTGTGGTGTGGTTTATGTGATCTTTGTTTGTGGTCAGTGCTGCATGTGACATGTATGATCTCTAAATGCTAAATGTACTGTATGTTGGTTACCTATCATATATTGTGTATGTATATTAAGTGAGATTAACTATTATCCTAGGAGTTGTTCAAATCTGCCTTTGCCATTATTTGTGAATTGAACTATGTACTGGATGTGGCTCACAGGACAAGGCATCGGATGTCAGCAAATGGAGATGCCAGACCTATTCTAGATTGGTCGTGAGGTTATTTGTTGTGGAATTCTGTAATGATGTTTAGAATTTATAAACTTATGTACAGATCCTGTGGGAATTCTTGTTATGTAATCAAGAGCTTTGTATCAGTATAATGTACTAATTCTGTTTTACCTACTGAATTGTGTATAAATACTTTGATGAATGACGATACACCAGTGGGGTATGACATGTTAGGCCTGCTATTTTTTCTTAACTTGCTCAATTGGCAGTTGCCCACTTGCCCTGCTAACTGAGTCTGACCGTAAAGGAAGCTACTTGCCTGCCTCACTCATTTTTTATTATTTGTTGTAGATAAAGATTATGGATATATTTATGATGCGGGAGAAGAAATTCTTGATATTTTTACCCATGAAACAGAGCCTACTACTCGAAGTAAAACACAATCAAATATCTTTGAAATTGATGATAGTGATGAAGAAGATGAAAATGATAGTCAATATAATTATGTTGTTTAGAAGTAAGTTTCCTTTGCTCTGTGTGAGTTATTGATGGGTAATAATTTATTCTTGATTATGAATTAGTAATTGTATTTGTTTGTTGCATGATATATATTGTTTAAACCTGACAACATTTATTTGATAAATTAGAAATTTAATTATTGTAATTTACTAATTGTATTTTTTTAAAAAATATAAAAAATAGTTAAAATTAAAATTAAAAAAAAAAAAAAAAACAGCTTTCGACCGGCGTTAACAAACATATGCAGGCCGCCCTGATCTAGGCACCATTCGCTTCTCTCCTAAGCTAAAATCATTCGAGGAGAATCTTCTCATTATTTGCTTTTTTTTCTTTTTCTCATCAGTCTATTTGGATCGTTGATTGAGAAGAAGAGAAAAAGATTAAAATGGTATTGTAATTGATTGGACATATATAATTTATAGATAATGAATTGTAATTGATTTGACAGATATAATAAAAAATAATGAGAAAAAGATTAAGAAAGAAACGTTGCTTCCCTCCCTTGGTGGACGTGGTTTCCGACGAGCTACGCGAGTTGCGAGTGGGGAAACAGGTTTTTCAGGGATCGATAGTATAAAAGAGTCTCACAGCTTCACTGAATGGAGGTACGTGGCGTGGAGGAATCTGTAACTGTGGTCTGTGGAGATTGCTTCACTTGATGGAGGTATGCGGCGTGGAGGAATCTGTAACTGTGGAGATTGCTTCCCTGAATGGTAGGGGGATGGAAGGAATTTATATGAGAATTTTTTTTTTGGCTCTCCTCTTCACCCTGCGAACCATCACTCCTGAATCTGTTTATTAGTTTGTAGTGTTATTTGAACTTGTCGTAATTGTTGGATTTTTTTGTTTTTTGTTTTAATGAAAGTATAGAGATGGCTACTGATCTGGTTTGATTGTAATGATAATAGTCTATGGCTGCTTTGTAGCTTTGAATGCCGTAGCCGACTTTCTGCAATTTCTGGTTATATTCTTCGATTTATCCTTGCAGTATTGGCTTGAGTTGGATTAGCTGGAGAGGAGGATTTTTTCTAGCAACATGAATCTTCTTTTGGGCAGCCAATGAAGTGGTATTTTCTTGTTTATTAACTGAAGGAAGTGAAAGCACTGTGAAATTCAACCTGGACAAAGAAAGAGAATAAAAAGTGTTGCTGGAGGAAGAAGCAAGATAAGGAACGGCCCAGATTTGTTTTTAAGAAGCAAAACGGTGTTTTTTGAGGTAGTAGAGAGAAGCTGACTCTGATTTGTCCCTGTGCAGTAGGTGGAAAATTTGAAGCAATTTTTTCAGAGAGGGACTTTGTTACAATTTACCGAAGGAGGGCGAGAAGCTGGATGTTCGATGGCCTTCGTTTCGCATTCTCGCAGTGGTTCGTCCGTTGTATTTGCAAAGCATTACCTCGTGCGCATCTTCGATTCCTGCTCACAGCTTTCTTCGTCTCGCAGGTGCACTACCGAAAATTTCGTTTTATTTTTCTTTTTTCTCTTCTGTTTCTGCATTTCGTATGCCTATTGTAGTAGGTTCTCGTAATCCGTTTTGAAATTCAGGCAATTCTGCTCGAATCAGAATGAAACTACCTGTGATGATGACGAAATGGACAAAGATGATAAACTCAAATCCTCCACCAAATCCAAAACAGCCAAAGCCATGGCGAGGCTTATCAATTACAAACCTTGGTCAAATGAGCTGGCATCTTCTTTGTTTACACTTTCTCCTGCTCTGTCAAAAACCAGGGTGCTTCAAACTCTTCGCCTTATCACTAATTCATCCAAAGCCTTTCAATTCTTTAAGTGGGTACATGATATGGGTTTCCCTCACAATGACAAATCATACTTCATGATGCTAGAAATTTTGGGCCGTGGAAGAAACCTTAATGCAGCTCGGAATTTTTTGTTTTCAATTGAGCTAAGATCCAATGGTGCTGTCAAGCTTAATGATCGATTCTTTAATAGCTTAATTAGGAGTTATGGTCAAGCTAGGTTATTTGATGAGTCGATGAAGCTTTTTCAGACTATGAAGACCATGGGTGTTTCACCATCTGTGATCACATTCAACAGTATTTTTTCTATATTGCTTAGACGAGGTCGGACAAATATGGCAAACGATCTTTATGATGAAATGCTCAGCACATATGGAGTTACACCAGACACGTATACATATAATATTTTGATCAGAGGGTTTTGTAAGAACTCCATGGTTGATCAAGGGTTTCGATTTTTCAATGAAATGTCACGCTTCAATTGTGATCCTGATATTGTTACATATAATACACTTGTTGATGGCTTGTGTAAAGCAGGGAAGGTCAAAATCGCACATAACTTAGTGAAAGGTATGAGTAAGAAATGCAAGGATTTGAATCCTAATGTTGTGACTTATACAACTTTAATTAGAGGGTATTGTATGAAACAAGAATTAGATAAGGCCTTGCTTATAATTAAGGAGATGACTAATCAAGGGCTCAAGCTAAACCAAATTACCTACAATACTCTGATAAAAGGACTTTGTGAGGCCCGCAAATTAGATAAGATAAAAGATATTTTGGAACAAACCATAGAGGATGGGGAATTCAGTCCTGACACATGTACCTTCAACACATTAATTCATGCACATTGCAGTTCGGGAAACTTAGATGAGGCATTAAAGGTGTTTGAGAGGATGAAAAACATGCAGGTCCCAGCAGACTCAGCCACATACGGTGTTCTGCTGCGAAGCCTTTGTCAAAGAGAAGACTATGATACGGCAGAAAAGCTGTTTGATGAGTTGTATGAGACGGAAATTCTGTTTAGTAATTTTGGCTCGAAGCCTCTTGCTGCTTCTTACAATCCTATGTTTCAGTATCTTTGTGAACATGGGAAAACTAAGAAGGCTGAGAGGGTCTTTAGACAGCTAATGAAAAGGGGAACACAAGACCCTCCATCCTACAAGACGATGATTATGGGGCATTGCAAGGAAGGTTCTTATGAAAACGGATATGAGCTTTTGAAGTGGATGTTAAGACAAAATTTTCTTCCAGATGTTGAGATATATAATTCTTTGATTGATGGCTTTCTTCAGAAGGAGAAACCTCTTCTTGCAAAAGAGGCGCTGGAGAAAATGCTAAGGAGCTCCTATCTTCCCCAAACATTTACTTGGCACTCTATACTGGCAAAGCTTTTGGAAAAAGGTTGTACCCATGAATCTGCCAGTTTTATTGTCATGATGTTAGATAATAATGTTAGACAAAATATAAAATTTTCATCCATGAGTTTACAGCTACTATTTGGCCGTGGACTAAAGGACAAAGCATTTGAGGTTTTAGAGTTGCTTTACAAGCATGGATACTGTGTTAAAATTGATGAACTAGTTCAGTTTCTTATACATAGAGGAAAGCTATCTGAGGCATGCAAAATGTTGGCATTTTGTTTTGAAAATAATCAAAATGTTGATCTTGATTTGTGCAATGCTGTTATTCTGGGCCTTTGTAAACGGAACAAAGTTTCAGAAGCTTTTGGTTTATGCTATGTATTGGTGGAGAAAGGCTTACATCAAGAATTGACATGTCTAGATGAACTAGTATCTGCTCTAGAGGTTGAAGGAAGATCAGATGAAGCTGCGTTTATATCTAAGAGGATGCAAAAGCAAGAATTCTTAGGCAGATCATCACAAAAATAGGGGGACTTATTCTCAGTGCTCCGCAAATATGATGCAATAGCAGCAGCCCATTAATCATTCTCAGTGCTTCAGACGTTTCAAGATGAATATTCAAGCCCACCTGAATGGAGTATGTTAGGTATTGGCTAGTTGCCTTTCATTCATCATTTTGATTGAAATTGTCATGATAGTGAATGGTTTTCTATTCATTCTATTATAATGTTGTTAAAAATAGTAGGGTCCGAGACTGCTGATCCTTTTGTTTGTTTTGTGAAGAGATGCTAGATCGATTTTATTTTCCAAAGAACTGGATTTTACTTCCATACCATGTTGATATGTAGGAAAAGACAAAACTTACATGTAGTTCTTTAGATAATTTGCGTTTTAAGTTTTTCAATAAAAAAGTTGTTCATGAACACGCATTTCTATCTCTACCCTACATCCTTGACTCTCGCTTTCATAAATTTACTGTAAATCCTAATAATAAATACCAATAAAGGTGCCTTGGTTGATTTTAACATATTATTGAGGAGAGTGTAACTCTCATATTTACTGTGACTGCTAAATTGTTTCAAGCTTACAAGCAGGATCTTGTATTTCTTTGTAGATATGCTTAAGTTGGTTGATGCAGTGGAGGCAGTTTAGGTCTCCACTAATATTCATGATTATAACTTTTAAGAGAAGCCAAATACAAATAAGTTTTCTTCCTTCCTTTGTTTCTGTACAACGGTTGAAATGTTCTATACCAGTGGCTAGTACATAATGGCCCTTCAATCCCAACAGAGAACGACTTGTAAAGTGGTTGTTTTTTGTGCGTTTTGAAGCTGGTATACTTTAGTCCCTTCTCACTTTGCAATTACCATTATCTGTTGTAGCTTATCTCTTAGTTCCTATAAGGAAATTAAGATCAAGTTGACGGTGCAGGTGCCCTCAAATCCTCATTGGATGCTTCAGATCAAGCAGCAAGATTGGCAAACCTGAATGACGTACTCGACAAAATTACTCCGACAACCTCCTGCCACACTAAAATTTTCCTCAGTCTTCTGCCAATTCCAACAAAAGTCACCGAGTTTGACCCAAAAAAAGTCACCAAGGCTTTTCTGATCCTAAATATACCTCCTGCTTTTGCCATGATCATCTTTCAAAGGTGGTATAGTGTAAGTTTTATGAATTAAAGGACTCTGGCTTTGCCTTTCCAATCTCCCTCTTCAATTTCCTTAGTATAATGCCTAACATTGAAGTTTAAATCAATTTATACTTGCAAAAGATTGATTTGAAGTGTGTTAAATTTTTAGGCTTGCGTTTGGAGAAGCCAAACTTGTTGCTGATGTTATTGCTGAAAAGCATATCTGATGTGACTCTGGTTCATTACGGCGACGGCTTGGAAAACACTTGGAAGAGGTCTTACATCTGAAACTATGTATCATCATTGCACTAGAAAGACTAGCTGTTACTTTGTTCATGTGCTAAAAAGGCCGTTTGAAGTGCTAATGAAAAAAGTTGAGTAGATGGTCTTTAATTTTGTGAAAAGATTTAAAAGGAAACTAATTAAGGAGCACTTAACTAAGTTATAACATGTGATATTAGCATAATTCGTCGCTGTTTATTTTTATGTGTCAATGAGTTATTCCATGGTAGTTAAAGAACGAAGGTATTCGAACTTGGGGAGCATCAATTAGTAAGCTGAACTTGAAAGCTCACTTAGGCCTTGTTAACGTTTTTATCCTTGTCATAAAACCAAAATGACTTGAATTAATTCACAGAATAAATTAGAATCGGCTGTATCTGTAAAGAACTATCTGAAAAAATAGAGTTAAATGTGCAAAAATACCTATAAAGTATTTTGTGAGGAGCTGGTATTTTTAACTCATGTAATGGTGCAACCTATTAACCCGAAGGAATGGTGCAAAAGTTTTCAATCTATAAAATGAAAGCTAGCTAAACCTCCACCTCCACCAAGTAAGGTTGTGACTTGTGAGTTTCACATGTTGTGCCACGTGTATATAGGTTGGGGGCAAAATGGGTTAGAATTTAACTTGGGCTGGGGAGAGAAGGACCAGGGGTTGGGTTAGCTTTCATATGGATTTTGAATCAAAGTGAGTTTACGTAGTCGTGATGTGACAAAATAAAATATTATGTTGCATAATGAAAGCAAGAAGAGAAAATCAATTCTGATTGTATTGAATGAATCACCAGTAGGTATGTAATCCTCTCTTTATACACTTTGTAAATAACTAACTACTTATGCCTAAAACTGTTAAAGTAAGCAAGTCTAACTAATTTTGTTACACAAACTATTTACAGTAAATAAAACAAACTAAAGCAGTTTCTCTAACTACAAATAGTTACATATGCTTTAATACCCCCATCTAGCTAGAGAATGTATATCAATCATACTCAACTTAGAAAGGTGTGTATAAAATGGAGTAGGAGTATGGGTTTAGTAAAAATATCAGCCAATTGGTCTTAAAATTGGATTGTAAGCAAATGAATTAACCCACTCTGAATATATTCTCAAACAAGTGACAATCAATATTGAGATGTTTGGTCCGTTCATGAAATCAGCAATGTCACGAGCTGATTGATTATCGCAATATAAAGAAGCATGAGAATAATTAGGAATGCCAAAATCTCCTAACATGTAAGACAACCGTTGAAGCTCACAAAGTAGTAGTAGCTTAAATACAATATTCAGCTTCAGAAGGAGAAGTAGATACAAATTATTGTTTCTAGATCGCATGCAACTAAGGCCTTATCTAAAAAACCACAAAAACTAGTAATAGATAGGCGTGTATCAATGCAACTTGCCTAATCAGAATCACTAAAGGCATTTAATTTTATAGCAGAAGTAACAGGAAAAACCAAACCACGACCAAGAGTAGCATTGAGATACCAAAGCACTTTATGAGCTGCCTTAAGATGAAGATTAGTAGGATGCTAAACAAATTGACTCAATTGTTGAACAACAAAAGAGATATTTGACTGAGTGTTAGCAAGATAAAGAAGACGACCAACCAATGTCCTATACATGGAACCATCCTCTAAAGGAACACCAGATTCTGTAGACAGTTTCAAATCTCTAGCCATTGGAGTAACAATTGGTTTCCACACAAGAAAACCGGCATTTGACCAATATATTTAAAGCAAACTTTCTTTGGCAAAGAGAAATACCTTTAGAACTTCTAGCAATTTCTGAACCAAGGAAATATTTAGCATCACCCAAATCTTTGATCTTAAAACAAGAATCCAGAAAAGTTTTCATGCTATGGATTTCAGTCAAATCATTACCACCAATGATGATATCATCCACATAAAGTAAAGGATGTATCAGTATGCTTAAGAAACAGAGAATGATCAACATGCGAATGATGATAACCATAGTGTTCTGGTATAGAACACAGATATATTGGACTTGACTAGGAGCCAAGCCTAGAGCCTACGTACCCTTTGAAGGGATCAAAGTCCATGTAGTTCGAACACACACAAAAGGGGTGGGGTGTGTGCTCTGTGTGAAATGTAAATAGTCTAGGGTTAGAACCCGTGTACCTTAGGGTTTTACCTCGTATTTATAGGGTGTACCTTAGGTTGATGAGGTTTGGGCCCTGTGATCCGTGGCCCTGATATCCTGATTAGATAGTCATTAAGATATAGATTAGATATACCTGGATCGTAGATAAGATTGGATCCTCCTTTATTATGGGTAGATCCCGATATGTGATATGCTCCTTCTTTGGGCCATATATTGAATATGGGCCTTATCCAGTCCGTAATAACGCAGTTGCCCCAGGCCGGTAGTTCGAGCTTCGAGCCGGGATGTATCTTGCCTCCAGTCGGTTTTACTAGCCGAGCTATGCTGTCGGGATGTATCTTGCCTCCAGTCGGTTTTACTAGCCGAGCTATGTTGTCGTGGCCTTACATTGCCGAGTTGAATTACATTGATCCTGGCTATCAAGGCGGCTTACTTCGAAGATCCGAGGTCTTGTCTCAAAGATCCTGAGTGGTGCCGAGATGGTTCGCCTGCATTTGAATCCAGGTGTTGATCTTGGGTATTGAAGTTGTCTTCTCAAAGATCCGAGGTAATGTCTCTAGGATCCGAGATAATGTCGAGGCGGTTTGCCTGATTTCGCGGTTGGGATCGTTCTTCAGGTTATCCGGGCTAGATTGTTGTGAATCTTACCCTCTTGCGTATCTACCGCGCATTGCCGGGTTGTGTCATATTGACCCGATTCTGCCGATGTCATTTGCTCAAAGATCCGAGGTAAGGTCTCAAGGATCCGAGGTAATATCAAGGAGTTCGCTCGACTTCGAGGTCGAGATCCTTATGCGTTCGAAATCGTTGCCAACTGACACCTGGCGGCTCTGTATTCGTGCGGGGTTTCAACCACCACACCTAGTCACCTGCGGTTTCTGTGCGCATTTAATACATCATGTCGTGTCACGTGCGTCGACCCTGCCTTTTGGGTTTAGAGGTCTCTAGGCTGCCGAGGCTCCTTTTCTGTTTGACCTTGCCGAGGTGCGTTTATTGTTTAACCCGGATTTCGTATCCGAATTGTTCCATCTTGATTTGCTTTTGCCCGAGTCTTTGACGAGTTCGGATTCATTTGTATTCTGCTACCGATTTGCTTATTAGGCGATAGATTTTTTCCCGAGGCGGGATCTATTTGCCTTTCCCTCGTTCTTAGTTTTTGCTTGCCTCGGCCTTGGTGAACCTGCATCAAAATTCAAAATTCAAATATCCCTGTGAGGGCTTCCGTTAGTTCTTCTCACACCGTTGTCATTAATAACTGTATAATATTTGCCCCCCAGCCTGGCAATCAAGGGATCTGGGCTGTCGGGGTGGATTTGTTATGGAACCCGGACATCGTATTCGAGTTGCTGCAACTTGTTGGATTTTGATGAAGTTTCTACCCGAGTTTCAACGAACCCCCGGGTTTACTTGTATTCTCGGTTGAATTGCCCCCGGACATGTAGTCCGGGTTAATTGAAGTTTGAAACTTTGTCGATCTCTTCTTCTTCAATCATCCGAGTATCCGGATTTGTTTGTTGATCCGGGTTTGTTTGTCATGCAGACCGAATTGCCCCAATCTGAATTACCTTGAAGAGGAAACAGACATCGGGCTTAGAGCTTGTTACCGTATTTGCTTATATCGGCGACGCCTTTACGGTGTCACTCCTGTCTTGTTGCCCCCCAGCCTGGCAGTCAAGGGCTCTGGGCGCCGGGGTGCCTTGACTATTTAACCTGGATCTCTATCCGAGGTTAATCTTCATTCCCTCCAGCGAGGTGGTTCCCTCAGATGATGCCGCTCCTTCGAGTCGAGGGTCGAGGCTTTAGTTTTGCTTTTCTTTTAACTGGTCGGGGCATCTGTGCCCCTTTGAAGAAAGGGCTGGATGTGGCCGAGGCCAAGATGAAGGCCTTGGAAGAGGAGCGCGACGTCGCCAAGGCCGTCGCGAGGAAAGCGGCCGAGGAGCAACTACTCGTCAAAGAGGCATTGGAGACGACGACCTCCGAGTGTTCATGCTTGAAAACCCGGATCTTTGAAGTCACCGCCGAAGTAGCGCGCGAGCTGGACTTGACCAAGGATGCTCTTCGCGGCAGCAAAGAGTCCCATTTGGACACTACCGACTCGTTAAAGGAGATTGCCTCCGATCGCTTCGCCATGACCTTAGATCAAATTAGTCACTTGATTCCGAATGTATCCACGAACCTTGCGGGTATGGCTACCGGGCTTATGTGAAGGATGATGTCCCGGTTCCGCCCCCGACGCCCCGATGGCGGGTACTTGCCGTTTGAGGAGGACGAACCGGAAGAGCAAGGCGATGATAAGGCCGGCAAGGAGCTCCGAGGAGCCGGGCAGCCAAACGAGGTGGTGTCTTCTCGGTGATCTTTGCTCCCAGAGCTAGGGCGCCGGTGCCCTGCAACTTTGCATTTTCTCGGCGTCTGTGCCGGTTGTAATTTATGACAATCTCTGATTATATAACCAATCAATTGCCATGCTTTTTGTTTATAAACTCTAAGCTCAGTTAGAAATTTACTGACCGTAGTAGGTACGGGTCTTTATACTCGACGAGAACTTAGTTCTGGGAGTTAGGGGCAGGGTTGTATGTTTCAACCTCGTCAGGTGTAAACTAACCGCACTACCTTGTTCCGGCTTCACTTGCCGGAAAAGTGTATTGTAACCGAAATAAGGGCGAGGCTGCCACATGTTCAACCGCGGTGTCCATAACCACTAATCAAACATTTTGACCTGATCAGGGTCGGAATGGCAACCCGCTTACTCAAATCGGGCGAGCGTTGACGTGTCAATTTCGCGAAGGCCACGTATGGCATTTTCGCCGAGCTCTTACCTATGCACGTCGGAGTACAACGGCCGGTGTTATACATCTAGATGGTTTTGTTTGTGACCGGGTTTTGGGGACCACGGTGTCATGCCGGGTTTAGAGACCTCGGCTTCATGTTTATTACCGGGTGTAATGACCTCGGTGTTTCTGATTTCTGACCAGGTGTAATGACCTCGGTGTAATGCCGGGTTTAAGGACCTCGGCTTCATGGTTATTACGGGTGTAATGACCTCGGTGTATCTCTTTGACTATCGATAGTAAAACAGATGAATTTCCATTGAGGAATTCTTTATCCGGGGTCCTTTTAAGGAGCGCGCGCGGAGTCAATTGTATTTTACACGGAGCCCGGGCTTTAACCAGATTCGACGTAGCCGGGGTCCGTCTTCAAAAATTCACACGGAGCCGGGATTTTAACCAGATTCGGTGTAACCGGTCCGCCTTCGAGAATTCACGCGGAGCCCGGGCTTTAACCAGATTCGGCGTAGCCGGGGTCCGTCTTCAAAAATTCAGAGGGATCCGGGATTTGAACCAGATTCAATTTAACCGGGTCCGCCTTGAAAAAATTCACACGGAGCGCGGGCTTTAACCAGATTCGGCGTAGCCGGGGTCCGTCTTCAAAAATTCGCACGGAGCCTGGATTTTAACCAGATTCGGTTTAATCGGGTTCGACTTCAAAACTTCACACGGAGTCGGGATTTTAACCATATTCGGTGTAACCGATCCACCTTCGAGAATTCACGCGGAGCCCGGGCTTTAACCAGATTCGGCGTAGCTGGGGTCCGCCTTCAACAATTCACACGGAGCCCGCGCTTTAACCAAAATCAGCGTAGCCGGGGTCCGTCTTCAAAAATTCAGAGGGATCCCGGATTTGAACCAGATTCAATTTAACCGGGTCCGCCTTGAAAAATTCACACGGAGCCCGGGCTTTAACCAGATTCGGCGTAGCCGGGGTCCGCCTTCAAAAATTCGCACGGAGTTAGCTGGATAATTTTCAGTTTATCCGGGGTCCAGTTAAGGAGTGCGCGTGGAGTCATCTGTACAATGTTCAGTGTATCCAGTATCCAATTAAGGAGCGCGGATTTAACTGTATAATCTTCAGTGTGTCCGGGGTCAACTTAAGGAGTACGGACTTAACTATATTTTGCACGGATCTCGGATTTTAACTGGAATGCAGTGTAACCGGGATCCTCCTTCTGTTTGCTTCCTTTAGAGGTGGACTCCTCTGTAGAATTTTTCCTGATTTTGTTTATCCATAATGGGTGTCGTAACCCGAAATTTACTTATCCGAGATGGGTGTCGTAACCCAAGATATGTTTTTACGCAGAACCTGGATTTAACTAGATTCAGTTAAACCGAGGTCCGCCTTCTTTATGAGGTAATTACAGAACTATCAGTCTCACTGAAGAAGAACTTGTATAGACGATGGATACATCAATAATATCTCTGCAAGAAATTTCAGAATAACTACAATTTTTGCAGAAATTGGCTTAATTTGCGAGGTCATATTATCATCAGGTGTGCAGGGGTAGGAAAAGCCAAATTCAACTCGTCTTGACACCTCATCCAATGCACAATCAATATCATGATAAAAGTTGCCCGAATTGCCCTATTTCTCCGTTTGTGAGAAATATATTTGAAAAGGCATTATCTTTGCCGCGTCGTTCCACGCAAATGCTTGATTCCCAGAATATGCCATTAGATAACTCCCTTTCTTAAAACACAACCTCCACCAACTTATTGCATGAATCAAAATCTACAGTGAGATTAAGGCCATGGCACTCGTTTTGAATATTTCCCAAAGGCAATGCAGACATCATGTGGGCCACGGTACCATTTAATTGGGACAATCCAAAGGTCTTCTCCATGAATGCCACTTGATTTTTGTTCTTTCCCACACTCTGAGTATATACTAATCAGAGCATTCAAAATCATGATTTCATGATCTCAACTACAGATGCATAGAGATGAAAAACTCAGTTTCTATGCTTGAAAATTGTTTCTTGCAAGTACAAGTAGATGTGAAGTAGAAATTCGTGTCAACTTTTCCTTATGTCCTGCTGATTCAGAAGGAGATGATCTGCTTGACGATAGGCCTGAGAATATCTCCAGAAGATATACTTTCTTGTGCCCATTTGTTCATCAACATAAGGCTCCACAGTGCAGTACGGTAGTACTGCAGATATGACACTACAATCCCAAACCAACAAAAATCGAGGACCTGCAGTGTAGAACATGGTGCGCAGAGAACAACACCGTGACTACATGGGTGGCCCCAATTAAGGATTGAAATTTTGAAACATAAACCTTATGATTATCTACCGCTGTGGTAAATGCGAAGTGATCCCGATCAAAAGAAAGGTTATGAAGCCCACATAAGGGGACCATTTAGGACTGATCATAGACAACAAGATTCCAAACCACACAGTGAGGAAGCTCCAACCGGTGATAACGGAATATAAATGCACAATAACTCCAGTAGTAATGGAAACAAGCCCCTCAACTCCTGATAGAATGAATATTCTATTTTATAAGAGTCAACTGAATCAGCATCAGTTGTACTTTCTGCTAATGTTGTGACTCCAAAGATATATCAAGAAAAATATCATATACATAGCATGGGTGAAACCAAATGTAATGGCAATGAGAAACATCAACGTCATCATGATAGCTCAAGAATTTTTGCGCATTCACATATTCTGTTTAATTGAATGGTGATATCCACATTGATTTTCATGCATCAAGGGATTGGACATGTGCGCGTTATATATATATACCATTAAGGAATATAAAACAGACTAAAATAATCTGTAAATAAATCAACAAGGTTGGAAAACTTATCTCCGAAAGGGGGTGTCGAGTTGCATGGGAGGGACAGCGAGTTGTATGTTGCTGATTAACTGCTGAGCAAACTGATAAAAATCTCTCCCTTAGTAGTGAGATCCCCAGATGATGGAAGCTGATGTATCCATAGTTAATCCTTGTTGTGTAATTAAGATATGATGAGATTCATTCGAGCCTGACGAGAAATCTTTCATGGAGGAAAAAAGGATCCCTTTCTCCCTGACCTTACCAAGCCAGCATGAAGATCACGAGATATCTCATAAAGACCCGGGGTCATCATCGAAGTTTCGGTCAACACGATAATTTGCCAACTCAAAAGAACACGAGTAGCTCACAGGGTAATATTTTAAATCAATATTGCATTCAACCAAGCAAAGCTAGCTCACGGCAATGCTATCCCCGATAAAGCCAAATGAATGTTTTCTACCAATATTATCAACACCTCCTGATTTAAAAGATGCATTATCAGCTGTTACGGACCGGCCCAAAAGCCTCCAAGTCCAGGGCGAGGCCCAAGCAGAACCAGAAGGCGTAATCTGCCAATCATGGCAGGAGATCCGGAAATCTCGGCTCGGCAGGATCCGCCCCTATCATACCGGCTTCCCGAGATACCCGCCCCATTAATGGCACGTCCCATTAATGACATATCTCGGATATCCGCCCCATGAATGACACGTCCCATTAATGGGGTATCATCCAATATCCGCCCCATTGATGGCTCACCATTAATGACGTGCCCTGATATCGCACCCGCACGCCTCTATAAATACGAGAGGGTAGGCAACAAGGTGCACTCACTCTAAACCTAGACTATTTACATACGCCTCACCGTGCACACACAAGACCCCTTTGTCGTGTACGGTGATCCCACACTCTCCCGGTTATCTCCTTCATAGATACCCAGGTCTGCCGATACATCCAAGATCAATCTACCAACCCCTGGCTGGACATCTGTGTTCTACACAAGAACATTGGCGTCGACCGTGGGGACCATAAATTTCTATCCCCGTGACCATCAATGGCTCACACCGTAAGCCACAAGCAAAACCAAAGAATTGGACCGGCCAAACGAGGAAAGCATGGTACCCCCAAATCAACCTCGTGCCGGCCCGAGTCGACCGCAAAGTATAGTCCCTCCAAATCAACCTCGCACCCGTGCCAAGTCGGCCACGTACTCATGATCGACCATCCCGAGGAAAAACTCCTAAGGATACGTTACCGACTCGAAACCACCTCGCCTTCCCTCGACAAATCTCTCGCATGAAGAATCCCCAAAAGATCAGCCCCGATAGACCCGATTCCGACGCTCGGTACTGTACTAGACACCGACGTCCGCATACCGAGGAGAACCCAAGAGGCGATGATTCGAGATTCGAAAACAAGGAAAAGTTCGATCACCTCCAAAGGCAGGGAGGATTTTCATGCTCGGAACTAATGATAGAGGAAAAGCTTGAAAACCTTTTTCAACGCGAACCCCGAGAAGCCCACGTAAGAGGAAGGAGGTTGTACGCCGGATAGCAATAGTCCGCGTACCACCCGTAAACGAATCAACATCCCCTGCGGGGAAAGAGGGGGACGGCAGAAGGGAGCGAGATCGCCAACCAACCCCCAAAAGGCACAAAGAGGCACCTTTGCGGATCCGGGATAGGGAAGGCCGGAGGCGAGCAGACCACCATAATGACGATAGGGAACCGGAGAACCGAGATCGTGATCAGGACTCGACGAACTACACGAGGCGATCACTACGCCTCGGACACGAGGATCGCCGCGCAAGATAAGATGAAATACTTGGCCGGTGCGGGTGGGACTCCATTCTCACGAGCTACGGCCACGGCTCCTTACCCGAAGAATTTTGACCTAGCCGATCTCCCCAAATATGATGGGACCCGGATCCACGTCATCACCTCGAGTTATTTGAAAAGTTAATGTGGGTAAGATCAATAGAAGGTCTCGGTGATACTAAGACTCTTCTCGGCCACGTTAATCGGGCCGGCCCACAAATGGTTGAGTTCGCTACCCAATAATTCCATTCGGAATTTTGAAGACCTTGGTCGTAAGTTTGAATTACACTTTGCCACCAAAGAAGAAACAACCGAAATCTCAATTCACGCCGAGTAAAGTAAAGCAAAAGAAGGGCGAAACATTGCGAAGTATCTGGACCGGTTCGTAGACACGGCAATACAGTACGATCCTTATCCGAAGAGGTCCATGTACACTGCCTCGTCAACGGACTGGACCCGATGACACGCCTGGCCCGACATCTATGTAAGAATCGAGTATATTCCTTGACGGAATTCTATACTGAAGCGAAGAAATATCTAGACGTCGAGCAAATGGAAATCGCCAATGCAGATGAGCCTGAGAAGGCAAGGAATTCATCACCCGAAAGAAGAGATCTGACCGACAAACACAAGGCGGAACCTCGCGACGTGGCGAGAGAGAGCCGCCTGCATCAGAGCGAACGGACAATAAGGGGAAGTACGGAAACTATACCCCCTTGAATGTCCCGCGATCCCAATCAGGAAGGAGGTCGCGTTGACCGAGATGAGGAAGGTGACCAAGCCAAAGCCTCTCGTAAACCGGTCCAATACGCACCGGGGAAGTTTTGCAGCTTCCACGACGCTCCGGCCACACCACCGACGAATGCTACGAACTCGGGGATGCTATTGAAAAATTTGTAAGAGAAGGGAAACTACGCCAATACGTCATCAAAACTCAAGGGAAATCAAGCAAGCGGAATGGTAGCCGCCGAAGGTGAGTCCAGCCACGAACGCTCGGATTCTGAAAAGAAGCGAGAACCGGCCCTCCAGAGGGCTACCCGGACGCCGATCTCCAATGCACCGGGATCGTGGCGGCCGGAGGAGGTGGAGATACAATAAGTCGGCGCAAGAAATACCTCGCGAGAGGTGTTAACGGTAAAAGAGGTGCCGAGGTTCAAGGGCACGTCGTCAAAACCGAAACCACCCTTGGTCTTCACCGACGAGGAGCTCAAGGAGGTTATTCCCGCCACCAAGACGGATTGGTCATCACCGGATCGTCGTAACCGCGGTCAAACGGATATTTGTCGACGCAGTAGTTCGGCCGACATAATAAGCTGGGATGCATACCAGAGAATGCACCTCGATGTCGAAGACTTAAAGCCATGCAAATCTACCCTCATCGGGTTCAATGGAGAGCGTTCCTTCCCAAAAGGATATGTCGACCTCAGACTGACCTTGGGAACTAAGGAAGCTTTCAAATCAGGACGGGTAAGGTTTGTAGTGGCAGATTTCCGCTCCCCTTATAACATTATACTCGGGCCGACCCACTATACACAACTTGATATGCCGGCATCCACCAAGCACCGTAAATTGAAAATGATCAATGATCGAATCGTGGTTGAAGTGTCCGGTGACCCGAAAGCGTCGCGGCAATGTTACTTCAAGCCCTCCGTGTAGAGGAGGAAAAGACGTCATCCCCGCCACGGCTCCAAACCAACGAGGTAATGACTAATGACGTAAAAGAGGGGCGACCCGCAATCGGTCAACATGGTAGAGCCGGACCTCCGTGAACCGTAAAACCCACGCCCGAGCCGGAAGGAGAGTTGGAGGAATTAATCCTGGGACGATCCCTCCAAGACAACTAAAATCGCGGGGACATGGACACGAGAGATCAAAGCAAGGCCGATCAAATTTTTAAGGCAAAACCAGGACGTCTTCGCCCGGACGTCGCCCAAAATACCCGGATCGACCCACACTTCGTCACAAATTAGCCATATGGCCTCGGGGTCGAAACCAAAGGGCCCGAAGAGGAGGAATATCTCGGACGACGACAGCGTAAAGCCCTTGAGAGTCACATTGAAGAGCTCCTTGCATTCATAAGAGAAATACAATACACGACCCGGCTCTCTAACGTGGTCATGGTGTTAAAACCAACCGGTAAATGGAGGGTGTGCACCGACTACACCAATCAATAAAGCATGCCCGAAAGACTCCTTTCCCATGCCCAAGATTGACCATACTAGTGGATAACTCGGCCGGATACCAACCGCTTTCTTTTATGGATGCCTACTCCGGATACAATCGATCTCTATGCACCCCGACGATCAAGAGAGAACCGCCTTCATGACGGATAAGGCGAACTATTGCTACAACGTCATGCCATTTGGATTGAAGAATGCCTGGAGCTACATACCAACGCATGATGAATCGAGTCTTTGACGATCAAATCGGTCGTAATGTGGAGGTATATATAGACGACATGATAGTGAAGTCAAAACATCCGGAGCAAGATATCCGAGATCTAGAAAGCAGACGTTTGACAAATTAAGACAATACCGCATCAGTTGAACCCGGCTAAATGTGCGTTCGGGGTGCCGTACTGGCAAATTTTTGGGTTTTATGTTGACCAACCGAGGGATTGAGGCCAATCCGGACAAATGCAAGGCCGTGCTAGATATGCAGCCCCCAACTCCAAGAAGGAAGTGCAAGAATCGACAGTGTCGCTTGGCGGCCCTGACAAGATTCCTACCGAGGTCAGCCGAGAAAGCTCTACCTTTCTTTAAATTATTGAAGAAAGAAACCCAGGGAGGATGGAATACGGACTGCGAGACGGCCTTTGAAGAAATCAAGAAATGCTTGGCAACCCCGCCGGCATCGACAAAGCCGGGAGCAGGGGAGACCTTGTTCCTATACCTCTCGGTAGGGATGAAGCGGTAAGCGCCGCCTTGGTAAGAGAAACCGAGGCCTACGTACACCCATCTACTTTGTGAGCAAGGCGTTACAAAACGCCGAGCTCGATATCAAAAGCGGAGAAAATGGCATTCGCATTACATCGACAACGGCAAGGCGACTTCGCCCATACTTCCAGGGACATCGGATTGTGGTCCGGACCAATCAGCCGATCCTATGATTTTGCACAAACCGGATTTGGCCGGACGGATGACGAGCCGGGCGATTGAATTATCTGAATTCGACATCACTTTTGAGGCACGGCAGCAATCAAATCACAGTATTGGCGGACTTCATCGGGGAATTGACTCCGCTATGACCGACAACGACTCGGAGGGTATTTGTTGACGGTCTTCCAACCCAAAAGGCAAAATGGGAGCAGAGTCATTGTCGAAAGCCCCGAGGGAATCGCTACCGAACATTCCCTCCAACCGGAATTCCCGACCTCTAACAATCAAGCCGACTACGAGGCCCTCTTAGCGGGATTGGCTCAAGCAAAAGAAAGCGGAGCCAAAGCGGATTAAGGTGTTCACCGACTCACAACTCGTCGCGCACGTATTGATGGCGCTATCAAGCGAAAGGCCCCTTGTTGGCCAAGTACTTGAATAAAGCAAAAGAGGTAATGACGGAATTCGAAGAAGTCGTTGTCTCTCACATCCCGAGAGAAGAGAATGCCCGGCCGACATCCTCTCCAAACTCGCAAGCATCAAAGGTCCGGGAGTCAAAGAACAATCATCCAACAGAATTTGGCCGAGCCCACGTGCATTATGACTATCTCGTCCGGATCGGACCGAGAAAACCAATTGAAGATTACCCGGAAAGAGGGATCATTCCCACGTACTCTACCGAAGCAAAAAAGCTGATAAGAGAAGCCGCCATCTACACTATGGTCGATGACCGCCTATACCGGAAAGGAGTACACTGCCCAATGATGCGATGCCTCGGCGAGTCCGAATCCAGGTATGTACTGACCGAAATACATGAGGGATGCAACGACCAACACATGAGCGGCAAGGCTTTGGCTAGGAAGGCAACTATTATTGGCCCACCATGATGCATGACGCCATGGAGGCCGCCAAGCGGTGTGACAGTTGCCAGAAACACGGCGGGATCTTATGGCCACCGCCCACAGAGTTAAAAGAGATGCCGGCTCCCTGGCCTTTCTATAAGTGGGGAATGGATATTCTTGGACCATTTAAACCGCACCCGACAGCCTCAAATGGCTCATTGTCGCCGTTGACTACTTCACCAAATGGATTGAAGCGGAAGCATTAACTACAATCACGTCGTCCCGATTATGAAATTCGTTCGTCACAATATCTTCGCTTCTGTTCGGATACCCGCAAGTCGTCACGACAATGGAACCCGGTTCACGGACCAAAGATTCCAGCCTTAATGTCCAACCTCGACATCAAATAACACTTCTCCTCCGTCGAACATCCGCAGCCTAATGGCTGTGCCGAGTCCGCCAATAAGATCATTCTCGACGGATTGAAGAAACGCATGTTAAAGGCCGACTCTAGTTGGACCGAACAACTCCACAAAAATTTCTATGGGGATACGGACGAGTGTGCGACCTCTACCCAGAAACTCCCTTCCTACCGACATATGGATGCGAAGCAATGATTCCAGCTGAAATCGGGCAGCCATCGTGGAGGAAGATCGAGTCGACAAGAAGGACCGCATCAAATGACGACGCCTTTAAAGACAGATCTGGACCTAATAGATGAGATCCGAGTCACACTCATTGCGGAACTTGCCGCTGCCAAAGCTTACTCGCGCCAAATATAATCGCAAGGTTCGGCCACGATCCTTCAACCGGGTAACTTGGTACTTCGGAGGGCCGATATAGGTAATAAGAACTCCCGAGACGGAAAACCGGCAAAGAACCGGGAGGGACCGTATCGTGTTAAAGAAAAGCTTGACGCCGGGGCATATGTTCTCGAAACTTTGGCAAGAAAGCCGGTTAAAAGGACATGGAACGCCGATAAGTTGAAAATCTACTACAAATAGCCCAAGACTACGGCTCGGTCATTTCTTACTTTCTTTCATGTTTTTTGCAATTGCTTTCCAACTTTCCCTTGCTTTGCATTTGAATAATTTATGACCATTTGTACGCTCTTTTTGAGCCGCTTTATTTAATGAAGGAATACCTCAAAGAGGAGGCGCCAACGTGCACGATTATTTGCTTAAGCTTGAAGCCGAGGCCACCAAGCCCGCAAAAACCCGACTCGAGGTACCTATACCCTATCCGAAACGAAAAACATCTAGATGTATGACACCGGCCGTTGTACTCCGACGCGCATAGGTAAGAGCTCGGCGAAAACGCCATACGTGGCCTTCGCGAAATTGACGCGTCAACGCTCGCCCGATTTAAGAAGGCAGGCTGCCATCCCGACCCTAATCAAGTCAAAATGTCCGATCTGAGGTACTAGACACCTCGGTCGACATGTGATAGCCTCGCCCTTAAAACGGTTCCTACCATCTTTTCCGGCTATTTAAGCCGGATGAGGCAAAAGGTTAAGTTAACACCCCCGCAGGGTACGACATACAACCCGTCCCACTCTCCCACACCGTAGTGTTGGTCGAGTACACGACTTGTATATAATGCACAATAAATTTCAAACAATGGAATTTAAGAACCGCGTAAGGGCGGATAAATAAAATCCCCCATAAGTCATACAAAGTTACGGCACAAAAGCCGGGAGTCAATAAAGTACAAAGGCAAAGACGCCCACTAACACTAAAGATTAAAGCTTAACTAGAAGGACCGGCCTCGAGCACTCTTGGTCGCCTCACTCTCCGCATCCGACTCTCCCCTCCCGACCGAGACGCGGTGGCGGAAGGAGGTTGATACGAAACTAACGTTCCGTCTTCCACAAAGGCACGAAAGTCGTAGCCGTCCAAGTTAAGCTCCGTCTTCGGATTCAAAAGTCGGATCTCGCTCCAAGGCATTCTAGAAGCACCGCGCGCCTCCGCTTTAGAAGTTCGTCGTACTCTAAGCGCTCCCGGCGATACGGCCGAGCCTCCTCGACGGCTTTAACCTTATCAAACAACGAATCACGCCGTTTCGGGGTTTTCACCACATCCATACTTTCGCTCAACGCTTTCGGGCCCGACACACTCGAGGCCGACTTCTCCGCCCTTCTCGCGCTTGGTGCAAATCGATTCCACCTTAACGAACGCCTCCTTGGCGTATCCCGTTCAAGCCGGGGCAAGATCCCGCTCCTCCTCCATAAGGCGCAGCTTGGCCTCGGATCGGCTAAAGCCTTTTTACGGATGCCGCCTCGGCCCGGTGCCTTTTGGTTGGCCTCAACCTCGGCCCTGACGCCTTCGCCGTTCTGTTCTCGCATCGCCGTAATGTACTTTTCCTCACAATCACATAGGCCCGCAGGAAACCTATGGATTTACACAAGTACCGTTCGCGGCTTGTACTTCCTCAAAGACTAGGAGGGGACAGGGCCCTTGTTATCCATGAATTCCCGGGGAGGAACGCTACATCCAGCTCCTCCTTGGTCACCCCCTTTCAAATACGAAACTCCGAGGAAGCACGGAAGAAGGACGTAAGGGCCCAAATGAAGGAGGAGGAGGAGGCGGAGCGGCCGAAGACGCCGGAAGAACCGATGCGTATGAACGGCCGCGCCCCAAAAGCAGGCCGCAGCTTCACCCTTCGAGACGACAACCCGCTTCCCTTTGGAAATTTCAGAACCCCCGCCCGAGGGGATGCGGAGGGCACGAGATGGAGTCGATTCCTCGACCCCGAGACCCCGGCCTTCTTAGCCACAATAGGGGCATCACCTCGGGCGCGGAAGTCTTGACAGAGCGGCCCGTTTCCGAGACCGACTACTCGAAGATGCGGTGGCGGATTTACTTTTTTTCAAATAACCGGGAAGGGCCTTCATGTCTTGAGCCGAAAAGAACAGGTAAAGGGAAATCAGCAATGAGCACAAAAGTACGACTGCAATATACAGAACATAAAGAAACATGGCAAAAAAGGACTCCTACAAGTCGAGGGAATTGGCCTAGATCCCTCCCCGGATATGAAAAAGGCCGCGCTCAGGATGCCATACTGCTCCACGAAGGCATCCAATCTGGGGACGTGAGGGGCCATCTCGGGTAGGAGGTCATCTTGCGAGATCTGAAAGGACGAGGGGCTGGCCTTATGATGATTCTCCACCCAATATAAAGGGAAGCGCCATACTACGTCGGCGCCTCGACCCCTTTAAAAACCAAGCCGGCTTACCGTGCACGGCGACAACCTTGAAAAACGCATTCTTAAACCGCTTAAAAGACTCGGAGAAGGGCTTCATAAGCTTCCTGTCGGGATTAACGCGGAGAGACACCAGCCCTTTCAACTTGTCACCTTCATTCGGAGAGCCGGGGGTAAAGGGGCCAAAATAATAAAAGAAAAGGTTGGTCGAGCAGGGGATTGGAACCGGGTAGGAGCGACACAATTGCTCGAACGCTACAAGATAAGCCCACCCGTTCGGATGAAGTTGAGACGGGGCCGGTCTCAAAGTGCATCGGGGCAAGCATTTGAAAATGGGTAAAAGGAAAGCGGACGCCAACCCGCGTAAGATAATCCCGGTAAAAATGAAAGAAATTTGGATCGCCTACTTCCCGCCGCCAGACAAACAGCTCATCGGCTTCCGGCAACGTATAACGCACCCCTCCATGACGGGTAGGTCCATTCGGGCAATATCCTCGTCCGACATAATGGACCGGGTCTTCAAGACCTCGTGGGACACCCAGGATACCTACGACACGGGGCCTCGGGTGGACTAGAAGAATCCGATGTCTCGGCCTCGGCCTTTTTCTTTGAAGGCAAAGATTTCGAGCCATTAACCTATATGCAACATAAAAGGAAATTAGCGAGTTGGAAATACCGGTAAAACAAGGTTAGAAGGCAAAACATATGGCGAGACGGGGACGAAACGGCTCGCCGTAAGTGGGCCCGGCGGGCACCTGCGGTGCCGGCAAGATCCAAGGACCGAGGTAGCTCTAGAGTCCTCACCACGCGCAATGTGGAATGAGCTCTCGGCCAAGCGGTCCCCAAGCAGGGACCGAGATAATCATCGGATAAGGGTCCAAGCTCCTGGGGATGGACCCTCACAAAAATGAGGCGGTTGGGCCATCGAGGCAAGAGCCCGGAACCAGCCAGAACCAACTTCGGCCCGAAAAGGTGATCGGAAAGAAGTTCGAATCAAGGAAGGTGACAGAGCTCTAGCCGGTATGGGTTGAGGTCCAATCCGTCGAGAAGAACCATTCCCACCTCGAAGTAGGCGCGACCTTTCGGTTCGGAGCTCAGTTCCAAGAACCCAATAAGAAGCTCTCGGGTAACGAAGGCGGAGGAACTCCTCTTCATCAGGGGTAAGCGCCGGTCTGGCTCTAAGAAAAGGCCTACGTCTATCCATTAGATGAGGGACTAAGAACCTAAGAGCTACAGGCCTTACGTCAAGAGGGGAGGAGCATATAGAACAAACCCAGAAACTGATCTTACGGGAAAGCTCAGAGAACCAGAAGAATGGGAAAAGCAAATGAGAAACCAGAGGATATCTAAACGGTATGAAATATGCCCAAATGAGTAAAGACAAAGACGAATAATACCGCGTAAATACAAAGATGGTAACTTGAACCAAAAAACGGAGGACAATGAAGTAGGACAATGAAGTTCTCACAGAAAACTCGGAGCAAGAACACTACCAAAGCGCGGCGGAAATAAGGAAAAACGCAAAGTGGATACTTCATATTAAAAGAAGAAGAGGGAACGCCGGGGGCAGTTCGGTCTTTGAACATTGACACGATAGGAACTGCACGATGTGACGTAGGCGCATTAAATGTGCACACGAATCGGCACTCGGAGTGGCGCGACGGCTGCAGACCATTTCCAATCAGGACACGCCAGGTGTAAAGACGCAATGATGGCGCCTACGGAGAGAAGACCAAACGGTTTACCCGCGAACAGGGGACTTACCACATAAATCCGAGGCCGCCCAGTAAGCCCCGGTCAGGCATGACCCAGGGCACCATCCAGAACGAAATCATAGAGGTAAGCCGCGGCATCAGAAGCCGGGCTCACCAAGCACGTGCCCCGGCCACGCACCGGACCGGAGAATCATACACCTCGGCGGTCAAAAGCATGAATGCCTGCCGGGGGCAACCGTTACGGACCGGCCCAAAAGCCTCCAAGTCCGGGCGAGGCCCAAGCGGAACCGTAAGGCGTAATCTTCCAATCATGGCGGGAGATCCGGAAATCTCGGCTCGCAGATCCGCCCTATCATACCGGCTTCCCGAGATACCCGCCCCATTATTGGCACGTCCCATTAATGACATATCTCGGATATCCGCCCTATTAATGACACGTCCCATTAATGGGGTATCATCCAATATCCGCCCCATTGATGGCTCACCATTAATGACGTGCCCCGGATATCGCACCAGACGCCTCTATAAATACAGAGGGTAGGCAACAAGGTGCACTCACTCTAAACCTAGACTATTTACATACAGTCTCACTGTGCACACACAGCACCCCTTTGTCGTGTACGGTGATCCCACGCTCTCCTGGTTATCTCCTTCATAGATACCCAGGTCTGCCGATACATCCAAGATCAATCTACCAGCCCCTGGCTGGACATCTGTGTTCTACACAAGAACATCAGCTATTTGAAAAAAGCCAAAGGACTAAACCTGTGTTGAATTGCTCAGAACACCTTCTTGCCTTGCAGATAGTGGATATGAAATACGCAATGATCTGATTTCCTCACTGCATGCATTATTGAATGCCTCCTCCGTGGAAACAAATAACAGACAGGGTTCTTCTCACTTTATTTGTTTGGAACCACCCATCCCTCTAATCAATGTAAACCATTGTACTGAAAGGTACAAGCATAGAGCTATTCTTCTCCTGTTTGCTTGACAGTTAGCCACACTGATTTGTAAAAATCAATATACAACTTACCTTTGATAAAGAATTGCAAAATTTTCGAAGTGCCAAGCACATCAATCTAGCCATTGAAAATTGGGAGTAAGAAATTCTAGAATTTCTACCAAGCAAATCATACACCTCATGGAGCCGCCTCTTCTCGTATGATAACCTCAAGATTAATTGCCCATTGCATATCATGTTCAATTGAAAAGTTCAGATCGGATGTGGCGTCATTTGGATCAAGGCAAAAATGGATAGAGCCAAATCCCTGTGCAAAGCACGTGTGACAAGACACTTTGTAGCTGATTCTTTATTGTTGAAATGATTATAACCATTATTTCTTCTTAGCGTAGGCTTTAATAACTCCACTCTAATCTTCCATGCCTTGGTCATTAAACGTCCTTGGGTAGATTTAGTGATATATGCTCACTAAAATCCTTGTTCACATAGTCCATGTTACTGCCACCTCCAGATAAATAAATTCCTTCTGATAGAAATATCATGTTGAAAGCTTGAACAGTGCTGCATCTCTTCAATTTTGCTTTGGTAAGACTCTACTTTTAATCATCTTACACCAACAACATCCTTCCACAATAAAGCACAAGCAATTTACTTCCGTCCTACCCAAGATCAGTTGGTTAATGTCTTTGCTGCCTTTGACTTGGACATAAGTGAGCATGGCATATAACCGTACTAATTCCATTGGTGACTGTCGAAAGTAAAACCCAGCCAACGAAATAGCCCAAAAAACATTTGAACTCCAATGAACAGCGGCACTAAAATGCTCATGATGCTTTCCTCAAAGAAGATTTCAATCAGATTGAATTAAATCCAAAGTCTCAGGGAAATGGCCAAGCAATAATCCTCTCCAAATTGCATGACAAAAGCTCTGGGTTTCTGATTTGTTAGTAGAATCTGTCAGCAATTCTTAACTCCCAGAGGTTTCTGCATCCATGAGAACTCTGTCTAAAGCCCATCAAAGGACTTCGAAGCAGGAGCAGGAAGCAAGTGAAAATATTGGTGGCTTGTAGATGTTGACATCAGGCGTGTCTGCAATCCGAGAAGTAGCCAAGAACAATATGGAATCCAGCCACGTTCATTATGAGAAAATCACCTGATGAGATCATTGAGAAGCTGATTGATGAGGGAGCTACTTTCAACGTTGCTGGCGGTCTCATAATGGAGCATCCTTTAATATTGCCATTAGTCAAAAAAGTGGTAGGTTGGCACATCTTATGTAATTAACTTAGCAGACGATGCAAAATAATTGATGGCTTGGACGAGAGTCGTGGCCCTGTTCTAAAGATTTCTGGTTGTCTTGCATTCCAGTTTTTTCTTGCCAGCAATCGAGAATGCGAAGACTGTTGTAAAGAAGTAGTGGCACCAATTGCTTGTTTAAAAGAAACTAAGAGGTACCTCCATGAAGTGCTGCCACAGGCTACATAAAAGCAAAAAATGATGCTTAAAGCAAAGATCTTGAGGAAATATTTCCTGGAGCAGATTTGTTCGAGACTTCCTTCTTGTTTTTGCAGCAGGCACGGTCTTCAAGCATCTCAAGTATCTCGGCTACCCCATGATAAAATCCCAGGCATCTCGGAATTGGTTTCTAATCTCGGCATTTCTGTATTTGAGGCATCTCGGCATTGGGTTCCAATCTCGGCAACTGCGAAGTTCACAAAAGAGAGGAGCCCGGCCATTGAAGAAACATCCCAACAACCGCCGAATCAGCCTTTATTGCACAAAATTGCATTAGAAGACCATCACACTGCAACGACTCATATAAAACTGGGGCAGGCTGGGTCGACTTGAAGTTTCTGCCAATAGACAATGTAATAACATAATCTCGGACTCCAGATGATTATCTCGGCCCCTCTTTAATCCCGAATTCTATGTCTCGGCATTGGAGACTAAGGCATCTCAGCTCCAGTACCTCGGGATTTTGAATACAATAAAGCTTCCCTGCCTTATATCCCGAACCTGCCCACACACGAGGAATCTCGGCACCCCGTTCAGGTATAACGTACACTATCCCGGTTCGATTTTCAAATGAGGATTAAACGCCTGATGACAACTCATCATCTCGGCAACCTGTGACGACGTGGATTTTAATGAGAGAAAAAAGGAGTGCGAGCTTCTCTTTCTCGGTTCTCATGACAATAGCAAATGTCGGCATTCATCCTTCTCCGAGGTTTACATCTCGTCAGCTCAGTATTTAGGCATCTCGGCATCTCTGATATTAATCTCCGCATCCGAAATCGACACCTCGGCATCTAGAAGCCCGGCGCATAGGGAAACTCGGGCGTCTCCAATCTTGGCACACTTCGGCGTTTCATTATCTTGGACCTTATCCTGGATATACACACACATAGGGCGTATCGGCACAGGATCTCGATCATGCACGTCAATGGTCATGCCCCATTATCTCGACGTCGAAACTCTGCATGATGGATCCTTTTATCTCGGCTCCGATGCTCTTTATACCGGCTTCATTTATTTTGATGTGGTCTTTGGCTTCTTATACAAACTTACGTTGGACGGAATTCCTTCTGCGGCCTTAGAGAGAATGCATACACTTGCTGCAGATCCTGAAATTGTTACCACTATGAACAAGCATCCCGAGCATGTATGAATTATGACCGAGATGGCTCCTGCTGGGTATGTCGGTGAGCCTGAGGTGCTCAAGGGTCGGTGAGCCCAAGCAATGATGGCGAAGATGGAGACGAGCACGTGCTCTTTCACATTGAACGGACTAGGGTTAAGTGAGAACTCCCACCCGAGGACCCGATACTTGGTTGCCGATCAGAACCATAGCAATCTGAACTGAAATCATGGTGACGACCATGGATTCAGCCCCATATTGATGGAACGCGTTGATGAAGGAGAGGAGCACCACTGAGATGAGACCCAGAAACCACATCCTAATCATCGTGTTCCATCGTCATCTTCTTCCCCCGGCGGTCGAGGCGGTTCCACCATAACGCCGCTGTCCTCGTTAGATTTCATCGGTAGAGGTAGCCGATGTGGCCCAATGGTGGAAACACCACCCCCACGATCCGCAGTAGCATGATGGTTAGGGTTTTGTTGGAGTTGCGAAGGGAACGAAGCCAGGCCTTGAAAGATAAAGGCCAGCTATCATAGCGTGATCCTGCGGCTTGCGAATATAAGATCAGCTAGAAAATCGATGCTGGAGGTATGCGTTGTTACCCTCAGCAATAATGGAATCTTCAAAATAGAATCATCAACGTCCCCTTCCTCACTGAGTTTTATTTTTCAGATAATTTATAGGTATCTGGGAATTGGAATTGACCATCTTTGGTCACGGGAATCGAAATTTACGGTTCCCCACTTGGACGGCGCCAATGTTCGTATAGAACACGATATATTGGACTTGACTAGGAGCCAAGCCTAGAGCCTACGTACCCTTTGAAGGGATCAAAGTCCACGTAGTTCGAACACACACAAAAGGGGGTGGGGTGTGTGCTCACGTGATCGAATGTAAATAGTCTAGGGTTAGAACCCGTGTACCTTAGGGTTTTACCTCTGTATTTATAGAGTGTACCTTAGGTTGATGAGGTTTGGGCCCGTGATCCGGGCCCGATATCCGATTAGATAGTCATTAAGATATAGATTAGATATACGGATCGTAGATAAGATTGGATCCTCCTTTATTATGGGTAGATCCTGATATGTGATATGCTCCTTGCTGGGCCATATATTGAATATGGGCCTTATCCAGGTCCGTAACACATAGAAAAGAAGACCCTTAGAAAACTTAAAAAACCAATATCTACTAGTGTGCTTAAGACAATAAAGGGAGCGTTGCAACTTACACACTTGACTAGGAGAAGAAACCAACAAAATAGGAGGTGACAACATGTAAACTTCCTCATCAAGATCTCCATGAAGAAAGCCATTGTTAACATCAAGTTATTTAGTAGGCCAATCGTGTGCAGCGACAAGAGCAAGCAACAAAAGAACAATGGTAAGCTTGGCCACATGAGAGAATGTGTCATTAAAATCAACACCCTCAACTTGAGTGTATCCTTGAGCTACCAAGCGCCCTTTGTACCTATTCAAATAACCATCAAAATTGTATTTTTTAGTAAAAACCCACTTGCACCCAATATCACGTTTACCAAAAGGAGGATAAGTCAACACCCAAGTATGATTTTGTTGCAAAACCTCTAGTTCAGCCTTTATAGCTTTCTGTCAACCCTCACGCTTAATAGCTTTAGAATAGGACTTAGGAATATCATCAACATAAATGGATAAAGCAAAAGAATGATGAGATGAAGAAAGATGAGCATAAGAAAGAACATGAGAAAGAGGATGATAGCTACCTGCCTCCAATGAATCCGGTATGACTGATGTGCATTGTATAGAAAAATGATAGTCACACAAATATGTAGGTAATTTTTTGGATCTAGTAGAGTGTCTAAGATTTAGGGAAAGAAAAGAAGAAGGATCAAAAGAAACATTTTTGGAAACATCAATGGTTTGAGTATTTAAATCCAATGTGTCAAACCCTTTAGTGCCATGTTTATAACCAAGAAAAATTCATTTATGATGAGCTCATGGATCAAGCTTAGTGCATTGGTGTGTGATAGTGGAAGAAAAACAGCGACAACAAAAAACTTTATGGTTGGTAAAATTAGGATTTTGCTGATATAACATTTCAAAAGGGCATTTTTGACCCAAAACAAGAGTAGGTAAACAATTGATCAAATAACTGGCATGAGAAATAGCATATGATCAATAAACCTTAGGAAAATTAGCTTGAAACAAGAAAGCCCTTATAACATTCAAAATATGTTGATGCTTCCTCTCAACTTTTGTTCAGGTGTTTCTATACAACTAGTTTGGTGAATGATACCATGTTTATTATAAAAATCAATCATATCAAATTAAACACCATTATCAGATTGAATAATCTGAATGGAAACACCAAACTGAGTAAAAACCATATGAACAAAATTATGAATTCGAGGATGAACATTAGACTTAGTTTTAAGTAAGTATCCAAGTTTATCTTGTAAAATCATAAACAATAGTAAGAAAATACTTGTGCCCTTGAACAAAAGGCAACAAATGATGAGGACCCCAAATAGCCATGTGAACCAAACCGAATTGTAAATGAGTTTGGAGCCATCTAGTAGATTAATAGAAAATGAGTTTGGAGATATTATGGAGAAGAAAATGAGTTGTAAATCGAATTGTTCCACTTCAAGTAGCTAATACTTTGGAGCCATCTGGTAGATTAATAGAAACATGAGGTATTGATTTATAAGAAGCAAATAAACCAAGATGAGAACATACATGTCTGCAGCCCCTGAATCTATGTAAATGAGGAACATAAGAAAAATCCATACCAGTGGCTGAGACACTATTAATAGAAGCAAAGTGCTGAGGTGATTGATTATAAGCTTGAACCAGTGCGAGCAACCTTTGATATTGATCACGGGTGAAAGTTATAGAATTGATTCACAACTTTATTGGCTTAAGTGAAGTTTTAGCAATAGAAACAAAGTCGGAGGAAATAATATTAATAGAAGCATTATGAAACTTAAAACCCGAAGAAAAACCATATTTCCTGTAATACATAGCTTCAGTGTGCCTATATTTTTCACAATACATTGTTTACCTAAAGTAGACAAATTAGGTCTATAGTGATTCTAAGTATTAGACAATGAGACAAAGATCTTATTAAATAGAGTAATAGCTTTAGCAGACCAAAAACCAAGCTCTTGTTCTTGTGGGATTACCAAAGAAAACACATTATTAATGTTTGGTAAAGGATCTATTAACATAATTTGTGATTACGTGAAGCTCAACAACACCACAATGACAATAGGGATCACATGAACAAGAAAGAATAAGATGAAAAATCAGAAACTCATCCCAAAGGATTTTAAGCTTAGTGAAGAAGTCACTTACTGAGAGGTTGCCTTTCTTCAAACTCTGTATCTCTTCTTGAAGATAAGCCAAACGAAAGATATTGTTATGAGAAAAAAGATCTTGCAAGTCCTCCTAAACATCACACGCTCTGTCAATCCACAAGATGCTCTAAGCAAGCGTTGGTGAGAGGGATTGAGTAATCCATGAAAGAACCATTATATTACACCATTCCACGACTGGATATATCAGATTTGTTCTCTCTAGAACATATGAAGAATGATCAATAAAACCTGTTTCTTAGAGATGAGGGCCATCCTTATCGCTCTAGCTAAGGAATGATAGTTTGGACTAGATAACACAGGAGAAATAGGAATCAACAACGAATTTTCATTTGGATGAAGGTAAAAAGGGTTTCTGATATTTTTGAATAGAATTGGATGAATTCTGAGTAGAATCGTCGCCAGCATTTCCGGCGAGAGAAGAAGATGAAGTGGTTTGTTTGGTAGCCATTGAAGACCAAATTGATTTGTCGAAGGAGAAAAGAACTGAGAAGAATCAAAACGATAGCTAGGGTTTTGAAGCTAAACGAAAATGAGGGTTCAAAGAAGTAGAGATTTGGAAGAAAGATCTTCAAGACACTCAAATAGGGAAGTGAAAATGAGAGAGAAAAGGAAAACAAAATGTAAAGGTGTTTCGAAAGAAAAAATAGATGGGGTTAATGATTCACACGCTCGATACCATATCATGAAAGCAAGAAGAGAAAATGAATTCTGATTGTATTGTACATCCTCTCTTTATACACTAAATAACTAACTACTTATGACTAAATCTGTTACAGTAAGCAAGTCTAACTAATTCTGTTAAACTATTACAAAATATAGATTTTACTTCCCTAAAAAATGTCCATTTTTCAAAAAGGGAAGTAAAAATAAAGACAGAGGCATTTTTGTAGTTATGTGGAGGCTTTTGGCGTCCATTTTCTAAATTGGGATTGACATGCCAATTTAGAAAATGGATGCCAAAAGTATACTTTTAGCGTCCTAATTGAGAAAAAGCACACCAAAGCCAGGGACTTTTGGAGTCCAAAATTTAAAAGGGAGGCCAAAAGTCCTACTTTTAACTCTAAGAGCACCACTTTTGGCGTCCCAATTTAAATGTGAGCACATTTAGGTTCTTTTCTCCCGTACTCACACCATGTGCCCCCTCTGCTCATTCACTGACTCTGCCTCAAACCCTTTGTCTCACAGCCTCTTCTTTGCGCTCTCCTTTCAGCCACCTTCGTTCACTCTCTCAACACGTCGTTGCCTTCCTCATTCTAATGTTCACTCCAAAGGTCGACCTCACCAAAATCTCCTTTTCTGTTTGCACCTCTAGCGATTGACACACACTTTGTCTTCATGGACAACCTTTCATTTTGTCCCTATATCTTCGAGGGTTCTACGACGGCATCAACTTCAATCCTTAGCAATGGCTGCATCGAGGTGCTTCAAGGATTTTGGATGGCGGCGGCTCTAAAGATGTGCTTGTGTGCTTCTTTTTGTAGTTGGAGACTGTGTGCAAGTTCGACCACCTGCGGCCTCTTCGCTCAGTCGCTCCTCCCGAACATGAGGTTCGAGGTTTAAATTTTTTTTAAAAAAAAAAAAAAAAAAAAACACGACATCCCAAATAAAAAGGACACCATAAGTCTCTACTTTACTACGTCTCTCACATAGGCGTCCCCCAAAAAATGGACATTAAAAGGTTTATTTGTAGTAGTGTTATGTTCCTCTAACTACAAATAATTACATATACTCTAATATGTTGTACGCAAAAAAAAAAATTTCAATTTTATGACATTCATTGTTTGCCGCCTTACGTCTTTGTTTTCTGGTAAGGTGCCAACTTATGGCTTCGTTATTGAAGGGGGGACTTTTGCCATGTTTTTTAAAATCGCCGGGCACTATTATGCACTTTATGGAAAGTTTCACCTTTAACCCATTTATTTGTTACACAACATGTGAGACTCACAGTCCTTTACTTAATGGATGTCTACACTACAAAAAAATCTTGGATTACCGACAGAATTAGGGAAGAAAAAAATTCCATCAGAAATTACTCACATAATTATCCACGAAATTCCATGGGTAACTGAAATTACTCAGTAAATTCTGTGGGTAAAAATTACCCACAGAATTACCCACAGAATTACCCATGGAATTCTGTGGGTAATTTTTACCCACGGAATTCCATGGAATTTTTTTTTTCCGTCCTAATTCCGTCGGTAATCCGAAGTTTTTTTGTAATGCTAGCCGTTGTCATAGATTGAGGATTTTTGCACCACTTTTTTAGGGTGAAAGGGTAAAATTGCACTATACCTAGTGACTGGAATTTTTTTACACCTTGACGCTTAAAAATATCCACAATTGGTTAGGAACTCAAGAACAAAAATGCATTGTTTAATTTCACTAAAAACTAAATGAATGGGTAAGCTAATAGTATCATACTTAGAATTCTGTATTTTGCAGTTGCAACAAATTAGTACTCATTCAGTTTTAAATATAAGACAAAGTTGAACTTTTTTTTTTGAGAGATTAAGGAAGCTAAATAAATTACTTAATCATTTAATATATTATATATCATTATATTATATATCAGTTTATATGTTAGGCAAAATAGTTTAGAAAAAAAACGATAAATATAAGTATCTTAAAAAGTAATTTAATGAGCTTTCCTTAATATCTTTAAAAAAAAAAAGTCAATTTTATCTTATATTTAAGACCGGAGATAGAAAACACAGAGTGGAACAATTACAAGCAAAAAGTTGAAAAAACAAAATCACCACGCTGCCCATCCATCTGAGCTAACGATAAGTTTTGTTCACATGACACCTATTTCTATTCCCACATTTGAAACTAGTTGAAAGTTAGAAATGAATTAGGAGCAAATTATAAATTAACCCAAGAAAAGAAAACAAAAAACCTTCTTCCCACCTTCAAACCAACTAAATAAACAAGTCATTTTCTCTCACAACATGCATGCTTCACTTCTCTTACTCTACAAACCTCTATCCAATAACATGTGAAGCCCCCCTCCATTTATAACCCCCATCAGAAGTTGTGAATGATTCAAAGAAGAAGCTGAGAATATATTACATATTTATACAGAAAGATGCCAAGTGTTGGGAATGGTAATGGCAGTTCCATTCAGCAGCAGCAATCTGGTGGTGGTGCAGCACAGAGGAGTAAGCGTGCACCCACACCTGGGAAGGCAACTGTTCTTGCGATAGGGAAAGCATTCCCAAGCCAAATCATCCCACAAGAATGTTTAGTTGAAGGATACATTCGTGACACCAAATGTGTTGATTCTTACGTCAAGGAAAAACTAGAACGCCTCTGTAAGTGCGCATACATACACACATATATATTTATATGTATATATATATGACTCAGAATTATATTTATATACAGGATCTTCAGCTATATTTATTCATGGGTTGGCGTGTAAATTTACATCGGAATTTTTCATTCAGAAGTAATGCTATTCAAATTTTTCTTTGTGCTCAAATTTTTCCTTAGTTTTTAGGATTATAAATAGCAAATTTGCTCAAGGTTATGTTAAAATGTTAATAGTCCAGAAGTGTTATAGCAACATTTTTGGGATAGTTTTTAATTTTCAACTATTTAACCCTAGTTTTAAATCAACCAGGTGAAATAACGGTTTTGAAATCTATTAGATCTTGTGAAATCTCATTTTTATTTTTATTTTTATTTTTATTTTAACACACACAAAATGTCATTTGCATGCTGTGTTTTATTGTATATAGAAGTTCAACTACTCAGTCTCACTGATAATATAATATATATTTTTTCTGGTGAAATGTAGATTTGAATAACATAGACATGTTTTGACCCAAAAAAAAAAAACATAGACATGTTGATATTTCATTTGTGCCAAATTTAATTTTTCTGTCTTGGCTTCATTAGTAAATATTTAAGAAAACTAAGATTTAAACTGCTAGGAAATATCAGGTAAAAAAAAAAAAAAAAAAAAAAAACTGCTAGGAAATATGTAAGCTTGTATTTATAACAAATTAACAACACTTTCTCTGTACCATTTTCCGACATTATTCATAGGCAAGAACACCACCGTGAAGACCAGATACACGGTGATGTCAAAGGAGATCCTTGACAAATATCCCGAGCTAGCCACTGAGGGCTCGCCGACGATCAAACAAAAGCTCGAGATCGCGAACCCGGCGGTGGTGGAGATGGCCACCAGAGCCAGCCGTGCTTGCATCAACCAATGGGGAAGGCCTGCACAAGACATAACCCACATTGTCTACGTCTCTTCGAGCGAGATTCGCCTACCCGGCGGCGACCTATACCTCGCGAACCAGCTCGGCCTCCGAAACGACGTCAGCCGTGTGATGCTCTACTTCCTCGGCTGCTACGGCGGCGCCACTGGCCTGAGAGTTGCCAAGGACATCGCCGAGAATAACCCCGGAAGCAGGGTTTTGCTCACTACCTCCGAAACCACCATCCTGGGGTTTCGCCCTCCGAACAAAGACCGACCTTACGATCTCGTTGGCGCCGCTCTCTTCGGCGACGGTGCTGCTGCTGTCATCGTCGGAGCAAACCCTATAGCCGGCGTGGAGGATCCATTCATGGAATTAAACTACACCGTTCAACAATTCTTACCGGGAACACATGGTGTGATTGATGGCCGGCTCTGTGAGGAAGGCATAAATTTCAAGCTTGGGAGGGATCTTCCTCAGAAGATTGAAGCTAACATTGAGGAGTTTTGCAGAAAACTGATGGCGAAGATTATTATCAGCGATAATAAGAACAATAAGAGGAAAGAGTTTAACGATTTGTTCTGGGCTGTTCATCCTGGAGGACCTGCGATTCTGAACAAGCTTGAGAGTACTCTGAAATTGAGCAGCGAGAAGCTGGAATGTAGCAGGAAGGCATTAATGGACTATGGGAACGTTAGTAGCAACACCATTTTTTATGTGATGGAGTACATGAAGGAGTATCTGGAGAAGAAAAATGAAGAAGAAGGAGAAGGAGAAGAATGGGGCTTGGCCTTAGCATTTGGACCTGGTATTACTTTTGAAGGCATTCTCATGCGAAGTCTGTGTTGAACTACTGCAAGTGGAAGAAGGCGGAAGGAAGAAGATGAACCTAATATATAAATGATGCTTATTTTCTTAATTATGAAAATTGAGATATGCTTTTTTAATTACTTTAATTTCTGAATATTAAGAAGGGAAAATTATATTATAAACATTTATACATGTTCTTGCTTGCAATTAATCGACTTTTTATTTTAATTTAATTTGCCTGCTTTTTATGAGATTAAAGCACATTAAAAAATTTGAATGTTGGACTTCTATATAAATCCAATTCCATCCCACCGTTTTGAGCAAACCTTGGGCCTTTTTGGAGAGAACTTTAAGTAGCTTAAAGCCAGAAAAAAACTAAAATAAAAAAATAAAAAAGCCAGAAGTAGAGTGTTTGAATAGAGCTTTAAAAAAAAACCGAGAAGTTCATTGGACTTAAAAAAAAAAAAAAAAAAAAAAAAAAAAAAAACTTCTAAAAAACTTAAGGAAAAAAAAACTTTATGAGGTAACTTTTTCCAACAAGCTATCAACTTTTTGATGTGGGCCCTACCACTTCTACTACCATCAATCCAAACATAAATCATATTTACAACCTGACTTTTTTCCCACTGGACTTCTAAAAAAATCAGATAGAAAATAAGTCACCACTCTTACCGCTAACAGGCCCCTTGTAGATTACAAATTAACTCATTAAAAGAAAAGCGGATTAGATTTGCTAGAAGCAATCATCAATATCGAAATATACGTGTGTGTATCTCTAGTGTAAGCTGTCTCCAAATTGGCTTAGCATGCATGGCTGCATGGGCTCTATATTTATATTATACTATCCACGAGCCCCGTTGATAGGAAAATAATAATAATAAAAATAAAATAACTTTTCCCTTAAGCTTCTATCAAGTCTTTGCAGTAAATTTTCTTCATTTAGCTTTATGCCTGACTCTGTGTTTCATTTGGATGATCCATATCATCATATGAGCACTTGGTGACTATACAATGGATGTGCATTGAAACTAGTTCCCAATCTCCAATCTTTTCATCTTTTCTTTACTTGAGGCACTCCCTTTCTTTCTCATTGTACAAGGCGCTCACATCTCAGAATTCAAAAGTTCATCTCCCTCTTAAATTTATCGAATAAATAGATAAGAGCTCAATTCAAACAAAATAAATTATCAAAAGTTGAATTTTTTTTTTTTTTTTTTTATACTAGGAAAGTTGATTTAAAATTGAGGTTTTACCCAAACGGTACGGAGAAGGAACTAATTAAGAGAGGGAAAAAGTGTGGTGGGCCGTAAAAGATACCAAACACTAATAGGCCCATTATTATTTCACCACTTCTAAAACGGAAACAAGCTTTTATAATCTAAGGTTCTGAAACTCACACCGGCCACTAAGCCTAAGGTATTGGGTCAAGGGTAAGTGGGCCAGATCAAAATCAAACTGGAGCTAAAGTGGAACAACTAATTCCCCAACCTAGTCAATTTAAACCAACTCTTTCTTCACCTCCAGTCACAAATATCTCTCTCATCTATTAAAAATTGTGCCTCCATTCTCTCTCTCCTCCCTAGCTCCCTCATCTTATGTTCCCAATCAATCCCCCCCCCCCCCCCCAAAAAAAAAAAAAAAATTGCAAGCCTCACCTTCATTGAGAAAATGAGTGAGGAAGGCTTTGATGGAGAGAACTACGCAACCATGACCTTTCTAGCGATAAATTCAATGGCAAAAACTTGGTGCGACTCTTCAGATCTTACGTCCTCAATCTAGAAATCGTGACCAAAGAACCTCCATATCAGTATCATCCTTGATATGGAAAAATATACCTTCCTTAGATCTTTGTGCTGATAACGTGTTATAAAAATAGGAAAATACAAAAGATGAAATAAAAGAGATGAAGATAGATGAAGAGAGAATTGGAGAGAAAAACGGAGCAATATATTATTCATTTGGATGCAACCAAAGTATAGTACATAATGCTCTATTTATAGGTTCTCAACTTCAATCAAGAGTCACATAAAATAAATAGCAAAGTTAATCCTCATGAATGTACAAATTGTAACATTTGAGTTATGAGTATAAAGACTCCTAAAAACTATTCATTAAAGAGGCTGTGGAGTGTAGAAAGTGCAAGGTCAAGAGTTTAGAGTTTATGGATATCCATATCCCTAGAACTTTATAATAAATTTAAAGGTAAATGTGCAAAAATACATATGTGCTTTATCCTTAGGAGGGTCTAATACCAAAAATTTTTTTAGGTGCAAAAGTCACACTAGTTGTTAAATAAAAACGTTGACTATTAAATGAAAGCTTTTTGACCAATTATGATGACATGGATGCAGATTTGGCAGATTGAAGAAGCATCTGAGAAATTCAAAAAAAAAAAAAAAAAAAAAAAAAAAAAAAAAAGTTGAACACCTTTTCTGAAATTTTTTTTTCTATACACTTTTTCTTTTCTCATGCTTCGGTCTCTTCCATCTATTTCTTCGAGAGTCTTCTTCCCTCTCAGTCGAAACCTCACTCTTAGTCTTGCTATCGCTAAATCCATCAAGCCCATGCTTCGTTCCACAGACTCAGAAATCTGAAAGTCATGACACCATTAGCACATGAACAAATATTAGGGTTTCAATGAGCCAAATAGTTACGGCGATTTCATTCCGGTGGTGAATGCTTTGGTTTTCTCAAATAAAAGCCTCACTTTTAGTCTTTTCAGTGATAATTAGTTTAAGTTTTGCATTTAAAGAAAGTTTAACCTGACTTATTTAACAAGCCCAATAATTTTTCAGGAACAAACAAGTCGATGTATCTGCACGTTGGTCTGTATTTGTTTATTTATTTAGTTTTCATTGGGCATGTTTGGGTTAACTTTTTTTTTTTTAAGCATTAGTGGGCAAATATTTCAGTGGCTTAAAAGCCATTGAACCAGTAGAAAAAAAGCCCAACTTATCTTGTTTGGAATATCCAATGGCTTATTTAAAAATCCCCCAACGCACTGGACTTATTTGATGCTCCAATTTGGAGCTTAATCTCCAGACGTTAGCTGACAGACTTGCCAAAAAGGGCCTTATGTGGTCTGCGTTTTTGGATGCGTGTCCGGAGGACCTTCGGACTGTGCTTTCACATGATAACCTGGGATTAAATTCCCTTTTGTGCTCTGTTTAATTTTGTTTTAGCTTTCGTTTGTAATAAAAAAAGAACTTTATCCATTTTCACAAAAAAAAAAAAAAAAAACCTTTATCCATTAATTAATTTTTTTAATAATCATTTAAATTTTTTCCAAATTAAAATTGAAATTAAAATTTTTATTATCCTAATATTAATTATATCTTATATTTAGGTTTAGTGAGAGTATTTAATAAAATTCATATCTTTTTTAGTCATTTTTTAGTGTTTAGGGTTTAAGGTTTAGTTATTTTTTATCTCAACTAATTTTTGAAATAATAATCCAAACACTCATCAGTTTAGAAAAAAAAAACACTTCGTAAAAGCCAAATGGACAATTCAAACACAAATCATTATCTATAACCTGACTTTTTTTCTACCGAACTTTTTTTAAGTCAAATTTGCTTTTTTGCCCACCATTTCCTACCACCAACCCAAACAGGCTCATTGTTTTAAGACTTTTAGGTGAACATGGAAACGTGATTGAAACGTCATTTTGCGAATTTGCGATGGCACCAAATTTTAAAATTCTGGAAATTAAAACTGTGTTGTATAGAAAAGGGAACGAAGGCATCATCCTCGTTTCCGTGGAGAAGGTTGACCTATCTCCCCTCCTCTCCGAAATAATCGTACATAAATAATGATACAGCATCTTCTCGAAGAAGAATCAGAGAAGAGAACCAAATGAGAGTGAGATTTCGGCTGAGAGGGAAGAAGACTCCCAAAGAAACAGATGGAAGAGACAAAGACGAAAGCATGAGAAAAGAAAAAGTGTATAAAACAAAAATTCAGAAAAGGTGTTCAACTTTTGTTGTTGTTGAATTTTTTAGATGCTTCTTCAATCCGGCAAATTAGCATCCATGTCATTGTAATTAGTCAAAAAGCTTTCATTTAACAGTCATCAGTCAACGTTTTGCATTTAACAGCTAGTGTGACTTTTGCACTTATTTTATAACTACATAAGTATTTTTGTACCTAAAAAAAAAAATACTTGGTGTTAAGCGCTATTTCTAAGGACAAAAGACATTTGCATTTTTGCACTTTTACCCTAAATTTAATTTGTCTACTTTTTATGAGATTAAAGTACATTAAAAATTTTGAATATTGGACTTCTATATATATCCAGGGTCGGAACATAGTGATGATCAGCTGGGGCCTTGGCCCCGGCTGATCTTATAAAATTTGTTAGAGTATATATGTATTTATCATATGATATTTTATTTAGCCACAAATTTGGCCCCATCTAATTTTTTATCTTCTCTTTGTAAGGATAATGTTTGTTTCATTACTCATTGGGTTGTGAGAGGAAAGTAAAATTATTGTTTGAGATACCAAAAAGATTAGTATCATTTTATATATTGTTTTGATTTATAATTATCGATTATTATTTGTTTGTATTTTCCAGGTTATTTGATACTCCCTCCGATCCTAATTATAGTACATATTTAACCGATTTTGAGGAAATTAAGGAGAGAAGTTAAATTAGTTAATTTTACTCATTTTCCTAAAATGCCCTTATATAAATTTAAAATGACATAAGTAAAAGTGAACTAACAACCCCTACCACATACTTCTCCGACTTAGAATTTTTCTTTCCACACGCTTTTTAATTGAAATAATATTCTTGCTATATACACATATATGTGTGTATACATACACACACATGGGGGCGGACCCAGTACAACACTTGGGGGCACGTGCCCTAAAAAAAAATTTATTTATTTATAAAAAAATAAAAAATTTAGGGTTAAATCTAAATACCAAAGAATCCTTTTGCATCGCAGAATCAAACTTCTTCTTCCCGAGTCAAATAGCCAGCTTCTTCCGAATCAAACTTCCGCCAATTACTTAATGCTTTATATTGAGAAGGATGTATTTAATAGCATTGATAATAAGGTAATTATGATGAAATTCTAAAAAATAAGGTCTAGAAGGATGACATTGTAATTATTTTTATTGTAATATACTTTTGTTATTAAAATATATGTTTTTCAACTTATTTAGTGCTCAGCCTTGCTATTTCTAACAACACTTAGCCTTGTTTTTTAATATATTTAAAACTTTACTTTAAAAAAAAAAAATTCGGGGGCGCTGCCCCCGAAACCCCAAATCACCCCATAAATTGTGCCACCCCTTCCGTAAATTTCTGGATCCGCCCCTGCACACAGTATATATGTATACATATAGATATTGATATAGATACACACACATATACATACATATATCTACACACATATATATGAACACAAACACGCGTATATATATATAGACACACACACATATATGTATATATATGTGTGTTTATATATGTACACACACACATATATATATATATCTACACACATATATATTGACAGGCGCGCGCACACACATATACACACATAGATATACATATATGTATATACACAAAAATATACACAGATTTTTTGTTGTTGCTCAAGACATATATACATAGAGACACACACACACACACACTCACATAGATATATATATGTGTGTGTGTGTTTATATATATGTATTTGTTTATATATGTATATGTATTTGTATATAGACACACACACACATATGTAATCACAAAAAACCAAACATACTTAAGAGAATAAAATAGGGGCATTTTAGGAAAAAGTTGACAAAAATTAGAATGTTGTCTTATAATTAGGACCAAAACCAACTCTCAAATGTTGTCTTATAATTAGGACCAGAGGGAGTATTATTTAGTAAATAACTAAATATTCCCTCTGGTCCTTATTTAAGGAACCAACTAACAATTCTTACAAGTCAATAAAAATAATTAAAGTCATTAAATTTGTCCTAAAATTTAAGTAATTTTCAATATTATTCTTATTAATTACACTAAACTCTAATATCATATTAATTATTACTCTCTCTTTTTTTTTTTTGCTAAAAAAAGAGTAATAATTAAGTTTTTATGGGTATACATGGGAAAAAAAAAAAATACTATTTGGAAATAAGCAAGTGTTTTATAAAAAGGACTAAATATCCTTGTTAATTGGGCCTTATAATAAGAATTACATAGAGTAGTTTAATATATTTATTTTTTGGGCTTGGACTAAAAAAAATTTATGGTTCCGTCACTATATATATCCATACCCATTAAGAAGAAAAGAAGTGAATTGGATGTGCTAAACACACACGCACATATGTGTGTGTATAATATAATATACATACATATAGATATGATGTGTGTGTGTATATGTTTGTATATGTACGTACATATACATTATGTTTGTGTATAAGAGTTTATATTAAATACAAGACTTATTTATAATATTTATTATTATTATTTTCCTAATTTATTCTATTTATTCTCTTTCAATAACAATTAAGGATGAAGGAAAATGAAGAATTAAGGATGATGCCTATGATATCTTAGAAAATATATTTTATATTAACTAATTTAATTAACTTTATTAATATAATCAAATTAGATAAATAATTCTTATAATAAAGACCGGAGGAAAGGGAGCATATAAATACTTTTTTGGAAAGTCTTTTGCAAAATTGGTTTGGCATGGGCATGGCTCTAGATTCATGTTACTGTTCACGATCGCATTTATATATAAGACACCTTTCCCTCGAGCTTCTATCAGTTGTGGGTTGCAATAAGTTTTATGCATTTAATTAAACTTTGTGCCGGTAATTGTTCCATTTGTTTCTGTCAAGCTCCTATCTATTCATCTTTTCTCCACCGGAGGCACTCCGATCTCTCATTGCACAAGGTGCTCACATCTCAAAATTTACAATTTCATCTCCATGGAAAGTTGATTTAAAATTCAGGTTTCATAAGGAGCTGTGGTCTGTGGGTTAGTTTTTTCCTGCATTTTTGGCATGAGATATCTATATTATTTTTAAAAGGGTTAATGTGAAAAAATAACCATTAACTTATATCAAAAATGCAAAAATAGTTCTAAACTTTTGTGTGTGCCAAAGTAGCTATAAAACATTATAAAAGAGGGTAAAAGTAACGATGCTATAAAAATTTTATACATTGACCGTTTATGATAAATTTAACTACAGTGTCACTTTTGCCTTTTTTTTTTTTTTTTTTTTTAATAATGTTTGCAGTTATTTTTACACTTACAAAAATTTCATAGTTACTTTTGCATTTTTGGTATAAGTTAATGGGTATTTTTACACCTTAATCCAATTAGAAAATTAAGAAACGCTTTTTTTTTTTTCATTATTTTTGTACAAGGGTTAAGTAGCATTTTTGTCACCGAAAGTATACGGTCATGAGCAATTTTGCATTAGAAGTTTTTTTTGGAGCAATGTTGCCCCAGAAGTTTTGTTTTTTGGAGCAATCTTACCCCTTCGTTAACAACCCTAACGGTCAAAGTTCACCGTTAGGGTTGTTAACTATATGAGGCAAAATTGCTAAAAAAAAAAAAAAAAAAAAAAAAAAAAAAAACTTCCGGGGCAACATTCCTTAAAAAAAAAAAAAAAAAACTTCCAAAGAAAAATTGCTCCCCGCCTGCCGGCCGTATGCTTCTAGGGCAAAAATGCTACTTAACCCTTTTTTATATTTAATATTTAATTTTACAATAATGACTCGTTAATAAAAATGCAACCCTTTTTTATCTTTGCCTTTGCTGATTTATGTAATTCAGCCTGTTTAAAGTAGGCCTATTTTTGGCCTATTTGAAGTAGACCTTTTTGCGGAAGCCTGTGGCCTGTTAGCCTAATTATAAATTTTTTAAAAATATAGGTGTCTTTAACAGGCACAGTGAAAAAAAAATGGCTTTTAACAGGCTCTAGGCTAGGCTAATGTCACTTTGTTGCTGAACAGGCTTGGCCTGTTAAGGGTGAAGTTTGGGCTGGGCTGGCCTGTTTCCACTCCTAGATATTATATAAAGGGTTAAGGTGCATTTTTCCCCTTAAAGTATGCGCAGAGCAATTTTGCCCCGAAGTTTTACGTAGCAATGTTGCCCCCGAAGTTTAAAAACGGAGCAATGTTGCCTCTCGCTAAAAAACCCTAACGCTGACCGTTAGAGTTTTTAACTGAGGGGTAACATTGCTCCGTTTTTAAACTTTAGGGGCAACATTGCTACTTTTTTTTTTTTTTGTAGCAATGTTGCCCGAAGTTTAAAAACGGAGCAATGTTGCTCTTTCGCTAAAAACCCTAACGTTGACCGCTAGTTGATCAAGTTAGGGTTTTTAATGGAGAGGCAACATCGCTCCGCTTTTAAACTTCGGAACATCGCTACGCCAAAAATTTCGGGCAACATCGCTCCTGGCGCATACTTTTAGAGCAAAAAAAATGCACCTTAATACAGAGGGATTGAAATTTATGGTTATGAGCTAGCTCCTTTACCAATTTTTTTTTATATAAACTCCTTTACCAATTGAACCAACATTTGTCAGCTATTTTTAAATTTTTTTTTTTGGGTGCAAGTATTTTTAAAAAATTTGTTTTGGATGTCTTATGACCGAACTAGAATTGGGCTTGGACTTGATATCTTCAAAAGAACCTTCAAACGTGGGCCCACCCCAAACAAGCGGATTATGGAACAATTCTCTGATGAACGTGCTTGTAGGGGGCGGTTAAGGCAACGAAACGACGTAGCTTTGGTTTCCCTTTTGCCGTTAATTCCCTTCGTTCCAATGTCTCCCCCTTCCTGCAATAACGATCTCGTCTCAAGATTTGAATCTCTGCCTATGCTATTTCTACTTCGCCGTAATTCTTCTTTCCCCAGTTTGCAATCTGTATCTGTCTTCTTAATTGCAACAACGTGAATTCGCAACTAGACAATAACTTGGGTAAGACTAATTGAATGATTTAAATATATATATATATTGCTCCGATTTTTTGTTATTTTGTTCCCTTTGTTCTATTGCTATTGAGTTTGCGCTTGATTAATGTATATCTATTCACTTTCTGGAATTTGGCAGAAATTGGTTGCAATGGCGCAAGCGCCGAATCCACATGATGGGGAATCAAGCATACCATTGATGGTGAGTTATAAACTTCCTTATAATTTATTATCCGTGAAGTCTTAATTTTCCTACCTTTTATGCTACTCTCTAATTCTTGGAATCGATTTTCTATGAATGATTGGTTCTTTACATTTAAATGAACCGTGATGGTTCAAGATGGGTGCCCTAATTATAAGAATACCAATAAGGTCGAGCTTTTTACTCGTGCAAATGTTCCAACCGATGATCATTTTACATGCAGGGTGATAGTATGGATGGGATTATTCCTCAGCTGTTTACGTCTGTGCCAGCTCTGAATGAAGCTGCTTCTTATTTAGCACGAACAACATCCTACTTTACCGGTTGTTTTTCTGATTATTCAGGTATGTTAAAGTTATCCAACTGGTGAATGATTTAAGTTACGCAGTTTATTCTTTACAAAGTTTAGGGAGAGAGTTTTGCAGCCGATCACTCTTAACTATCTATGAAGCTGGGTTGATTATTGAGGCTTTTTGTGTGAGAGGAAAGTGAATGTTCTTGAGTTCATCTGCTTTGATATAACTGAAGGAAAATGTATTTCAGTAGTATTCTTTCTAACTGTTGCTTTTTGCCTGCCAAATAGAAACGTAGAACTTAATTATTCTGCTTCAGAACTCTAGTCAACTTCGAGATATGAAACTAAACCTTTTTAGGCATAGCCAAAGTGTGATTTTGATGGTTTAAAAACTTAGCTCTTGAGCCCTTGTAGAATCTCAGTTTTAGCAAGTTTTCCATTAACTATATCTCATCCAACTAATTTACAATTTATTTGATCCTTCAAGTTGTTTATTTCTGGAATTCAATATATTGAAGTAATTGGACCATCAGCTGTGAAAGTTGTGTTTTTCGCTTGAGACATATATCTAATCAGTTTCAAGAAATTTGTTGGTCATTTTTTTTCCCTTTTTCCTAGTTTTTGATGTCTTCATGACTGCTGTGGTTTGGATGTACAATTCAGTAATCTTGAAAAAAAAATTGATTTTAGTATGTCTCTGGTGGACTAGCCAACTAGTAAATCCAAAGGACCGTTAAGAACTGACCTTGTTGTAATCTCTTTATACACTTCTGAGGCTGCTGCTTTGCATTTGTCACTTTGAGGTTTTTTTTACATCAACGATGCATTTGATTCATAATTTATTTATTTCACTCTCTTTATTCATTGTGCTGGGAATTGAGCCACTGAATCTGATAACTTAGGTTTTTTCATAATTTACAGTAGAATACTCCCCCAGAGAATCCCATGCTGGCGTTTATGCTGAAGAGATGCGGAGATTTTCTTCTGGAGTGACTGAGGCATCTTCTTCTACAGTTACTGAGCAAATATCTTCTGGTGGAAACTGTTTAAGAAATACTGAATCATCAAGTACAACTTCAGCACCTTCAAATATGCAGGATGAAATCACAAGCGTTTGTGCTGGAGACCGGTCACAAAATTCTGGCACGCTCATAGTTTCGAATGGTACTGGTCAAAGTGGCATTTCTATTTTCCAGAGGTAATGTTTACTGTTTGCTAACTGCCTCTGCTTGTGAGTATATTTTATGATAACTACCAACGCATGTGCACACACCTATGATTCACATGCAAAGGTGGCTTTAGGGGTGCCATGCCATCCTCCACATATGCAACCTTCCATGTTATTCTTCATGTAAGCATTGTTGCATGTAACCCACAACTTATCAAGCCTTGAGATTTTAGCGCGTTGGGATCATCTTGAACTCTTGGGTGGTCTAGGATGACTTGGGCTTCTTCTTGATGGACAAACTTCTTGCCTTGAAAATCTATGCCTTGCTCTTGGTCTCACTTGTCTTGGGCTTTGAACTTGGGGTTTTGCACAAATTGGGCATAGATGACTTGGGCTTGAGTTTGCATGTCCATATGAGCATCTTCATGTGTTCCATGTATTCCTTGGCCTTGGTCTTGGGCCACTAGTGGAACATTGATCTCTTATGGTACTTGTAAGTCAGTGCTGGACTTGTGGGGCTTGCAGGATGCATACTTCATCACTGTCAATATTAGAATTAATGAATAAACCGAACTAATATATTGTCATCATTTTTTTATATGGGTTCCTTGGTATATGATAGAACCTATTCATGTGATATTTCTCTAACATCTATATAACATTGGTACTTTGGATCATACATGTTAATTGAAATAATTGGAAGATACTTAGGAACGCTTAATGTTAACCAACCCCCCCCCCCCCCCCGGGCGGGGGTACTGTTCTTAACTAGGCCATGATGGAAACAGATTATGTTGTTTTTGTTGCTCTAGTTGTCATGTAAACTTATAGCAAATATTTTTTTATGGGGTTACTATAATTTGATAACTTCAGCCTTATTGAGCGAGCTCGAAGGACTGTGCGTGGTTCTGCTGATGATATTGGCTGGCTTCAACGTGATCCTGAAATGCCCCCAGTTGAAGATGGCACCGAGAGGTTCAAGGAAATTTTTGACAACATCAGGTACACACCTTATTTTTTTATCTTGTCTTGCTTTGATCTACTGGATGGTGTTATTTTGTTCCCTCAGCTTTCTACATTGGTCAGGCATGGTGTTCACAAGTTACCGAATTCAATGGTTTACTTATTAATTCCAGGTAACTGACGTTCTGCATTTGTGACTTCCTAGAACATTGGATTAATCTATATTTATCTATTAATATTGATTATAAACCTATGGTGTTACATTCTTTGGCAACAGGTCTTTTCAGTAACCATGGGCCACTGTACTTTGTCAATACAAAAGCCAGTTTCTCAAAGATGGGTTTAACCTGTCATATTGCGAAGATTCACAGCGAGGTATATCAGTAGGGTAATTGATGCAATATTAATAATTATATTAAATGATTATAATACCTAACAGAAGTATTTTGTGTGTGTATGTTACATGTATATTTCTTTGTCTGTGCTATTTATTTGCTCTTGCTGGATGTTGATTGATCATTAACCAGGCTTCAGTTGAGAAAAATGCCAAAGAGATAAAAGAGTACATAGAGGAAATTTATTGGGGCTCCAACAAACGTGTTTTGCTTCTAGGGCATAGCAAGGGAGGAGTAGATACAGCCGCTGCTTTATCATTGTATTGGTCTGACTTGAAAGATAAAGTTGCTGGATTGGTATTAGCACAAAGTCCATATGGTGGTAGCCCTATAGCCTCAGACCTTTTGCGGGAAGGACAGCTTGGGGATTATGTAAATTTACGGAAACTTACAGAGATTCTTATCTGTAGAATAATGAAGGTATGCTGAGTTATCTTTTCCTTTTCTCTCTTTCCTTGTTCACTTTTGTTGGATTGTTTAGCCAGGACTTGTCATTTATGTATTGATTTAGTAAATAAAACCAAGGATTTATTGTGGTAAACGTTCCCATAGTTGTAACCATCTGATCATCTGATGTGGACCAATCGCAAAGAGGAAGAGGGGTAGAGGGAAGGAGAAGGAGGGTATAGAAGAATTAATGGGGGAGAGGTATAGGGACTCTGAAAAGGCCTAAATTATCAAATTACGCTCAACCTTAGTACAAGTGTTAATGGCTTTATTTGGAGTCCAAAAGATTAGGATAGAAACAACAAATCACAAAAGCAAGACAATAATTCATGCTTAAAATAACAAAAATTTAAAAGATAATTGAATTCATAATAAAACCAATTGGATAATATATTATTCACTCGTTTATTTTGTATTCCATCACCACCTAGTGGGATAAGGCTTGTTGTTGTAGAAATGGAGGTATAAGGCAAAAGGTCATACACACACCTACCTCATATCCTCCTTTCTCATGTTTTCTTCTTGCTATTTTCATTCTATTCTTTCCAGATCCTATGCTATCTTCATGGCCTGGGCCTAAGTTGCACCTCCTTCTAGTTTTCTTTTCTAGATCAATGTACAAGGATATGATACCAATTAGATAGAGAAAGAATTAATGAGAGACTAAATAAATTTTTCAGCCTCCTAAAGTGAACTCTAATTTATAGACTGAATAAAGTGACGTATATGTACTATGTAGTACATTCTACTAGCACTTGTAATAGCAAATTAGCAATAACCAGTTCAACGATTTTAAGTAAGGAGCGCAAGGCAGTCTGGCGTATGGTAGTTTTTGTAGCGACATCTTATTTACCGATTTAGTATTGAAAAGAGTTATTAGTCTCGTGTACTAAACAGAATAATCTCATTATATGATTGAGCTGCTCATTTTAATTTAATGTCATAATTTTCTGCATATACCTAATGGTGTGATATATGTAGCCAGATGAACTCTCTCTTCCTACTGTTCAAGGCCAATTTTTTTTTTTTTGGATGTCTAAGCCTATGAGGTTATTGAATTTATTTTTTGTTGCAAAGGGTGACATGCGTGCTTTGGAAGATCTAACATATGAGAGGAGGAGGGAATTTTTAAAGGAGCATCCTCTGCCAAAAGAACTACCGGTTGTTTCTCTTCGTACAGAGGCTGGCATTTCTCCTGCTGTTTTGGCCACATTATCTCATGTTGCACATGCTGAACTACCACCCATGATCACAACTTTAGCAGCAGGGGAACCTGCTAAACTTCCTGTGGTGATGCCTTTGGGAGCAGCAATGGCCGCTTGTGCCCAGTTGCTGCAGCTTAGGTATGGCGAGAAGAGCGATGGGCTTGTGACCTGCCGGGACGCGGAAGTTCCTGGATCCGTGGTTGTACGGCCCGAGCGAAAAGTGGATCATGCTTGGATGGTTTATTCTTCACCAAAAGATGACACTTCAGAAGGTGATGCAGCTCAGGTTTGTGAGGCTCTCTTGACTCTACTGGTAGAAGTTGGGCAGAAAAAGAGGCATGAGCTTGCCATGAAAGATGAATGAATCATGCGAATTAGGCTTTTGCATTTCTTTTGAGTCGTCGTACCTGTACATATAACATCCTTCCATACTTAACTTTTCCCCCCTTGGTGTTGGCAAAAATCAACACGGATGAACTTGAGTATAGATGAAAATGTACATTCATATGATGTAAAACTCACCCTTGCAAAAATCGAGGACTAGTGTTTCTTTTGTTTTTCGTAATGAAATCATATTGTTATTTAATACAACAACAAAACTTATCCTTGCAAATAATATTGTCATTAATCTTTTCCGAAAAAATAAAAGTTATTATGTGTTTAGTTACAATTACAAAAGCTCTTATTTTTAATTAAAATTGCTTCTCAAAATAATAATAATGTTATGAAACTAAGTAAAATACAATAGAGATTAAGATAAGGGAGATGAAGAAATGGAGAGTAAGGAGGGAGTGATTCTTCTTTTCTATTGTGTTCTTCCAACCTTTGATACATGCCTACTATATATAGGCAATGAATCCTTAACACCATTACAAGAGTTACATACAAAGGAGTAAATCTACATAATGGTATGTTATGAAGTTTTGTAAGTTACATATAAAACTCCCATGCCATTCATATCATAGGTTACATGGCTTTAGAAACTCCAAAAGACTCTTCTTGAAAAGGTTGTGGACATTCACACTAATATTGGTATATTCATAACACTCCCCCTTGAATGTCCATTATGAATGTGCCTCATTAAAAACTTTAACTAGGAAAAACCCGAAATGGGATAAAAACCTAGCCAAAGAAAAGAGTACAACATCCATTGATACACCGTCCAATGCCGCTCATTAAAAACCTTTCTAGGAAAACCCAATGACAAAACCTAGATAAGGGAAAAAGAGTACAAGCGTGTATCGAATCCCTCTTTTGACAACATCGATTACTCCCCGATGACTACATTACTTCCAATGTCTTTTGAGCATATCTTCTTTTTGGTCATCAAACATTCTATTGCGTGCACTGCAAGAACTAAATATTTCCAAAGAAAATCATAATAATACTAACATGATTTCTAGGCATTCTTATAAGATATATCTAGATGCATATCAACAGATATTCATTAAAACGATTATATCATACATGCTCTAATAGTTTTAAGTCTTACAAAACTTCTTAAGTAAAGTTCTCGAGAACTTTGAATTAGATGCTTCTGGCATCTTGAGTCCTTCAGGGACATGTGCTACTAGCACTCTTGGATCCTTTGAAGATTTTTATGCAATCTTCATAATTTAATAAGACATATGCATATGCGATATAACAATATCTAATAGACGATAATTTATCATTCATAAATTGCCGATTTATCGTATCCACCACCAAAATCATATATTCCAATTTGGACTTCAGTCTTTAACTATTATAATATGATTATATTTGCGTCACTCTCAATTTTACTTATCCTCTTGGCCAATAATCTTTATATAATATCCTCATTTGATCACGTGATATCATCATCAAAATTGTTGTCGATAACTTTATCTTTTCGGTTCTATTTTCCCAATTCGACATAACAATATCAATATTACTCGTAAATTCTAACCTCTCTTGAGGTTTTCCAATAAGTTATGTCTCAAGCATTCTTCTCAAGTACTTGCTTCCTTAATATGATCATCTTAATCATATGCTCCAATTTATCCATAATATTTATATTTGGAACCGAACACTTACTCATGCTTCGTGCATGTTACTAATTGGAGCATTTTTAGCTGAATATGAGATTTAATAAATCTCATTTAGGTCAAGAATTTATCCGGCAAATATATCATGAATGCATAACCTAATGAACTTCTCGGTTCATACTTCTTTATTCGAGGATATATACTTTGCGATAATGCATTCCATGTATTCTCTTATCCAAATTTATTCAATTTCTCCCCCTTATGTTGAGAAAACAATGTCAAATATCAATTGACTAATCATACGAATAAGTTTCCTTAATCCATTTGTTTCCTTTAGAAACATTATTTTGTTTCATATAGAGACAAACAAGAAGAAGGAGGTCCTTATACAACATTTATCTCAACTTTCTTTCCATATCCATCTCTCGTGCATTGTGGTGGATTAATAATCATCGCACATACAAACTTTATAAGATGGAATTTGTCGCTCCCGACCTAAAACCAATTATATGGGAGAATTTTGTTGGCTTATAAGTGCTGCAATATGTAAGATCAAACATACCAACATAAAAATTTTGTTCTCATAAGAATTGATCTAACTATTTATGGAGGCTTTACATGATCAATGATATTCTCATGGACAATTTGTTTTGAGAACAAGCAAGACATAATTCATAAATAATATGTTGGTTATTCTTGAAGAATCTTCTGGTTCTTCGATGGATGTCAAAATGTAATCTTATTTGTATTATATGACTTGGATGATCAAACAAGTCATGCCAACAATAAATTTCTTTGGATTAGTAAACTTTTGATTTATTGTGACATATGTCTCAATCAATCATAAGCTTTTGAATCATAATCTGACATCCATTTTGGGAGATCTATTAGGCTTTATGTGAGAAGTATATAACTTTTCAAAATTTAGCTCATACTTGTATTTGAACCATACTTGTATTTGAACTCACACTTGTTTTCTAACTATCTCCCCCTCAAGTGTGAGTCATATAATCATACTTCCTTTATATTTGTATTTCAAAGACAAATCAATCTATGATGGGCCACTATGTCACTTTAAAGCTCAAGTATTTTAAAAAGAAAAATTGTATTAAAACAAATTCAAAATACATGATGAGCAACCATGATCTTATTGCATATGAAAGCGGAAATGAAAGTAAAGCAAAAACTAAGCCAGAAACTAAATTTTAAAAAAAAACATTAAAACAAAAAAAAAATATTGTTTTTCCAACCAAACTCATCTAATCATAAAAATCAACCACTTCCAAGTGTGCCATAGCATTACGCCATTAATACCATCATCATTCTTGTGTGCCTCAACATTGTCATCTTGAAAATTAAGTTTGCTTCCACATTAGTTGCACTCTTTTCAATGGAGGCTTGATAAAGTTTTGCTAGATGCTCAGGTGTACGACAGTGCACGTGCGTGCCAGTGCCCTTTCATACCACATCGATAACATTTATTGTCAACAACTTTTGAAGGAGCACCATCGTCATTGTTCTCGCCCTTCATCATATTTCCTCTTCTCGGTGGATATTAGAGTTATAATCATTACTTCTACCACCATGATAACGTAATTACTATGTCCTCTACCACGACCACGTCCACGTATGTGGCCACCTTTACGCCCACGTCCTCGCCACTAAAATATTCATTAGTGACTACATTCACTTCTCGGGAATGGAGTCGAACCTATTGGACGTGATTCATGATTTTTCAACAAAAGCTCATTATTTTGTTCTTACGAGGAGACAAGAAATTAATTCAAAGATATTTCTTGAATCCTTTTTTCACGATATCACGTCAGAGAGCAAATTGGTTGCATGAAATGTGAAGAATGTTTTTTCTAACATATCTTCATCCTTAACTTTTTCCCCACATAATTTTAACGAGAAGTAATTGAACATTGCCGAAGTTATACTCGCATCACGCTTTTGAAATCTTGTAGACGCAGATGCATCCAAATATAACGAGCTTTTGGGAGGATGACCATCTTCTCGGTGATCATACCTTTCTTTTATATTGTTCCAAAGAACCAAAGTGGGTCTTTCACTTGTCAAATATTCAATCTTTAAACTTTCATGTAAATGGTGGCGAAGGAAAATCATAGATTTGGCTTTATCTTGATTAGATGCTTGATTTCCTTCTTTAATTGTGTCTTCTAGACCATGGGCATTCAGATGGATTTCCGCATCCAAGATCCAAGATAAATAATTATTTCCAAAGAATGTCAAGAGCCACAAATTCAAGTTTTGCAAGGTTCGATTTGTTGTGTTTGTCATGGTTCGACTAATAAAAGAAATAAACAAGAATTATTAACATAGAAATACTAATGATAATAATATGAAAATTTAGAAAGACAACAAGTAAAGTATAATAATAAGAATTAAAAATTTATGGCTTCAGGCCATATAGTTCTCAGAACGAAATTAATTTATATAGCTTCGCCATAAATTAAGAAATTAAAATTATAGGACTCCTGGTCATATAATTTTAGAATAGGAAAACAAAGGTGTATGGCTTCCTGGCCATAATAATATTAATAAAATAAAAGAAATTGCATTAAATATAAAATAACATAACATTAAAAGTTAGCAACAATAACATAACAATAAAAGTAAAATGTTATGTTAGCAACAATAAAAATAAAATGCTTAATTTAAATGTTATGTTAGTAACATAAAAGTAAAAGCTTAATTTAAATGTTATGTTAGTAACAATAATATAAATGTTATGATAAAGTTAGTAATAATAATAAAATCTTAAATTAAATTAAAACAATAAAAAGAAAAGATTAAATCTAGACTTCCATGTAGGAGGTAGAACCTTCCATGTAGGAGTCAAATTACCACAATAAAAAGCGAAAAATTAAATCTAGACGCCATGTAGAGGTACAACCTTCCATGTAGGAGTCAAATTACCACAATAATAATAAAATTTCAAATTACAACAATAATAAAATGTTAGCAAGAAAAATAAATGTTAAAGTTAGCGATAAGCAACAATATATAATATATTGTGCAATCATTAAAAATACTCTACATGAATAAAAATGAATAGTGATGTATAGTAAAAATAGTAAATGATCTCAAATCTTAACCATGGAACCCGATGTATAAAAACAATCGGTAAAATAATATTTTTAATTCCATATAGTGGTTTAGATTATCCCGATATATAAATAAACATATAATAAAATCATTAAAGAAAGTAGATGAAATCGTTAAAGAAATTATACCTTCATTATAGCAATCGTGCTGATAACGTGTTATGAAACTAAGTAAAATACAATAGAGATTAAGATAAGGGAGATGAAGAAATGGAGAGTAAGGAGGGAGTGATTCTTCTTTTCTATTGTGTTCTTCCAACCTTTGATACATGCCTACTATATATAGGCAATGAATCCTTAACACCATTACAAAAGTTACATACAAAGGAGTAAATCTACATAATGGTATGTTATGAAGTTTTGTAAGTTACATATAAAACTCCCATGCCATTCATATCATAGGTTACATGGCTTTAGAAACTCCAAAAGACTCTTCTTGAAAAGGTTGTGGACATTCACACTAATATTGGTATATTCATAACAAATAACATGTTGTTTTTCCCCCCAAATTATTGTAGTTTTAAAAAGGTTAGATAGAAGTTTTAGAATTTCTAGAAAATGATATAGAAAAATAAGTGATTTTTTTTCATAAAAATAATATCCTAAATAATAAAAGTAACAATTACATATCATAAGTACATACACATAGGGAATCAGGGCCGGCCTGACCTGATAGGGCCTGGCCTTACAGGGCCTGGGGTAAGGAAAATATCTGTTTTTCAAAGCGTGGCCCGATAATACTAAGGCCAGGGCCTAAAAATTACTATTCCAAATTTTAATATTTTTCCTTCGATTTTTTTCAAAGAAATATAATTAGTAAATTGCAGCCATTAAAGTTCTAATCTATCAAATAAATGTTATCAACATTAATATCTAAATAATATAAATCATTCAACAAATAAACATATTCATTAATTCGTAATAAAAAAACAAATAAACACAAAGGATATGTTTTTTTTTTCTTTTTTTCAAAAAATATTAAACAAAGGAATTGCTTTATGTATGCCACGATAAAATGCCTTTCCCTCCCATAATTTTGTGTGTGTCTACAAATTCCTTCGGTTTATGCATGATTTTACTGACAGGTAAAAATAATTATACTTATTTTACACAAAATATATTTATAATTTATTACTTATATAATATTGTAATATCAAAGTATGTGTTATTTAATATGAAAACATCCATTCTTTAAAATTTATAATAACTAATTATGTGTTTTAATACAAAATAATTATAAACATAAAAAAGGGTTATAGTTTAAACTAAAAAAAAAAAAAACTAAGTATTACAAATAAACAAATTCATTAAGTAGAAGTCTAAGTAATTATTTTGTTTTATTTTTTAAAAGTACGGATTAAAGCCGGCCCGATTAGGCCCAAGGTCCTACAGGGTCAATTTCAAATTTTTGGCCTATTTTTCAAGCCCGAGCCCTGCAGGGCTAGGGCTTAAACGGGTCCGGCCTGATTTTCCGGCTCTACATACACATGACATCTTAATCAAAATTTTAAATCATAATTTTTTTTTTCCAATGGGAAAGTAAATTCGCATTATATAACAAACTTATAACTCACAAAGTATTGCAGCATTGATTGAATATCATATAGTAGACATGAGACAAACTAAGGAATTGTCCTATTGAGAACTATTTCACATGGAAAATCCCAGTAAGTTGACAACATATGAGTAACTTTTGGATTTGGAATATATTTCTGATGTAGAATAAATTGTAGAGTATTACGCAAAGCAATCAGCTGCAACTGGAGGGCATCCAACTTAACGAGAGGGTATTTGACCATTCTGCAACTAAATGATCTTGGAACTGAATTCTTGTCCATACACCTTTTTTCCAACAAGTGGATCTAGATAACTGAAATGAGAGTAGGCAATAGCATGGGTTGAACAGTTGTATAGTATTTCTTGGAATAAGGTTAATATCATCTCGTCTGGAACATATATTGATATGGTTTGATTGCCTGCTTTAAGAGGTAAGAGTTAGCACCCTCCTATGTGCCATCTGGATGACCTAATTGTAAAACATGTATGTGTCTCATGTATAAAAGTAGTGTTATTTTGATTAAATGAGAAAAGGGCAAAAAAAGTAATATTGGTATGAGTTATTGGAAGTTATAAAATAGATAATTGTTGATAGGTGCAGTTATCAAAAAGTGAAAAGGCATTTGTTTTTAGAAAAGAGAAATATATAAGAAACAAAATCCTTTATTGTTTGCCCATGAAAGTTGTATTTCATCCCTATTACAAGAAGATACAAACTAAAGAAGAGAGGCTCAAGATTTTGAGAAAGGTTTCCATCATAAAGATCTTCCGCAATTATGGATAAAAGGCATTTAACCCTTTTAAATGTGAAAACATGATTTTTAAAGATCCTTAAGAATTGTGTTCTTGCATGAAAACCCTAAGATAGAGAACATAGATTTATGTTTTACATGTGGTATCGAGCATGTGTTTAGAAATTCATGTTTTCCATGTATGATTATGAATGGATTCTTGATTTTGAAAAATTAGGGTTTCTAAAATTTATGATTTTCCAAATGATTTTTTGGTATAATTCCATGAATTCATGTTATTGAAAGACCAAATATCAATGTAATTCGTCGGTTTGGCTACGATCATTACATATATAAATTTAGTAACTTTTCATATATTAAAACGTTAAAGTGCAGATAGGCTAACGAAGTATTACGTTAGGAGCTCCTGACCCAAAAATGTTTCAAGGGTACCTTAACTACAAAAAAACAATTAAAAAGTAAAAAATCACAATTGGAAAAACTCCTTCAGAATTGGAAAAAGAAGATACTCAACTAATTAATTCCTAAACTTTGCAAATGAACTTATTTTTGAGACTATTTGCCACGCCGCATACATACCTTTATGACAAATGTAGACCAAGAAAGAACAAGACCTAATAAAATAAGGGTTAAGTATCAAATTTACCTTGGAAGTTTTCGCTGAGGAGCAATGTTGCCCAAAGATCTCAATGTTGCCCCGTAAGTTTTAAAATGTGGCAATGTTGTTTATTTATGTTAAAAAGTTAACGGTCAATGTCAACTTTTTAATAGTTAACATTAATTTCTTAATAAAATAGCCAAAATCCAACATTGAGACAAAAAAAAAAAAAAAAAAAAAAAAAAAAAACTTCAAGAGTAACATTACTCCTAACCCTATACTTCGGTCCTCCCATAAAACATGAAGAAGAAGGGTCCCCAAAGATTCTAATCCCTCGAATCCCGGGATTAGGAAACAAAACTTGCTTCAGATTATTAACAATCCTCATTAGATCTCTTTTCACAGTATCACAGATTGGCTTCATCAACGTGTCTAGATACGAGCCAAATCCATCGGACACGATATTAATGCCGACATTGTTGGACGGAGATGGAATTGGAGGAGGAGCGATAAGAGGTGACTTCTGATTGGAGGATTTTGCCGGAGGTGGAATACCTAAAGGCATATAAGGAGAAGAAGATATTAGAATTGAAGCTCGAGGAGGATTGGGAGGTCTCGCAAAGGGAATGTGGAGGGGCCCAATTGGATGCTCGCACAAATGAGGTTCTCGATCTCGTCAATGTCCAACTGCGACGATTGGTGCAGGGGTATGATATCGTCGTGTAACATTTTCTCGACTCCTTAGAAAGAGAGATTCATGGGAAAGAAATTTCAGAGGAGACGAGGAGAGGATGAGAAAAGAGAAAGAGGGAGAGAGGAGTTTAGGAATTAATTAATTGAGTATCTTTTATTCTAAACGGATGTTAGATTATAAACTAATGTCATTGTGATTTTTTACACTTTTTTTGTTGTTGTTTTTTTAGTTAAGGTACCCTTAAAACATTTTTGCGTCTAGGTGCTCCTAGAGTAACACTTCGTTGGCCAATTTAAACCTTTAACCCTATATTAAATTCAATGGTTACTGTATGCATTGAATTCAGAATTTGAACAAGAATATAAAAGACATCAAGTTGTTGGATTTATGTATTGATGGAAATGTGATTATAGCATTCGGTTTGAATTTATGCTGTTATTCTCTCTCCTTAATTTGTACTTTAATGCATCATCAGTATATCAGTAGTTTCCTCAAAGTGACTACATGTGTTGTGGTCCAAAGTAGTTACATGCAATTATCAAAGTATTGATACTATTTGTTTACTACTTTGAATAATTTTCATAGATCAGTAAATATTTATATCAATAGGAGAAGAGGATCGTATAATACCCAATTGTGGGGATGCGTGACAGTTTTTAAGGATATGATTAATATATGAATGACCCTTTTATATCCGATTTGTCCATGTACATATTCTTGTGGTGATGTGTTATATTTTTTAAATTGATGGGCCAATTGAAATCAATTATTATTTAATTACACATTGTTATTTTTATAATTACGGATGATTTTGTGGCGATGATTTTATGCTTATTAAATGTTGTGAATAGCAATTGTATGAATGTTAAATATTTAAGTTTTGGAATTAAGTATGGTGGATTTGTTAGTTATAAAAGTTGCCAAATCCTTATGAATTATTTTAAGGGATAAGGGTCTTAAATGCTATAGAAGTTTTCACTCAGGAGCATTGGTAAGACGGAAGTTTTTTTTGGACAAAAAATGCCACGGAAGTTTTTGCTGAGGAGCAATTTTGCCTTGGAAGTTTTCACTAAGGAGCAATTTTGCATCGAAAGTTTTCACTAAGGAGCAATTTTGCCCTTCATCCCCAAATATTAAATTTGTCTATTAAAGCGTCAAAGACCACACATGTATGTTATGCCTTGAAAAGGTCAAACTTGGAGCTGCAGAAGGAGATCCTTGAGATGTTGAGCTCATGGCGGCCATAATTTGTGAAGCTGAACTGGTCAAAGGGACTGAAAGGTCGACTGTCATAAAACCCAAAGTAAGCATCACTTATGATCTAAGCAAATGATCAGTCTATACAAACGTAAATATTATCACTATTGAGTTGTTTTACTCGAACCAATTTTTGGAACAATTCATTTCTCGTTTTGCGTTTCATTTGCGTTTTGTGACAACCTTTCAAATCCTTTGACTAGTTCGGCTTCACAAATTCTCGCGCCTTGATTTCAACATCTCGAAGAATCTCCTTCTCTGACTCAAAGTTCGACCTTTTCAAGGCATGACATATGTGGTCTTTGACTGATTTAATAGTCAAATTTAATATTTGGGGACAGAAGGGAAAAATTGCTACGTTTTGTAAACTTTCGAGGCAAAATTGCTCCTTAGTGTAAACTTCTAGGGCAAAATTGCTCCTCAGCGAAAATTCAGGGGCAAAATTGCTCCTCAACAAAAACTTCCGTGGCAAAAAAACTTCTTGTGAACTTCTGTGGCATTTTTGGTCCAAAAAAAACTTCTGTCTTACTAGTGCTCCTGAGCGAAAACTTCTATGGCATTTAAGACCCTTATCCCTTATTTTAATTCCAAATACTACGGTAATGTTCCAATTACCCATAACCTTGATGCTATGAAATTATGTTTGTGTCGTGGTTGAATTGAAGTTCGTTATTATAGGGCGGTTATGGATCAACCCAAAGGTTGGTTGTTTGTCTTTATAATAATTGAACATAAATGTTTTTATTGTCCATATACTTATAGTTATATTTAAACATTCAAATATGATAAATATTTCTAGTTAGGGTATGTATTTAAATATTCATATGGTTGGGTGTTGTATATTTGTGAGTCCTCAAAGGTGAACATTGATATGCATTTAATGAATTGTCGGAATTTGGGAAGCATGTTAGTATGTGATATGCATGACTCAAAGCATTAATGTTTTCACTTTTTCCCCTTCCAGTACCTATTGCCACACATTCGCTATTCTCAAGTATTGCAATTTCAATGGATTGAATTTCTTTGAATGGAAGGAGCAAATCAAATCCTTGGGGAAATGGATTTGGATTTAGCTCTTAGAGAAGAGAAACCCAATGCTATTACTGATGAAAGCACTGAGGATGAAAGAGATCATTTTAAGAACCAGGAAAGATCCAATAGGTTGAGTTTGCTGTACATGCAAATGATCATTGCAAGCAACATTAAGTCAACTCTTCCACAAACTGAAAATGCTAAAGAAACAATAAAACTTTGGAAGAGTGATCCCAAACTATTGACAAATCTCTTGCTAGGACACTTATGAGTACATTGACCATTATGAAATTTGATGGTTCTCATACTATGCATGAGCATGTTGTTGAAATGACAAACGTTACAGCTGAGAGGGGAATATTACCTAGAGGGGGTGAATAGGGTGATTTCAAAAACTTTTTTGATTTGGCCGATAGACAAGAGAAACAGAGATAGAGATAGAGAGAAGAATATGAACACATAGGAGTTATACTGGTTTGGTCCAACTCTTTGACCTACGTCCAGTCCCCAGACGCTTTGAGATTTTCACTAACTCATAATCACAATTATAATTACATACTCTGTACTCACAATAATCCTTTCACACTAGGATTCACTCCCCTGACAAGTTGTAATTGTACACCCACACTCGGGTCCCTCTACCTTGAGATAAAACTAATAATGAACTAAGTGTTTGAACTCTCTCACAAAGTAGATAGAAATAATCACTTAAGTACAAGATACCTGAAGATATTAAATGAAACGAGTGAAATAGTATATTGCAATAACTTCAAATTGAATGCGTAGAGTTTCGGTAGTTGGCGAATTGAATGCTTGGAGCTTTTATACCAACTTCCATTAATGACTGTTGAAGAGCTTTTAATGTAGCCGTTGTGACTCTTCAAACTTCCGTTAGACACAGTCGAACGTTTGCTTGGCTTGGATGCAATTGGATCACCGTCTATGTGCTTTTGGTCAGAAGTTAACTCAAAGACTCAAAAAGATATTAGAGACTTTCACCAAAATGGGTACATCTCAAAGGAATGATTTCATTTGTTTTGAATCTTTATTCCTTGTGTATGCTTTGTTGACTGTAAACATAAAATGCTTCTAAAACACGAAGTTGCTTTTCAGCTAATCACTGCTTAAACATTTGTTAATGACCTGAAATCCGCTCAAAAAGATTATTAGTAATAGTACAATTAAGATTAAGTAGGATTAAACATAAACTAAACATAACCCAAAACATTTGAATTTACGAATATAGTTACAGTGAAGGTTTCAAGTAGCTGATGAGTCATACTCGAGTAGACCATCTCTTGTACTCGAGTATCAAACTTCCTATACTTGAGTAGCATACACACAATCCTTTATACTCGAGTAACTTTTGTTCTTTGCTGAAAGAAAACACTTAGTGAAACATTAGCTAACTATACTCCAATAGTGTCTTCCTTATACTCGAGTACCAGTGAAACCATACTTGAGTATACTTCAAACAGAGAGCAAGTATGGGACTAAAACAAATATACTTGAGTAGCATATTACCTATACTCGAGTACTACTTACCTTGAACCCGAGTAACATCCTGTTGAAGCCAACATCTTTGACAGAGGATCCATGTACTCGAGTAGACCAATACCCTTACTTGAGTACCCTACTCTAGTAAGCAAAAATGCTTGCTCGAGCATAATGTATGGGTTTCTTTGATAAATAAAACCATTTAAAAAAAGCACTCTTTACATCCATTTGATAAAGCTTGAATCCTTTGATACATGCAAAGGCTAAGAGTACTCGTATAGCTTCCAATCTAGCAACTGGAGCATACGTTTCCTCATAATCAACACCTTCTTCTTGATTATAACATTTGACAACTAATCTTACCTTGTTTCTGACAATGATTGTGGATTCATCTCGTTTGTTATAGAATACCCATTTAATGCCAATGACTGGATGGTCTTTAGGCCTAGGTACCAAGTCTCAAACTTGATTTCTTCGAATTGATGTAACTCCTCTTGCATTGCTATAACCCAATCATTGTTTGAAAGGGTTTCATCAATCTTAGAGGGTTCAATCTCAAAGATAAAGGTAGAGAAAGTAATTCCGTTTAGAGTACTTTTTCTAGTTCTCACACCTTCACTTACATTGCCTATCACTTGATCCAAAGGATGACTCTTACTATATCTCTAAGCTTTAGGTTGAGATTGAATTTGATTTTCACAAGTATTTTGAGGCTCAATGTCAAAAACATTTTCAGAACTTTCAGGAGCAGAAGGATTTTTTGGAACAGGTTGATTTTGAAAAATAGGTTCATCCTCATCAATAAACTTGTCAGGCTTGGTTTCACTAAACACAACATGAATTGACTCTTCTATAATACGAGTACGATTATTGAAGACTCTATAAGCTTTACACCTATTAGAATAGCTTAGAAATATACCTTTGTCGGACTTAGGATGGAATTTTCCTAAGTTATCCTTACCATTGTTGTGGACGAAGCATCTGCATCTAAAGATGTGCAAATGTGTCAGGTTTGGCTTCCTTCCTTTGTAGAGCTCATAAAGAGTCTTGTTGAATTTCTTTCGAAGATAGGCTTGGTTAGAAACATAGCATACCGTGCTCATTGCATCTGCCCAGAAGACTTGTAAGGTCTTATTCTCATTCAACATTGCTCTGGCCATTTCAGTGAGGACTCGGTTCTTCCTTTCAACCACTCCACTTTGTTGTGGATTCGTTTGGCTAAGAAGTTGTGGTCAATACCGTGGGCATCGTAGAATTTCCCAAAAGCTTGATTCTCAAACTCCTCTCCATGGTCAGTACGAATACTTGAAATGCAAAAACCTTTCTTCCACTTTCTTGGCAAACACGACAAATAGATTAAATGTTTCATCCTTGGAAGATAAGAAAATTTTCCAAGCAAATCTTGAGAAATTATCGACAATGACCAGAGTATACAAATTTCCACCAAGGCTCTTTACTCTCGCTAGTCCAACTAAGTCCATATGAAGTAGTTGGAGATATCGATTAGTCGAGATTTCATTTTTAGTTTTGAAAGACGATTTTGTTTGTTTACCCCTTTAACAAGCTTCACAAATCATGTCATTTTGAAAATGAAGTTTAGGTAAACCAAGAACTAAATCTTTTCTAACTAACTTGTCTAGTTGGAATATGTTTACATGAGCCAGATGTTTATGCCACAACCAACTTTCATCGAAGTTGCTAACAAAACAATTTTTAGTTTTAACTTTAGGTAAATTCAAGGTGTAGTAGTTACCTTCTCTAGGAGCCTTAAATAGACCTTAGACCTTTAAGGTAACCTTTATCAATCGGAAGATCATCCTTGTTGACAATGAGACATTCTTTTGAGTTGAAAATAAGCCAATTGTTATTATTTGCACCTTGACTGACGCTCAAGAGGTTGTGACAAAGGCCTTCTAAAAAATATATGTCTTTGATCGGGGTCCTTCTTTTTCACCAATCTCACCAATTCCAGCGATCTTTCCAATTTGATTCCCCCTAAAGGTTACTTTGCCACCATCCTTTGATCTCATTGCTACAAACTTGGATTGATCCCCTGTCATGTGTCTAGAGCATCCACTGTCAATACACTACTTATTGGTCTTTAATGCTCCAAGACAAACCTGCAAATAAGAAAATGTTAAGCCTTAGGTACCCATCTTTTCTTGAGTCCTTTTGGGTTAGCTCAGGCCTCAGGGAAAACATATGTTCCTTTAAGTACCCACTGATAGTTACTAACAAGCTTATCTCTTCTTTCTTTCTTTCTTATGAAAACATGTTGAAGTATTATGCCCCTTTTAGTTATAGTAATTACAATGAGAAAAGGGATTTTAAGAGTGAACTGACTTTTGAAAATAGTTCAAATACAATTTTTCACCATCCATACTCGTGTTGGTCCTTTAGTTGGACTACACTAGACTAAAGGTCTGAGTCCAAGTCAGGGAGTTGTTGGAGGACCTCAATTGGTGTGCATTATGTTGTGTTCAATATATATATCTATATATGTATATATATATATATATATATTATATGGCACTACTTCACTAGCTTGTGGTCCTTTCCTTTCCTACATATTAAATTGGGAAATGATTACTGGGATTTTGTCTCACCCCGTGGATACCTATATTTTTTTTTTCAAATGAAGGTTCTATTATAGGTGGTTGCGAAGGAAGGAGCCTGAGGTTTAGGCATTCGAGTATACCTTGCCTCTGTTTGGTTTTATGTCATTGGATTAATCATATTGACACACTAGTTGCATACTTTATCATTTTTATTGTTATAGAACTTTATTTTCGTTATTTTGGTTTTGTACTTGTTCATTGGAAACTTTCGTTGCATCTTTTGGCTTTTCGTCGTGGCGCATGTCATAATATTTGGATTTATCGCTTCCTCTTATTGATTTATTGAATTTTTATATTGAGACATTATTGTTGTTTGTTGGCTAGAGATCTTAAGAATTGATGCATGTGATTTTTAATAAAGCCATACTTTTGTAAAGAAGTCTTTTAAATGAGTTGTCCTATTGACTGATATGGTGGTATTTAAGTAATTTAAGTAGCTCATTGTTGGTGCTATGACGAAGATCATTTCACTAACCAAGGATTGTAGTATATGCAACCCTTAAATTGTTATCTCTTTCGAGGAGTCTTTTAACTATCTAAGTGATTTAAGTGACTAGAAATGCAATATTAACAAGGGGTAGTTGGTTTATTTTATATTTAAACTACCTAAGATGCAAGTTAATTACAATCCTAGGCTATTAGTATATTCTTAGTATTTTTATATAAATGGAATGGATGTAGGGAAGCTTTTGAGAATGGATTAATTAGCTATCCAATCAAAAATATGGGAGTTAAGTGATTTCAATTGGGTTAAGATATGTCCTCATTTAATTATACGATTTTTATCTATTTATGAGATTTTATCATTGTAATTATACTTAAATGTAATTATAATATAATGATTAGTTTGGATTAGAAGGTGTTACACAAATGAAATGCTAAAAATGGTGAATTTGTCATATTTTTATTTTCCTATATTAAACTGATTTGCATGAAAGTATTTTTGGTTGTGTTTATAGTAGGGAATTAAGGAATTAAAGTTAAAAAGATAATCAACCTTGAAAAATAATGTGGAAATTCGTATAGGCAAAAGGATCCATGAAAAACAAGGCATGAATACTACTTTTGGGCCAAATTAAAACATGGTTAGAGCCTATATGTGTTAACTTCTCATTATGCTTCTTAAAGGGACCTTATGACCACCACTTAACCCAAATGCATATCTTCCATGATCCATGAAGAGCTAAAACATGGTTAGTTATGATTCATGAAGGGTAGGAAGGTCATTTCACAAGTTTGCCTCCTCTCCAAGTCATAAGAAGATGCCGCCTCATTAATGAACGGCGTGATGGTTATTTTGCATGGTTTTTTCTCTTACAAGCTACCATATGGTGCCATCTAAGGAGGATGAAGACCAAATCAACCAAGCCTTTCACCGCAAGTTGCCAAATACCACCATGAGAGTTAACTATAGATATTTCATGAAAATACAAGAGGTATCACAATCATATCTCAATTCGCAAAGCACATGTCATCATCACAAGAGAGGTTGTGCAATTTAATTTCTAGATATTATTTTTTTTAATTTGAATTCTTCTTTTCTTTTCCTCCAAGCCAGAGAAAACGTGACCACACACCATATCTATTTTCTTCATCAATCACCATGTGTGGTTAATCCTCCTTTTTGAGGATAGATCTTGTGGCTTGAGTTCTCTTTTCTTTAATTGAGAGTTGTTATTTAGTTTAATCTTTTCTTCTATTTTATGATTTCCTAGTTCCATGATTTAATTTTGAAAGTGGAGCTAAATCACCAAGAGGGGGGTGAATTGGGGATTTTAAAATCTTTTTTGAAGTGCTCTGTTTTGAACAATGAAAACAGAGGTGAATAAAGAGTATAGAGAAGAAGAGCAAGACACAAGGATTTATACTTGGTTCGGTCCAATCTTTTGACCTACGTCCAAATCCCCGACTCTCCGGGTTTTTCACTATCACAATTTATTACACAAGTCGTACTCAAGAGTAATTCTCTCACTAGAACTTACTCCCCTTTACAAGTTGTAATCAATAACCCAATCTCCAAGTCCTCTAACTTGAGATTCTTACAATGAATGATTTACAATAAATGAACTCTCTCTAAGAGTGAATAAATATGAACACTGAAGTACAAAATGTATCAACAGATACTTTTCTCAAGAAAACTTATAGGGTAGTTGATAGCTTTGATGATTTTCGTTTTCCAGCAGATTGGTTGTTGAGAAGAATTGAATGCAGCTCTATTTATACTAAGAGAGCATTAAATGACTGTTGTAATCTTCAATATAACCGTGGCCTTCATTAGACAAGGATTAGCTTAAGCTTTGGTCTTCTTCTCTCTCTACTCTTCACTTAATCCAGTTGCACAGAAGTTCAGAGTTGACTTCTTGAATATTGATCCGTTGGAATAGCGATTCTTGGATGTGGAAGGCGACATTAATCCTTTGCAAGCGTGTGCGTAAGGATTACCCAAAAGGATGCAAGCTTTCTGAACTTTGCATTTAATGTGCTGACATCACTTTTTTGCTTTTGCTCAAACCTTCATTTAATATCCTTTAAAAACATCTGAAACTCACTAACAAAGTGGTTAAACATAACTAGGAATATTAATGAATGATGATAGGAAGTATTGAGATCAAACAAGAATGTTTCACAAATTCGTCAGATTTGAATTTCAGACTTAGCGATACAAACTCGAGTTTGTTCTCCTAAACTCGAGTTTTCAATCAAGCACTTAAGGCAAAACTCGAGTTTCCATAACCAAACTCGAGTTTCCTCCGTCCAGAGAGGAAATTTGCGATTTGAGCTTTGAAACACATTTTTGAATGAAACTCAAAACTCGAGTTTCCAAAACCAAACTCGAGTTTTGGACTTTTAATGTGAAACATGATTTTTAGTCCAAAACATCAAAACTGGAGTTTTCATCCAAGTCTCGAGTTTCCAAATCATTGAAAAAGTGCAATGCTCTCGGGTTGGCCAAAACTCAAGTTTCTAAAACAAAACTCGAGTTTCCATTTAAGTATGAAAACATTGAGAAATTTGAGCCAACTCAAAACTTGAGTTTTCATTGAAGACTCGAGTTTTCAAAGCTGAGTGAAAACTTGAAAACTCTTTGCCAAGGGAAAACTCGAGTTTCCAAAACCAAAACTCGAGTTTTCTCATAACTATGAGAAAACTTAGAAAACTCATGGCAAAGTGAAATCCTGGAGTTTTAAGTCAAAACTGAGTTTGCATATGTTCAAAATGTTAGAGATTCTTTGTATGGCCAAAACTCGAGTTTCCAATCCAAGACTCGAGTTTTGTCTTCATTAGAAAACAATGAGAAGTCTCGTATGATGCAAAACTCGAGTTTCTCACCAAAACTCGAGTTTCTCTCAAGGTGAAAAACTCGAGTGCTTTCAGAAGTCCAAAACTCGAGTTTTCCTATGAAAACTTGAGTTTTGCTTTGTTTAATGAAAATGAGCTACTCTCTGTCAAAGTCAAAACTCAAGTTTTAAAACCAAAACTCGAGTTTGCCTTTGATAATAAGTTTTTCAACTTACCAAAGACAAATTACAACTTGTGTTTACAATTGTCAGCTTATTATCAAAACACATAGAGAACTAACAAATTTATATTTTCAAGACTTTGATTTTCGTTTGGATAATCTTTGTGATTAAGCTTTTGTGAATTTTATGACCAAATGATTTACAATTCTTAATGCATAATTTCAGTTTCCTCACATGATTAATCTTGTAATTCTTTTATGTTACTAATTGAATTTCATTGTTGATTATATTTTCTTGAATATAGCGTTTGCTTATTCTATTAGGATATATCGTTTGATTATTCTAATAAGAGGAACAAATTATAATTGAGAATTTAACTCACATGCAAAGTGGTATTTAATAATGATTTAAGAGGTAATTATTAGGCTAGGTTCCTAGGTATGCTTGTTGATTATATAATTGAGATCTATGGCTCTCGCCTAGTGTTTTTCATGTGTACGACTTAGTAAATTAATAACTCCATATCTGTTAGAACTTTGATGGCTACTAATTATTCTTAGGAAAATTCATTATTTATTTCCTTTATTTATTTTATTTTATTAAAAGTCATTTTCTTCTTTTGTTTTACTCACATTTAATTAATTTGAAGAATTAAATACTATTGACTCGCATAAGAGAATACGACTAAGTTGTGTTGCTACATTACATAATTTAGTAATTAATTTCGCGCTAACGACAAGCAAGACCAGGTTACCATAACTCATTCCTTTTAGATCATATGTTCATTGATCATTATCCAATAGTGAACTTACCAATCACATCACCCGAAATAGTACATAAATTAAATAACCTAAAATAAGAAATCAAACTATATATATTGCAAAACATGGAAAGAAATTAAGAACTTCTCTCATTGAAGCAAATGACTCAAGTAGAAATCCCCATCCTCAAGAGTTAAAACCTAGCATCTCATAGAGCTCAAAATTTCCATGGCCAGTGACAAAACTTGAACACCCATGGAAAAAGAGGAGCTGAATGGACTAAATAGAAGAAGGGAATAGACAGAGGTGCGGGGATGATGGATTGTATGAACAGTATGAGTGGAAAAGAGAAAAATGGAGTGGAATGGGATGAAGGACGTGAATGGGAATGATAGGGCTTAAATTGTTTAAGCATCCCGGAGCAAAAATCGGGTTTGAGAAGAAAAACATGTCATACCCATAGTTGAAATGTAAAACACACAGTTTTTGTAATTTTTAGAATTTGAGTATTCGCTACAATGCACATGCTCTACTAAAAAAATGCCTTTTACGATGGTTATTATGTACCATACAACATAGTTCTGAAAGCAAAAGTTATATATGCTCCATGTAGACATATTACGGTTTATGAACCACCATTTATTCTAGACCTATTATAGTGGCTCAAATATAATACCCGTTATACATTGAGGCTTTGTGAGTCCATGATATGCTCATTTACATGATAATAATTAACGAGTATAACACCCCAAATTCCAGACTTCAAAATGTGTTGGTTGACACTTAGTTTTAGAAAACTTAACAGAGTTTGAGGTGCTACCACTAAGAGTATTGCGGAAACGGGGAGCATGCGCCAACGTTTGGACGATGAGTGATCGATACAAAATGCCTGTGCATATGCTTGATGCCTTGACATATGCTGATGCCCTGACATATGCTGATATAATAAAAATTTCCTGAAGGAATATTCATGTGATACATTAGTACAGAGCTTTGTATAATTACAAGTCTTTATGGTAACTATACAATCTTCAACCAAGCCGTAGCTAGACTTGGGGCAATGAACCTAACTCGCTTAATCAAACAATTTGGCAGTGCCGTGTCTAGTGGAAGTCTCCCGAATTCACGGCGACTCACCGATCGAACCACATAGACAAACCCTTTCTAGACACCAAATGGTTTGAAGTAACCTTATTAGATTCATGCCGAAGGTAGGCTCTATTAAACTTCTTCCGATTTGCTTTGACCGGTGCCTCTTCACGGCTTTGTCCATTAGTGCCTCTTCACGCTCTATCTACCTGCCTTCTCTGTTCCAGGTTCCTTTCCTGAACTTTAGTCAAATATGAGGTCCAATACCCGTCGAACCTCAGGTAACAATTAACCTCATATGAAAAGTATAAACAATATAAATGACAAATATTCACAGTTGGAAAACAATCAATCATGAATCAACCAATCATATCAAAGCCATACAAGACATATGAGAGTTAAAGTTACTGTACGTGAACATACCTTTCACCGTGTAATGGCCGAACGTCCGGCCTTTTGATCCGACTCCGGACTTCCCGGATATCATATACGTTATCGTCGAATTATTATATGATTTTTGATAAATATCATATTACTTAGAATAATATCCTAAGGGTTTAATTTACCTTTATTTAATATGTATTATTTATCAAAATATAGTATTTATGATAAATAGGGATTTTAGGGTATTACATTTCTCCCCCCGTTAAATTAAATTTCGTCCTCGAAATTTGAACATACAAACTTGAAAGATTATCTAGACTCAAGATGTACTGTAGACATGCTAGTCTAAGGTCACCGTGACAATTAGCATTTCATACAGTGCTAAAGCATCATAGGTCTTATAGCCCAGGGACTCCACCCCATGCAAACTTGCACACCGGGTCTTATCGACTCGAGCCTCAGCTCGTCTATTTCATTTGAGCCTTTCTCATTCAAGCTCTCTCAGACTACTTACTTAGTACTATAGCTGACAACTACTATCTGACTTAACTTTGTTCTAGACCTTCTAATAGTTCTTGTTCCTATATCGAAATTTCCAATTACACTGCTTTTCTTTCTAATACAATAGCATTGACAAACATGTCATCGCTACCCAACACCATTATGTTGTCTCATTCTCAAATTTTCACACATTGAAAATTTTTCGTGGTCTCAATACGTTTCGCAATCCACACTATACCGAAAGTAATAGTGCTATAACATTTTTCAAACTTAATCGCTGCCAACACAAATTCGTGAAAAAACATTCACTACCGGATCAGTTTCAAAAACCTTTACTACCGGCACATATCTTTGAGGGAGATGATTCATTTCACAAAATTTTTAACAATTGAGAGCTCACGCCACCACTTCAACCACTTGGTACAGCGAGCGACTTATCCCAATCCCCAAATCCGGCCTCAATAGTACCGTTAAACAACGTGGGAGAACCTCCGCCCCTCTCACAGGAGACCCAGTGTTCACACTGGCACATAAAGTAGAAACCCTATCTACCGAACTCGAGTCCCCATAGACAATCGTTTCTACCAAACAAAACATACGCCCTCAGCGAAATGTTATAGATTGGGTGCGTTCACTGCTGGTGCGATTTTCATTCTCTCAAACAAAATCCCTCCAAAAACTTTGTTTCAAAAGAGCCTTTATCAAAGGTCAGCGATTTCAAACATTTTAAAACATCTGGCAAGACCTAGCAAACAGTGTATATCTACATAGTTTCTCGTCCTTCCGCCTGACGCTTTTACCACCATATAGTTGAAAACTCGCTTTCAAACTCGGGTTCTAACAAAACCCCTTTTATAAGACAACATCATTTCAAAACAACCATCACTACTTCGCCTCAAATTCTGGCCAAAACATTTCTTTCGAAAATTCACACGTTTGAAAGTTTAATTTCAAATACAGCAAGTGCATTGGCAAGTTTAAAAATTCAATTTTTTAGACGTTCTTAGGAACCAGACAACTAATCTTAGAAGGTCATCACTAGCTACACGCATTCAGACCTCTGTCCTTAGCTACTCAAGCTATCTGTAGAATGCTTAGTCCATTCTACTTTAATCATCCGGCTACTCCGAACATCGCTCGCTATCCTTGGGTTTCGCAAACTTTTCAGGATTTAACTCAAACTCCGATTTCCATATCAGAAGTCCTAGAGTTTAGCAACAGAACCCATATTCTGTGCTATCCACTCTATATCGTGGTTTTATCTAAACAAAACCCAACCCTTTTCCTTAGGGTGTATGTCCCTTCTGTATCACAATACCAGTATTATATCAGTCCTCTGAACCTAGATGTCCAAACCATGCTCTGAAACTAGCTTTGATACCAAAGTGTAACACCCCAAATTCTAGACTTCAAAATGTGTTAGTTGACACTTAGTTTTAGAAAACTTAACAGAGTTTGAGGTGCTACCACTCAGAGTATTGCGGAAACGGGGAGCATGCGCTAACATTTGGACGATGAGTGACTGATACAAAATGCCCAGGCATATGCTGATGCCCTAACATATGCTGATATATTAAAAATTTCCTGAAGGAATATTCATGTGATACATTAGTACAGAGCTTTGTATAATTACAAGTCTTTATGGTAACTATACAATCTTCAACCAAGCCGTAGCTAGACTTGGGGCAATGAACCTAACTCGCTTAATCAAACAATTTGGCCGCCGGTGTCTAGTGGAAGTCTCCCCGAATTCACGGTGACTCACCGATCAATCACATAAGACGAACCCTTTCTAGACACCAAACGGTTTGAAGTAACCTTATTAGATTCATGCCAGAAGGTAGGCTCTGTTAAACATCTTCCAGCATTTGTTTTGACCGGTGCCTCTTCACGGCTCTATCTACCAGTGCCTTCTCTATTCCAGGTTCCTTTCCTGAACTTTAGTCAAATCTGAGGTCCAATACCCGTTAGACCTCAGGTAACAGTTAACCTCATATGAAAAGTATAAACAATATATATGACAGATATTCACAGTTTAGAAAACAATCAATCATGAATCAACCAATCATATCAAAGCCATACCGCATATGAGAGTTAAAGTTATCGTATGCGAACGTACCTTTCACTGTAATGGCCGAACGTCCTGGCCTTTTGATCCGACTCCGGACTTCTGGATATCCTATACGTTATCGTCGGATTATTATATGATTTTTGATAAATATCATATTGCTTAGAATAATATCCTAAGGGTTTAATTTACCTTTATTTAATATGTATTATTTATCAAAATATAGTATTTATGATAAATAGGGATTTTAAGGTATTACAACGAGCACATGTGAACTATTGGTTCTCTAATTTATATTTTGATGATAACAAACTTGGAAAAGAAAAAGATTTAATTCAAAGTGAGATTTGAGGTGAGCATACCCGAGTATTGGAAGCAATACTCGAGTATGATAGTTTCGATACTCGAGTATTCAAGTGAATACTCTAGTAACCAAAACCGCAACCCAAGACTCACCTCTCGTTGCTGATATAAACATATTCTGATAAGTACTCAAGTATCCAAGTAAATACTCGAGTATTGTGTTTGTACTCACAAGAATAGAAGCTGTTACTCGATGTCTCTAGCCTCAAAGACTAATGAATACTCGAGTATGCAAGTCATTACTCGAGTACGGATGTTTGATCATAATGCATTGGTTGGCTTTATGAGTAATACTTGGGTATACAATTGTATTACTAAAGTACGATACTCGAGTAGGCGATCCTATTACTTGAGTATGTCAGATTAATTTTGAGGCTCTAAATTACTTTCAGACTAATACTCGAGTCATAGTAGTTATATTCGCGTATGAGGATTCAGTACTCGAGTATGCTCATTTGCTAGTAGAAATTTAGAGTAACTATTGCAAAGCATTTTGGGAAATGTTTGAAGATTACTTGAGTATTTAAGTGACTACTCGAATATTGTTGAAACACATAAAGACTTTACTATAATCTGATGTTTAAGATATTGAAGAATACTCGAGTATGTTTTAAGTTACTCGAGTATGGTACTCTAGTATGCTAAGTTAATACTCGAGTAGTGGTTCACTTGTTCTTACAATCTTCGTCTTTGTAAATTCAAATTCACTTGTTATCATTCCATAACTTCTAATTATTACACATTATTATTCTCAATGCGTCTAAACATGTTTGTTAATGAGTTTCAAATTGTAACACCCCCAATTTCTAACAATTATCATAGTATAAAATTTAAATGAATCTTTATAAATGATTATTGAAATTCAAAATAAACAACCTTGGGGAGTGTTACCGCCGCACTTGTACTAGAACAAGTGCAAGGCTACTTATTATAATAACGTAAATCCAAACTTAAGCAACAATGTGTTTTATTTAGAACAAAATAAAATAAAATAAAATAGAATTAGCTGAATGTGCTTCCTCACTTCTCACTGCTAGCCCCAACCCTTGGCATCTGTTTCACTGAAATTCTACTCCCCAAGGATCATCGCAGCCCATGAACACAAACATCAGCAATTGCTGGTAATCCTAATAAAACACAATTTAAATGGCACAAATATATTAATCAAAGCAAATATATATAATCATATGGTAATTGCATCAAACATTATTCGTCATCTTTTTAAATTTATTTAGACCGAAACTCACGATCTATTTAGTAGGAAGAGAACCATGGTAGACCCGGAAACCCTATTCGATCTACCATGTGACCCGGGAAACCCTACAAGTCACACTTAATCAATTTGGCCATAAAACATTTCTTCCTAGTGTGCGCATCTCTTCCCAAAGTTGCTACTAGTGTCCCGAGAAATCCTACCAGACACCACTTTGGGAAGAACAGATATCATCGGTTCACATCGAATAATATATGGAGGGCATAAAGCCCGATTGTGTTCATCACTTTGGGAGGTACCATCCTAAAGCTATCCTCCCACCGTTAAATTATTTTAAAATACACACATAATAAACTCCCAAACTATTTCTATTATTTAATTATCTTTTATATACTTTTCTATTATTTAATTAAATATAGGATACAAGGATATTTTGATATAAAATCTATTCATATCCTATTTTATTGTGCAAGAGATATTATATAAAGAAGGAAATAAAAAGGAATCAAATAATATAACATTGCACAGGCGCACAACTAGTATCTATGTTAATATAGTATATTGTATTATCTATAATATGTTGCAATTAATGAAAAGAAGCATGGACCCCACGAAGCAATTGTATTCAATCTCAAAAAGGGACGCACAAGAATTATGTATATGTATATAATTCACGCACAAAGGCAGAGGCAAAGCAATTGTATTCATTCAGTCACAAAAAGGGACGCACAGGGATCATGTACATGTATATAATTCACGCACGAAGGCCGAGGAGAAGCAAGAAAAACAATTGTCAAGTGTATTCAATTCATACTCCAGGAATTCAACAAGTTGATCGCAAAAGTTACTCACAGAATCCGAAAATGAACTACAAATGCAGCGACGCCTTTAATATTGTTCCTATTATTCTAGGGATTAGGATTACCTGGTCTTCGTTTTTACTAGCCTCCTAGAAAAATAATTTGATGGGAGTACGGAAAGAGGATGCAGTAGCGGAGAAGAAAAGTATCGAGGTTCGCTAGGTTTAGACGGCTAGACCTAAGTTTATAATTAAAATTTAGAGTTTAGCTATGGGCTGGGCTCTTTAATTATTGCCAATTAATAAATTATAAAACAATACAAACATTATTAATTTCTAGATTTTTATTATTACTATTATTATTATTATTATTATTATTTTAAGGGTTAAGGAGCAATTTTACCAATAAACTATTGACCCCGGGAGCACCCAACACAATAAACTCTTATCTCGACCTTAAATATAAACTAACTTTTAAAAATGTTAAATGAGCACAATCACCATTAGCTATGGGCAACGTCCGTTTGTTGTCAATAAAAATAAATTAGGGTTCATGTGATTTGGGGGAAAAAAGGAGGATTGAAAATAGTGTCCATGGCTCCAATAGAGGAATGGCTAACATTAGAAGAACTGAAAATCATAATGGCTAACATTAGAAGAACTAAAAATTGTAATGGCTAACATTGCAATAAAATTAGAGGCAAAATCCTTAGTGCAGATTTTAAAGCCTTGAAACCACAAAATCAACGAACAAATCTAGGAAGAAGCACCATCCGGTTGGACAAACAAGATTTTGGATAAGAAACTAAGCCAAACGATTTGATTTAAGTGGCCGTGGTAATATTAGTGTAATAAACTTAGAAGTAGTCACTTGGAAGAAAAAGAATCAAAATCAAAAAAGAAGAAGAATATGTCTCTATGAATGAAAATTCCAACTAGGAATATGCCTAAGTTCACTTCTCAATAGAAAAACTTCATATCTCACAAGAATTCCTCCAAAACCAAAAAATCGATCAACTAAGTAATTGCGATAAGCAAAACCACCATAAATCCTAATGACTTCATTGCTTAAAAAGGACGGAAATTGATTTCGATTGCTTGGAAATCTATAGAACCAAATAAAACACTACAATCGATGAAACGGACACTTGATGAAGAACGAGGAAATGTCGTAATGAACAAGAAGAATGCGATCAAGTATGTCGTCATCTTCTTTCTCCTCCTTAGTAGTCTCTTCCTTTTGCTCCTGAGATACCGTCTTCACTTTCATAGATTTAAAGGATCTCCGATCATAGTTGTTTGTTACATTCCCGAGAGGCTTCCTCTCCGACTTGCGTTCACTTCATCCACGGGCATCTCTCTCCCTCACTGCAATTTTGCTCACGAGTCTCCTTTTTTCCCCAAATCGAATTAGCCCTAATTGCTTCTTGGTTCTTTCAATTGTTGGCTGACTCACACCTCACCAAGCCAGTATTAGATGTTAATTTATTTCCCTCAATCTAGCAGCAACAAACAGACGTTGCCCATAGCTAACGGTGATTGTGCTCATTTAACATTTTCAAAAGTTAGTTTGTATTTAAGGTCCAGATAAGAGTTTATTGTGTTGGGTGCTCCTTGGGCCAATAGTTTTTGGTAAAATTGCTCCTTAACCCTTATTTTAATCTATAATTATTATTATTCTGGGTATTACATTAACCGTGCATTAAACAATTTAATATTGCAAGACTTCACGCCAACCTACATAAGTTCATAAAATTCATTAGCATTCAACCACCTAGGCGTTGATCAACACTTCCACCCAAGCATGCAATAAGTAAATAATTATGTGCAGCTTTGGAGCGTCGTCCATCACAACTGGCAATAAGTCATAATTCGCATTTTTACGAAGAGGATAGAAGTTTGGCTTTCAAAAATCGGAGCAGGCATAAACCCAAGATTAATAATAATAATCTGGGGTATTAAACAAATGATTAGTTGAATGATTACATGCAGATTCTCAAAAAGCAAGATTTCTGTCAGAACATTAAATGTTGTAGCAGAAAAATAGAGCACACACGGAATACGATTCAAAACAGGTCAAATGATCATCTTTTGAGACACCCATTCTGGTGAAAGTGAAAGCAACTCATCCTTAGTCAATTATAAAGACCAAAGTGATGTTGTTTGAGGATTTTCAACAACGATACGAAAGTGTCATATCCTCAAATCTTCCAACAACTCCAGTTGTGTCTATCGGAAAGCTTAAAGTCTCATAACGGATAGTTTGAAGCTTCTCCAATGATCATTAATGGAGTTCATCTATAAAAGGTAGAACATTCAATACAAAGCTACCAACTATCTACGATAACATTCATTGCTCAATTATTGCTCATTAATACTCTTTGAAATATCTTGTGATATTTATATACTTCACTGTTCATATATCTACTCTGTGAGAGATTTTTTTTCCTCAACTAATTGTTGTAAAATCTCATGGTAGTGGAACCTTGAGTATGGATGTCCGATTATAGTTGTAATGAGGAGTGAGTCTTGGTAAGGATTACTCTAAGCTTGTGTAATCGTTGAAAGATTGTGGAAATCTCATAGACGCTTTAAGGACTGGACGAAGGTCAAGATATTAAGGCCAAACCAGTATAAATCAACATGCACACTTCGGTGATATCTTTCTAACCTTTCCTTCCTGATTTAATTATTTTTTAAGATTGTTTTAATTTTTATAATTCACCCCCTTCTTGGGTGATACGTTGCAACTACCATTTGGTATCAAATCAAGGTATTCTCTTTACAGGATTAACATCCCAAGAAGGATCAATGGAAGGAATTCTACCTGTCAGGGCCTCTATTCACGGACCACCGGCTTCAATAGAGAACATTACTAATTCCGAAAGCTAAATTCAAAGTCATTCTAGCAACTGAGTATGGACTATGGCAAGTGATCAAGAAACGATACTATTTTCCAACGAAAGTAGAAGAAGGAGTTCGAGTAGCAAAGATTGAAGCAGAATTTGATGATAACGATAGAAGACAAATAACACTAAATGGTAAAGCTATCCTCATGATTCAAAGCGTACTAAACCTACAAAAGGGATACTCTCGCATATACAATTTAACAACCGCTTAAGAAATGTGGAAAGCTCGAGATGGCTCAAGAAGGTACTTTTGGCATAAAATAAAATAGGATCAACACTTTAATGACTAAATACAATTTACTTCGTATGAAGTCAGAAGAATCCATAGTTGAATTCGAACTCGCATTCACTCATAGGATAAATCAACTATTAGCTTTGGGTAAAGTGTATGACCAAAACTCTCAAGTGAGGAAAATACTAAATATCCTCACAAAGGATTGGGAGGCAAAAGTTACAGCTATTGAGGAAGCCAGAGGAGAATCGATGAGATCAGTAGTTGCTCTCTTTGGAAGCTTATCCAAATATGAGGGAAAAATGAAGTTCAAAGCGAGTCTAGATGGGATCACCAACAAAGCCAAAGGTGTGGCATTCAATGCCATAAGAGATAAAGAAACAAAGGAGGAAGATAAACCAGAGAAAGATGATGAACTCGGAATGATTGTCTGAAGATTCAAGACATTCTATAGAAAGGATCAAGGCTTTCAAAGATTTCAAAAAGGAGGATAGAGTGGTAGATGAGAATCCAAGGATCCAATTGTCTGCTATAAATGTGAAAATCCCAGATATATCAAATCATAATGTCCTCTTCTGAAAAACAAGGAGAAGAAGAAGTTCAACAACTTCATAAAGAAAGCTCATGTATCAGCTATCTAGGGAGATAGTTCATTTGATGATCAAAGTGAGGAAAAGGAAATAGACAACATCTGTCTTGTTGCACATGAAGAATTTGATAATGATGAGGTATGTCTAGGAGAATAAAAGAATAGTAAGTGGTACATTGATAGTGGAAGCTCTAGACATATGACTGGAGATCAATCTAATTTTGTCATAATGAGACCAAAGTCTGGTGGCAAGGTAACCTTTAGAGGAAACCGGTCAGGCAAAATAGCCGGAATTGGTGAGAGAAATGAAGCACAAATCAAAGATGTCTAGATGTAGAGGTCTATGTCACAATCTCCCTAGTGTTAGACAAAGTGTAGACAAAGGTAACTAGATCTTCTTCGATTCCGAAGAATGTTTGATTGTGAACAAAAAGGGTCTCCAGCGCAATAAAAATCATCTGAAGGTATTATTCAAAGCATCTAGAGAAGGTAACTATCATACTTTTGATATGCCAAGCATAATACTAACTCTAAAAAATGTTTTCTTAGCAACATGGATGAAAGTTGGTTGTGGCATAAATGATTAGTGAAAGACGGAATATCACCAAGAGGGGGTGAATTGGGGATATCAATTTTTCTTCCGAAAATGCTCTGTTTGAAGATAACAAAACAGGGATGAACAGAGTAAGGTAGAAGAAGAATGAACACAAGCAATTTATACTAGTTCGGTCTAAATCCCTGACCTACGTCCAGTCCCCTGACTCTCCAGGATTTCACTAACTCAAATGATTACACACTCGTAACTCACGAAGTAATTCTCTCACTAGAACTTACTCCCTTACAAGTTGTAATCAAATAACCCAATCCCAAAGTCCCAATATTTTGAGATTCTTACGAGATAGATAATCAATAGAGAACTCTCTAAAAGAGTAGATGAATAAACACTGAAGATTGACGATTGGTTTGTTAATAATAGTTGTTATATGTGGAAGAGCAACAAATGTATTAAAACCAATCATCCATGTTGATTCTTTTCGATGTCACTCACATATACTAGCCCTTGAAATTAGTCATCTAATGGTCTTGAAAACAAGCATTAAAAGTGTCTTTAGCTCTATGGTTTGTTAACAACAGTCGTTGTATGTGGAAGAAAGATTTATTTGAGTGTTGATAGCGTATCTAAACAGATGCTACCCTTAACTCTATTGCAAATATGACTCAATTGAGTTCTTGAACTCAATCTCTATGTTGTTAGTCTCAACGTATCATCAAGAGGGTGAATTGTAAAAATTAAAACAATCTTAACAAATAATTAAATCAGGAAGAAAATGTAAGGAAGATATTACCAAGTGTGCACATATATTTATACTGGTTCGGCCTTAATATCTTGACCTATGTCCAGTCCTCAGAGCGTTTATAAGATTCCCATTATCTTTCAACGATTACACAAGCTTAGAGTAATCCTCACTAGGATTCACTCCCCCTTACAACTGTAATCAAAAACCACACTCAAGATCCCACTACCTTGAGATTTTACCACAATATATCACTTTAATGATTAGAACTCTCTCACAGAGTAGATATATGATCACTGAAGAATATTGAATATCATAGTAAATCTCAAAGAGAATTAATGAGCAATAAATTTATTGTTGTTGGTTGTTGTTGGCTCGAATAGAATGCTCTTGTATTTATTGGTGAACTTCATTAATGATTGTTGAAGCTTTCTATTGGTTGAATTCAAATTATCCGTTTAGATTGAGGAAGCTTTCCATTAAATGCAATTTGGAGTCGTTGGAAGATTTGAAGACATGTTACTTTTTTATCGCTGTTAACAATCTTCATACAACGTCCCTTTGATCTCTATATTTGACTAAGGTTGAGTCCCTTTCACTCTCGCCGGAATGGTTGTCTGAGCATATGATCATTTGACCTACTTTGATTGAGTTTCCGTGTGTGTGCTCTTTTTCTGCTACATCATTTAATGTTTTGACACATATCTTGCTTTTTCCAGATTTGCATGTAATCTTTCAACTAATCATCTGAAACTCATTAATAAACTTGTTTAAAAGCACCGAGAATAAGAATGAGTAATAATAATAAGTTATAAGATGATAATCAGTGAATTTGAGTTTACAGAAATGAAGGTTCAATGAAGGATAGATGACACTTGAGTGTTATCTATCCACACTCGAGTGTTGATGAACTTGCTTTTTGGAAGAAGACTGTTCATAGACAAAGCTCAATTGAAAATATTTGTTTTCTTCCAAACGCTTGAGTATTGGATATCTACACTCGAGTGTCCTTTATCCATATTCAAGTGTTGATGCTTTGTGTGTCTAGTAGAATACTGTTTAAAAGATAGAGTTTAGAGAAGATGCATTGATCTCTACTAGACACTTGAGTTTTATAAAGTCACACTTGAATATCACACTCTAGTGTCACTAATGACACTTCAAGTGTGCCATAAAGCTTCAGTACATCATTGAGTATCATGCATTGACCTTGAGAGAAATTACCTTGACATTTGAGTGTTGATGAGCACACTCGAGTGTTAGCCTTGTTGATTTCAGAATGAATATGAGTGTTAGACATTGGTATTGTTGGTGTTTGGGCAATACTCAAGTGTTACACTTAAATACTCGAGTGTTCAACACTTCATTCATTATAGAAAACGAGTGTTAGGCACTTTTTTGTGATTTTGAAACCAACACTCGAGTGTGTCAATATCAGACATTTCAAAAATGGCTTTTTGATTCAAGTTTTGGTTTCAATAACTGCTATACACTTTTCAAGTGCTATTTAATACACACTTGAGTGAGTTGAATTATGAAGTCTACAATTTATTACAAGTGTTTGTGATCATCAAAACCTATATTCCTTGAACTAACAATTATGATGAAGCAATACAATGAGTTTTAACTATTTTTTCTACAAAGATTACACTAAGGTTAAAATATACTTTGTGCGATATATTAATTTTAAATAATTATTAAAAAAAACTCATTACACCTTGCTTAAAAGTTAAATGTAATTAATATTACATTGCATCACACTGCACTGCACTGCAGAATGCAATGGAATCAAACCAAATGGCCCTTTATATTTTCATCAACCACACCACCCCTTGATCAAGAAATGGTGGAAGAATAGGATATATTTTCTTTTTTAGGTCTGTTTTCTTGTAATTTTGTTTTTAGATAATTTATTATAATTTTTTAGATACTTTAATATAAAGTCTCAGTTTCTATTAAAGAACATAACAGTTAATTCAATAAAATTTCCATCTAAAACTAACCATTATTTACATACACCCTTAAACCGTGAGCAGCAATCAAGCAATATCATGCAAGGGGCTATGACCGAAGATGTAAATAATGGATGATCTCCCCCACTTGCAGCCAATCCTATCAAATATCAAGTCGGACCCCACACCCTTCTGCTTTGAACCTGAGATCATCGTCAAACCAATTGTTCTTCCGAAATTCCGAAACCACCCTCCAAACATCACCAAAATTCCGTGCCACGATTACTCGAACGAAAAATAAGGGGAAAAAAAAATTAAAATGAAAAACTGTCCTGCCCATTTCCCCTCCTTCTTCGAGCTGCACAGAGAGAGGACAGAACTGCTGGCAGAGCCCTGAAAGAGAGACAGGCAGGGTGACAAACAAAACATTAAAGAGGAAGGCTGTATTCTTCACAAGGTTTCAAGATTGTGGAAAATAAACTGATTTTGCTATACTGGGATGTGGGGTCAGTCGGTTTGAATTAGGGTTTTTGAGAATTGGATTTGATAATCTGGTTGTGTTTAGTAAACCTCTCTTGGTTGTTTTGGTATAGTCTTGTCATCATGTGAAGAGTTTTAACGAAATCTTTCTGGTCTATAATGTAAGTGGAACGGTCTTGGGTGGGTCTAGGGTTTGTGGGTGTGTGTGTCAATGGGGAGCATGGGTGAACCGGACAGAAAACGGCGTCACTTTAGCTCCTTGTCCCCTACAGCTGCAGCTGCTACGGCCAAGAAACTACCCTTCTTGCCCATTTCTGAAGACAAAAAGGTTGGACCTTCGTACTAAAGGATTTTCCATGTTTATCAGAAGCTTTTATTTCATACATAGCGTTTCATTTTTCTTCTTTTTCCTTGCGTTAGATTCCTGTTATACTCATGTCGTATATGGTGATTGAATTATAGCCTGATGATAATCGAAAATACTTTTAGATGTTACTCTACGCAATAATGGAAACCAGAAATCTGTGCTTGAAGTAAAATAAGGCATCATATTAAGAATTCTGTGATTGAAACTTTTCGTTTCTACACAATAAGCTTTTTCTGCCCCCTGGGCATCTACAAGGGGTGTTTGTAAACTAGAAACTATGTATAAGCTTTTGGTCAAGAAGTTTTCAATTTCTTTTAGGGATAGGATATTGTCACTACCAATTTTATGTCACTACCAAGTCACTACCACTTTTTCACCGTTAGATCAGAATCTCATTCTGATCTCATTCTGATCTAACGGTGAAAAAGTGGTAGTGACATAAAATTGGTAGTGACAATATCCCATCCCTTTGTTTTATTACACAATTGGCTTAGACTATTATTCTATTCATGTTGAATTTGCACTATGGGTGTACTAAGAAACTGGCTTTAATTCGTCTAGTGTATTTGAGGTCAATTGTCTTGCTGTAATTTGTAAATAGGGGCCCCAATTTTATGCTAATATATTGTAGGTTATAACACCATGCATCCCATTTTCATTCCACATTATGCTCGTTATCTTTTGATTCATGATATTAATGCGTTTTGAATGCCTGCTGATGTAATGATGTCGTTAGATTCCAAATTTCTCCCTCGTTTGGGAAGTGAATTCTGCCCTGTCCCAGTTGGCTTTATGTTTTGTCCAAGCGAAAGAATCTCTGCCACTTGTTTGATCAATGCTCGCCATCTCATGACGTTTCCCCTTTAGCCGAACCAATTGACACGCTGCGTTTAAAGTCTTCTGCCTAAAATTTACCTCCGTCATGTCCAGTTGGTTCACATTCTTCGAGGGAAGCGTTTTTCTTCCCCCACATTTCTTTCAGAGATTCCAATACTATGATAATGAAATCAAGCAGATCAAGCATCTGAAGCCATCGAGTCTTTCTTCCTCATCAACTTTGGGATCGAGCATCTGGCTTCACTATTGATTCCATGATTTTCATAATTCTCATCCCGGTAATCATCGTCTCGTGTGGGAGAGGAAACTATCCTTGCGCACCCAAGATTTGTTAGAGATTCCACTTTTAAACTATTAATAGTTTATGCCAACTAAATGGGTGATTTGTAATTGGATCTAACAAACAGCTATGATTCCATTCTCATGACAAGGCTCAGAATATAGACTAGATCTGTTCATCCTCTTTTGTGCCCTTGGTTTCCTTGGCTATTTTCCCTTCTGGCGCTTTTAGCTTCCTACTATCGTATTCAATTAGTCTGTAAAAATTTAAAGCTGGGTTGAGAATTAACTGCTTTTGCTCTGAGAGTAATTGCACTGATCTTATGTATGATCTCAATCTTGTCAACACTGATAATATGTAGAATGGTTACCATGATAGCCTTATGTGCAGAGATTAAAAATTTACTAAGAAGAGAAGGTTTTTCCCATATAGAATGATGCTGATTACTCTAAGTATTTTACAAATTAAAGCATATCTTTGATGGTCTGGGTCCCAGATAAAAATCTCTCGCCTGTTTTTGTAATCATTGTTTTCATGATTAGGGACAGAATCCTCCTTTTAAACCAATTGGTTATTTGTCTTTTTAAATCTTTCCTTCCTCTTCTACCGTTTTTATCTAGAGCCTTAGTAGATTAACTTTGAGAGTGGTAACTGGAAAGACCAATTAGGTTAGCAAGTTTTTCAACAGACAAAAATTTGAGTAACTTAGCTTTGTGAAGCCACTTTGCCATCTCAGTTTGGTTTTATTGTCAACACTAAGCACTGCTTCCATTTAAACTTTTGGATTCTCTTCTTATGATGCAGCTTGATATTGCTGTTCTTCAGTTTCAAAATCAAAAGCTTACACAGAAATTAGAAACTCAGAAGTTAGAACATACTGCGCTTGAGAATAAATTTTTCCAACTAAAGGATGGGCAACATTCATATGATTCCATGTTAACGGTGGTCAAGAAGTCTTGGGAACAGGTGGCCTTCTCCCCTTTTTATTCTTGCTTCCTTCAATATGCTCAATTGTTTATATGTTGAATTATATTGCTTGATTACTCCATTAGTTTTGCCCATATTTTAAATACAGGTAATTGATGATTTGGTGTCATGTTCAACTCAAACGGTTGAGTCTAGGAGCAGCAAATTGCATACAAATGGTACATCAGTCACAAGTGGTGAGGGTTGTTTACTTTAGCAAACTTATTAATTTTCTAATGTTCGCCTTACGTGTTTTTTTTAAAATATGTTTAATTCTTCATTTGAATGTGTGTAGTAAAAATAAAAGTGCTGCTGTTTTTTGTCCATTAACATGTAAGCCATAATTTCTCTAATTCAAGCTATAATATAATTCGAGGGACATTTGTCAATGTTAAGTTCAATTTACTTTCGTGTTTTATGGAAGAAATTGATTTGAAATGAACTAGATCATTTTGCTGGAGTTGTTGATTGCTATGCCATGTGTCTAATTATCTATATAAATATCGGTTTCCCTGTCAATAAATCTAAATGAGGATGCTACTTATGCACGACCAAAATGTAAGAATAATTTACCTAAGCTGCTTTGATTTTATTTTTCTTCAGTAGGCTTATGCAAATAGGGGAAACCATATTCTTTATGTTCAATTCATATTTTCATGTCTCATGCAGTATTTCTTGTTCAAGCATTTGGAGGTCATATGAGTTCTGGAGTGGCAGACTTAGTTAGAAGTAAAATTAACCACCAAGTTGTCAATAATGTTTATACCTCCAAGGCTGAGTAATGGAGAACATTGGTATTTAAAAGAAAACAGACTAAGTGCTTGTTGGGTTAGTTAGTTTTAATTGATTTTGTGTTATATGAGGGTTGTCTCGTAAAGTGCAAAAGTGCTATTTTTAAGCTAAACCTAACACCCACTAAAGCTGTCCAAAATCCAATTCTAGTTCTCATGAACTTGCTTGAAATATTGCTATCATACTAAGGGATTGGAAAGTTAACGTGTCTTCAATTTTTATTTCTATGTTTTGAGAGGACTTTGTGTCCTCAGATCCTGTATTGCTTTCTTATCATCTGTAATTTTCAATGTAAGTGTTAGTTTGGCATGTTTTATTTGGGTGTTGAGTGAGTTTGTGGGCTTAACCAGTCAATGCTTCATCTTAGTTCAGTGTGATTTCTGTTGTGCTTTTTGGCTGGGATCTCTTGCTTTATTGGCTTTGTCTGAACATTTTACCCCATTCTCTTTCATCATATTCTCCTCATTATAACTCTCCCATACATTCTCTTTCATCATATTTTCCTTATTTTACCCCATACATTTTGCATTGGTATTTGGGGGAAGCTGAATTCCTCACAAAATAGACCTTTAGTTGCTATCTTTTGCAGTTTGTTATGTAGGCTGGGCTTTGCCCATGTACATATGTGTGTGTGTGTGGGGTGGGGTGGGTCACTCTCACTAATGTCTACTGTTTTGAAGAGAAAATCATGGGAAAATTAAACACAATGAGTCTGATATAAATCTTGAAATAGATAACATAAAATCTAATCTAAATAACATATTAATATTTAAATCTAGATTGAGGAGCTAATACTTGTGTGCTAGAGGACGTATGGGAAATTTAATGATGCTCAAGCCCATTTTCTCTTTTATGAAACAGCCATATGTTTCTACATGGGTTTATTGCGGTGTAGAAGATTCTTGGCAATTCCAATTGTAGCCATCTTATCACATAGCACTGCAAACCAAATCATATAATTCAAGCTGGGTGTTTTAAGTGGAAGAAAACTAGCTGAGTTATTTGTAATTGGAAAGTACCAAATAAGGTGGAATGAAAGTTTTATTGCATTGCTATAAGACCAAAATGCTATATGGTGGGGAATGTTGGGCTTTAAAGGGATAACATGGGCATAAAGTGAGGGGTAGCCAAGATGAAGATGCTGGGACGATTGTGCGGTTATACAAAAAAATATAAGTTTCATAATGAACATATGTGCTAAAGAGTTGGAGTGGCATCGTTTGAAGAGAAAATGGTAGAAAATTCTTTGAGGTGGTTTGGACACTTTCAAAGAAGGCTATTGGATGCATCGGTGAGGCGGGTTGATCAATTAGTATGTGGTCATTTGAAAAGGGGTAAAGCTTTGTTGTTGTCGTCGTTGCTGTCACACAGCACTATGACAGAAACTAGGACATTAATTCTTAATTCTTTTAGTAGCTTCAAATCTCAATGTACATATTCCTAGTGCAAGCTCCATATTCATCTTTATCTTTACTTCAAGCAACAATAGGTTGTTTCTTGCTCTGTCAAGTAACTTAGTAATCCCACATAAAGGTGCAATATCTAGTGAGGATATTCTAGCAATGATTGATCTTGCCCAATCTGCATCTGTGTGCACCACCATGGTCTTAGTTTCTCCCTTTCTCAAAGAATACTCTCTTCCCATGGGTCATTTAGAAATATTCCAGAATTCTGTACTTTGCTACCATGGGCTCTTGCATTTAGTTTTTCTTTGTAGTAGACTTCTATAGGAGTATCTGCTGGTCTATCCTAGCATTTCATTTTGTTTGATAGATCCAGTGTATACTTTCTTGTAACTATGCTGTTTGATCTTTCTACATCCATTATATGGAATTATCTCAGACTTCCTAGATCGTATACTCTAAGTGCATTTCCCAAGGACTTCTTCTGGTAATTTACCTTCAGTATCATCTCTAGTGATTACTATGTATTCTAAATGCACTTGGCATTGAACTTAACCCAGTTGCTTCAGAACTCCGGTGAATCTCTCAAGCCATGCCCTGTGCTACTATTTCAATCTATACTATGACTTGAGTAGCTTGCACACTTTAGTTGTGCAGTTCTGAATCTAGATTCTTGGTGGTATTTCCTTGGCGTGATCATTTTTGTTACAATGATCTCACCATTTAGTTGATATCTTGCTTTTTGGGCTATGAAATTGCCCTCTTGCAATTGGACAGATGGCTTACGATTGAGGGGAGTTCTTTTTACTTGTTAATTCTTTTGCCCTTCCCTCTTAACCAGATTAAAGGCCTCATGGACAGAGAGGAAATAGAGCGAGTCACCATGATTTATTATTTGACATCTTCAAATTGCATATTTATTATTTGACATCTTCAAATGATGCAATTACGCCAAGTAAGAACTTGTAAGCTTATCTGCATGGAGTAAAGTAGTACACCAAATCAGAACTGTAAGACCTCTGGTGATTATCAAATAGATCAATCTGTTTCCATATTTTCAACAAGGAGCTGCCACATTGCGTGACACTCATCTCCCCTCAGTTTGAGTTCATGCTGCATCCCTTTGAGTTGGAAAATGGTTGGTGTATTCTCCACTGATGAATAGGTTCTTCTCACCACATCCTTTGTCTCTGGTTGTTGGAGCACGGAGGTAGGTCTCACTTATCTCAGGTGCATGGAGTTAACAAGCCATGACATAACCATATTAATTTTTTCAATCCAGGTTTCAAGTCTCATACGCATCTGCAGGTTGAGTAGCCTTGCCAGTGAGGTAATTGTCTTCTCTTTCCCTTTGACAAACATGAGACACTCTGACCATTGAAGGAAGTTGCTTTCGCTGAGTATAAGCTCAATCATAATTTGAGGTAAATGTCCTGGCTGTTTGCTTTAGGTACAAGGGCATTGAGAGACACCTGGTCAGATGATGTCTCTGGCATTGACAAAATGGTGGTGGTCCTTGAGGCAATGTGAAGTGTGCTGCCCATCTCGCCATACAGTTTCCTATTTTAGGGTTTTGTGGTTGCCTTTCTTTGATTCCACGAAATTCCCCAGACTAGGGTTTTCTTTCATTGATTCAATAGAGATTACAGAAGTGATGCAACTCAGAAGAGGCAGGCACATGGTGCTCAATTTCATGATTGTTGGAGAGAAATCATGGGAAATAAGGTGTAATAAACCTGATATAAATCCTAAAAGTGATAATAAGAGATATCGAAATAATCGCAAGTCTGCATTCATATTAAGGAGCTACATAATTTCTCACGTTGAATTAACTGTAAAAAAAGTTTCAGAAGTTTAGTTATTCTCTTTGTTGTTGGTAATGTTGAATGCATTTTATTGTTTGTAAATGGTTAAATGAACTTGCAACTGTCGTACAAAATTTACCCTGATTGATGTTGGGCTATACATGTGTTCAGACTGACTTTGACACTTAAGTATTGATAGGCAACTGTATGTCACAGTGGTTGGCTCATCTGCTCTTCACCGTGATGTGTATTGTAGTCGGATAGCTTAAAATTTTAATGGTGCAATATCTCCAATAAAAGTTACAAATATAGCTTACAATGTTATGGATTCGATTAATGCACTGAGCTGTGAAGGTCAGCATTGTTGAGGTCACATGGATGGGATCTCATACATGATACATTTATCATTCTGTTTGTGCTTCATAAGTGACATCTTTTGTCTATATGTCCTGAATATTTTTTGGGCAATTTATTATACTGTCATCTCCTGCTTTTTTAATTGACTTGTCTTCACACCATTAATTTGTGCATCTTCTTTCTTCATACATGCGACTTGAAGTTTCTGTGTTATTTCTGGTCACTCTTTTTGGGGAGTGGGGATAACAGAGATTTATTAAAAAATCGGATTTTTGGTACTTGGAAAATTGTGCTACTATAATGTCCACATGCTGGGAAATGTGTGTTTTGATGAGGATATTTTGATCTTTTTGCCAGTTGGTTGTCGATCTACTGTTGAGGATGATCTTCTTAGTCGACTTGAGCAAACTGGTGCAACAGAAAGTTCCTCCACATATAGTTGGGCCAACCAGATGGAAGAGCAGAGGCAAGTTACTGTTGAAAAAGCTAAGAGCATTATGCAAAATATTGTAGCAGCTATCAATAACCTTTGGTGTCTGAAAGATGGATTGCATGCTGCAGTGTTAACAAAACTTCCAGGAGATGATGGTAAAAAATCATTGCTGCGTATGATTATCTTTTAGTCTTATTCCTGAATTGCCTCTTAGCTTTTCGAGACATCTGTTTTTAGGTATGTGTGGGCAGAAGTCCTCCATTGATCTAAATATGGAAGTTAAAACCTTGAGATCGGCATTTACTGAGCTTCATTTAAAGCACAAGTCTTTGGCTAGTGAGTTCCGAAGTCATCGAGATTTTGATGCCAAAAACAAAGTTGAGCTTAAAAGATTGAAAGGTAAATTTGTCTGCTATGTCCTTGATCATCCAACTTTTTCTATCCTATTAAATTTATCATATACAGTTCCCTAGATAAGTAAATAGCTATGGGGATGCTTAGTTGGGGAATTCTTTCTTTTTTTAGTATTTAACCTTCATATGAAGTTAATGAATTCCTCTTGTTTAGTTCATTAAAACATAATAGATTCTACTACACTGAAGTTTTACTGTGCTTTTGTTATGTTTTCCCTTTGCGAATATTGTGGGATAGTATTGTATATATGGACAACTCTTCTGCACTTGAGTTTATTGTGCTTTTGTTACTTGGTTCTAGTATGAGCTTGCCTTGTCAGTTCTGGCTTGACGATATCTTACACTGTTTCAAGCTGTACTTGTTTTTTTCTATTAAATTTCTTTAAGTACCCAAAAAAGTTGCCCTTATGTATTTTGATAATTGTGCTTTTAGCACATTTAAATATAAATCAATATGTCAAGATTCAATGTATAATATAAAATCTTATGGCTAGAGACATTGTTGATAAGCAATTAACAGTGTGACTTATTCTTTTGACACCATGCAATGCGCAGGAAAATGTGTCTTCTTTTAAATAAATTTGAATTGTTTACTCATTTCATCTCCTCACTTGGTTTTTTAAGTTGTCTTATGTTTCTTCTCGCCCATCCCCTTTTTCTTTGCAGTTGATGAAGAAGAATTTAATTTAATTGTGTTGGACTTTACCTAACAATAACTATTCTTTTTTATTATTTTCTAAATCTAAGGGCATAAAAGACATTTCTCATCTACTGAATCAGTTTTTCATTTCATTCTTTTCTCTTCTCTATTCCATTCTGCATATCATACATGTCCGTATAAATGAAGGGAAGAGAGAAGAAAAATGGAGTGGTTCTCATCTACTTTATCATTGAAAAATGCGGTGATTGTTTTTATAGGGGAATTGGCAAGCACTGTTGCGGAACTGGAAGAAAGTAATCACAAATTGGCAACTCTTAAGGCAGAGAGAGATGCAGCAAAAGGGGCAGTTTTTCCTGTCTTAAATGTCGGAACTAAGCATGCTGCTAGTGATAAGATCAGAGACAAGCAACAAAAGGATTTGCAAGAGATGGAATCTTCTTTAAAGGAGATATTGGTATTTTATTTTATTTTTTAATTTTAATTTTATAATTTCATTTTGCTTTAGATTTTTGGGAAATTGTACCTTAATTGTTGACTTTTACAGGATCAAGAATCCTCCAGGCTAATGGAACTGAAAAATCTTCATGAAGAAAGAATAAGAATATTACAGCAAATATGTGATTTACAAGTTAGTTTTCTTTACTGTTTTAGTCTACTCCTGTCATTTTTATTCTGGGAGTAAATTGTTGTCTGCTTGTCATAGACAATTTCATTTTTTGTTTGTTTATAGTATTTGATTTGGGATGATTTCATCAGAACACAGTGAAGAATTTGAAGTGTATTACTTCTTCCCATGCATTCCAACTGGCAAGAGATCAGATAGAACAATCAAAAGTAGAAGTTCTTGAGTATCAGACCTTATTCGAGAAACTACAGGTTGTAACTGGTCGGTAGTTTCATTATGCCTTTTGAATGCTTTCTATTTGTTGAGATTTGTTTCTGATATGACTGTATTGTTATTTTTCCACATGAATTTGTAGGTTGAGAAGGACAATCTTGCTTGGAGGGAGAGGGAGTTGTACATAAAGAGTGACTTGGTAGATGTTTTTCAAAGGTCCATGTCCGTTGTTGAGTCTAAAGTGGCTGATTTAGGGACTGAAATAAAGAAGAAAATTGAGGAGAGAAATGCATTAGAAAATAAACTGCAAGAGGCAGCAAGGGAACAAGGTTTGAAATTTTTTTATGGTGTCAGGAATGTTTGTTTAATTTATATATTTATCATTTTAGAATGCTGTATGGTTCGGTACATTTGTGATTGAGTTTTTTTATTCTTTTAGGAAGGAAGCAAATTATTGCAGATTTTAAATCATTGCTTTCTTCGTTTCCTGAGGAAATGGGATCTATGCAGAGTAAATTAAGTAAGTATAAAGAAGCAGCATCAGACATTCATTCTCTGCGTGCAGATGTACAGTCTCTCTCTAGTATTCTCGAGAGGAAGGTGTGTATCTTGGTTTAATTTGCCTTTATATTATTGGAAGCACTGTCACGAGTCTTGAAATTTTGTCTTCTTGTTTTTGCTTTTACAGATAAAGCAATGTGATGTTTTATCTCATAAATCTGCTGATCAACTTGCTGAGATTCAGAGGCTGCTTGATGTGGTATGTTTAGTTTCATTTTGTTCTTTTGTTAATGAGAGAAGAATCATTACTAAAAGTAGGAAAGGCAATCATAATCGAGGGAAGTATATGATACCTTCTCAAGCAGAGTTGCAAAGACTCACATCTTAAAAAGTGTCAAAATATGAAGGCTTGCTAGTTCCTTTGTTTGTCTGTTGGGTGCATATACCATGGTCGGAGCACCAGAGAGGCCAATAGTACCCCATTTGTTGGCCAGGAAAAAAAAAATAGGATCCCATTTGGCATGAATTGCAACTGGTTTTTTTAAAGTTAAGCAAAAAAGTAACCAAACTATCATAAGGGTATAATGGAATGGTCAACTTATTATCTCCCATCCTGAACCAAACAAGAATGCGTTAAAATCCCTCCCCTCCCCTTCTTTTGAACAAACCATGGGACCAAAATCCTTTCCCTCCCTCACCTCGACTTGATCCCTCCCCTCCTTTCCCCTTTATTGAACCCAACAGGCACTAAGGGAAGCATCTTTGACTATGTTGTGTACATGGTGTATGGGGTACATGAAGAAGACATAAATTGTGAGATGTCAATGTGTCCCATAGAAGTATAGGAAAAATGATTATTCCTGATTTCCCCTCCAATAGGTAGGTGAAATTTTTTTAACCAAGATGCAAGTTATCACTTGAACCTGGACTATAATTTTAGAAGAAATTATCAGATTTCTTGTTTAGGTCAATACATTATACAATGTGTATATCTTCGTTTCTACATGTATATTGTTAGAATAGTAGGGATTATCCTAGATTAATCATTATCTTATTATTATTTAGATTTATTATATCTTAGTATTTGATATGGATATATTATATCTTATGATAATATATCTCAATCATTTTTATTTGATTTAATTTATTTTGATAAGATTAGATTTTAGGGTTAGTTCTAGGTTTGCCTATATAAAGGCCCTATGTACTCTCTTTGGTTTACTGAGTTTAATAGAGTGAGTTTTATCCCTTTAAATTTAACATGGCATCAGAGCTAGGTCAAATTATAGATCTACAGTAAACTCCACAAGACCCACAATACCTCTAGCGACAGTTTCGACCAGTCCTCATCTCACCCAGACCTTCACCCACCTAGATCTCCCGCACCGCACCTTAGGAGACATAGAGGAACACGAAGAGTGCACATGAGCATCGAGTGGAGGCAAGAAACAGAGAGAAACAGAGTGAAACACGAGCAGAGAGAAAAAGCCAAGAATCACGAACCTTCAGATCTGAGAATGCGCGATCCAGATCTATGGTGAGGGGGAGTTCGTGCTGCATCATCGCCACCACAGACGGAACCAGAGTTTGCCGATCGGCAAAACCCAGAGGGGCGCCGGAAATCTTCTCGGTGCGTGACCACCACGTGCCACCACTTTCCTGGCGCGTGACACCCACGAGCCGGCATGAACAGTGACCTTCAGAGACCGTATTCTCATCAGAATCAAGGATCCATCCGTTTCTCTCCTTTATTCGGTGCAGTACCTCAAAATTTCAGTCCAACTAGAGTCTATCCCATGGCCTCTATATCTGATACAAATTCTCAAACTCAAGCTCAAGATTCTTCATCAAAACAACCCAACCAAACAGTACCACCCAGAACCACAGAGATGACACCAGATTTCTCAGAAAATCACAATATGGTTATTAACCATCGGTTTAATGGTAGGAACTATCTACAGTGGTCACAGAGTGTGCTAAGGTATATTTGTGGCAAGAGAAAAGAGAAATATATTAATGGGGCAGCACCTCAGCCAAACCCTAATGACCCAAATTTTGACACAAGGTTCGTTGAAAATAACCAAGTTATGACTTGGTTGTGTAATTCGATGACCGTGGAGATCAGTGAGGGGGCTATCTGCTTGCCCACACAGCAAAGGAAATATGAGATACTACTCGGAGAACCTACTCTTCACATGATAACACCGTTGCCTTAATCCACCTAAAACAACAACTTCGTTATTTAAGACAAGGTAACATGACAGTAACTGTATTATAATTCTGTGCTAAAATTGTGGCAACAACAGAATCTGTTTAAAGTTCTCCCCTGGGAAAGCCTCGAAGATGTACAATTGTACAAGTGAATTGTGGAAGAAGGAAGGATACACGATTTTCTTTTAGGCCTGAATGACTCTTTTGAAGAGATAAGGGGCAGAATCATGGGGTCAAAGCCATTACCACAACTCTTTCAGGTTGTTAACTTCGTACAATTTGAGGAAAGTAGAAAACTCCTGAACCAAAGTGGCTCGAGCCAAAATGAAAGCTCAGCTCTTGCAGTTAAGGGACCACACGGGGAACAAAAGTGCAACTATTGCAAGAAGAAGGGCCATAATAGAGAAGAATGCTGGAAACTCCATGGAAAACCTTTAGCGGAGTCTCGAAATTCCAAAGTCACATTACCCTAGCTGAACCAACGGTTGAGAATGATGATCGCTTGAGCAAGGAAGAATTTCAGAGCTTTGCAGGATACTTGAGAAGTAGAATAAGTCAAATTCTATTATCCCCAGTGTGAATCTGGTACAATCCGGATTTACAAGGGAAGAGAACGGTTGGGACTTCTAGAGAATGGGACTCGAGATTCTTCTGGGCAAGTTCTGCTACTCAATATGGGACCTCTGAGACTCCAAAAAAAAAAAAAAAAAAAAAAAAAAAAAAAAGGAGTACAAGCCCAAACAGGATATGGGACCTTTGAGATTGAAGAAGAGTACAAGCCCAAACAAAAATAAATGGGCCGCTGAGACTCAAGAAGTACAAGCCTAAAGATTTTGAAGATTGAAGCAGTCAGTACAAAGTTTTAAGGATTTCGAGGCAAGCTGGGAATAATTGACATATACTCTCTAGCTTGAGGGGGTGTGTTAGAATATTAGGGATTATCCTAGATTAATCATTATCTTATTATTATTATTTAGATTTATTATATTAGTATTGGATATGGATATATCACATCTTATGATAATATATCTTAATCATTTTGATTTGATTTAATTTATTTTGATAAGATTAGATTCTAGGGTTAGCTCTAGGTTTTCCTATATAAAGGCCCTATGTAATCTGTTTGATTTGCTGAGTTTAATAGAGTGAGTTTTATCCCTCTAAATTTAACATATATTTTTTTTGTTAGTGCCTGGCTAAACCACTTGATGGAATATAGAGTAGTACTAATGGAGTATGGGATAAAAATTTTATTATGATTTTTTACGGAAGCAAAGAAATTATGAAGCGAGATCTTATGACAAATGATATTTTTGAATAGTTTATTGTTGATAGAAACCAGTGGTGTCATTAGATTCGTTTAGTTGACCCCTGTGGGACAAGGATTGTTGTTTTTGTATAAGTAGTATTAGAATATGTCAATGATGGATATATGGCAAAACAGGAAGATAATAACTTAGTGGGTGTTTGGATTAGTTAATTTTAAGTGATTTTGTGTTGTGTTAGATTAGTACATGAAAGGAGTTTTGTCTTACAAAATGCAGAAGAGCTTTCTTTAATTGATTATTTAGGTTTCCCAAACTTCTCCTTTATGGATGTATTCTTTAGGGTATTTGGAATACAATATCTATTCTTTGTTAGGTTGGAGGAAGAGGAAATGTTTGTACACTTTAGCCACCAATTTACGATAATATTTTCAGTAAGGTGGTAAATGCTTTGGGATTACTTGATTTGACTTCTGCTTATAGCTAGGGATTTAGTGCTTGTGTCAGTTGTTGCTTGACTTCATTTACATCTACTTAGTGTTTGGTGGGGTGTGACAGATTTTCATGATCCCCCCAAATCGCCCTATTTTTGGATGGGATGAGAGAGGAGGGCCTTCATTTCTATCATTTACCTTCCTATTTCTTTTAACTAACCAAAGTGAAGCGAGCGCCATCCCTTGATTTTGTTTAATGAAACAAGGGGAGGGGAGCAAAATCCCTCCCTTCTTCCCTCAAGTCCCTCCAACTAATCACATTGTTAAGGTTATGCGGGTTTGCCTTTGTTAGAATATTATGCATTATTTAGGTTTAATCAACTTATTATTAAGTTTGATATTTATTATATCTTGAGATTAGGTATTGATATATTATATCTTAGGATATTATATCAATTATTTTGATTTGATTTATTTTTGATTAAGTTAATTAGATTAGATTAGATTCTATGGTTAGCTCTAGGTTTGCCTATATAAAGGCCCATATGTGCTTCCTTTTTATTCAGAGGCAGCAAGACATTGGGCCGGGACACACAGGATTCAAGGGCAACTACTGGACCTTCATCTTACTTCTTCACTCTCTTATTGTCAACGGCCATTGCCGGTGTCACAATGGGAAGCTTGGAGGAGAGTGAGAGAGCTTGATTCGAACAAACTAGAGGTGAAAAGGACCACCGTGATCTTGATTCGAACGAGCCATCGACTACCACCATTTAAGCGCTGAGGACTCTGTCGGAAATTAGAAAACAAAAAGCGCCGCAAAGAACCATAACAGCCAAGAGTATCTTTGCCCTTACCCCCACCATTGACCGACGTTGTCAGAAACATAGCTTCAACAGATCAGGATTGGAAGGACAAAGAGCTTTAGTGGTGACCTTTCAACCATCGTAGTCATCTCCATACACTACTGATGGCAAACTCGAACCCGAGAGGGAGGCTCCGACACTTCAGATCGAACAACAGAGTTGCTGGTGACTTTAGACCTCCATACACAACTTGAGTGTATAGAAAGCAGAGTGTGCATGGAGGGAGAGGGTTTGCACTGCGAAATCGGAGGGAGAGGAATCTAGAAAAGTTCCATAGAAAACTCAGATTGCCAGAAACTGCAGATCTCTTGCCTGAAAGCTTCAAACGCTGATTGTTGCAGAGGAGTGCCGCGATAGAACCAACGACCTTCTTCCACCATCTACTTTGGACCAAACTTGAGCAGAAAAGATAGCCAAGATAGAGCAATAGCGAGCTTGGTGGAGCCGAGAGAGACACAGAACTTGCTTGGTCTCTTATTGTCGGAGTCATCGTTAGGTACCACCAACTACTTTCGGAGATACACAGGGCCGTGAGACATGTTAACCCAATTTCTCCGGCCACTATCAGAAGATGAGCTTCACAGCGTTGAGAGTATTGCCTCCTCCACTGTAGGAAAAGAAACAGCCGTGAGTGGAGAAGAGATCTAGCGTCGGGAGAGTTTCACCGTGGAAAGAGAGGCCAAAAAGACCTCCGTTGCTTCATTCAACTCTGGAGAGCTGAACGGAGAAAGGGAAGGAAAGAGACGAGACCACTGTACCTTCGTCCTTCATAGACGACCTGTGAAAGAAGGTGAAGGTCCAAAGTCGAGCATGAAAAGAGGGAGGCGATTAGACAAGACAAGACTTCTAAAGAATGGACACGAGATTCCTTTTAGGCGTGTTCTGCTAAGCAAGAAGGGCCTTTGAAACTCGGAAAAGAGTACAAGCCCAGACAAAAATAGATGGGCCTTTGAGACTCGAAAAGGAGTACAAGCCCAAACAAAAATATGGGGCCTCTGAGAATCAAAACGGAGTACAAGCTCAAACAAAAATATGGGCCCTCTGAGACTCAAAAAGGAGTACAAGCCTAACAAAAATATGGGACCTTTGAGACCCTAAAAAGAGTATAGGCCCAGACAAAAATAAATGGGCCTTTGAGACTCAAGAAGTACAAACCTAAGGATTTTGAAGATTGAAGTAGGCATTATGACCCTGTCTCACATAAGATTTGCATACTAGATTGCTGATATCTTGACTAACCTACTAGGCATAGCGAAGTTTGAAGGATTTCGAGGCAAGTTGGGAATAATTGTCATATACTCTCTAGCTTGAGGGGAAGTGTTAGAATATTATGGATATTTTAGATTTGATCATTATCTTATTATTAAGTTCGATAGTTATTATATCGTAAGATTAGATATGGATATATTATATCTTAGGATATTATATCATAATTATTTTGATTTGATTTGTTTTTAATTAATTAGATTAGATTAGATTCTAGGGTTAACTCTATTGTTAACTTTAGGTTTGCCTATATAAAGGTCCATATATACTTATTTTTTATTCAAAGATTAATAGAGTGTGTTTTATCCTTCTAAATTCAATAGTCTTTGTAATATTGCGGCGTTAGATATGGAACTAAATCATTCTAGACCTGTGGATATCAATGTGTCTAAATGTAATATAGAATTTCTATCTTTGTACAATGCATAGAAAATGTGATGGGAAAGGACTTGAGCCTCATGCAATGACGGATGCTAGCATAATGAAGAGGGTTAGAGATGAGCTTTTGTTTACTTATACTAGAAGAAAGAACAGGGGAAGGACCTATGTGAGACTTTAGAGTGCAAACGAATAATGGTTATACCTCTAGCTGTTATAGAGGGAGAATTAGGGAACATAGTTTAGGTAGGGAACCAGATGGAGTTAAGCTGATTAAGGGTGAATTTATGTTGGAGAGTGCATGCTCTCAAATGCATTGGAGCCTTAGCTTATTCTTCATTTTCTTCCTTCTTTTGTCTGTACCTGTAGCTAGTCCGGAGGCATACACTCTTGCAGGATCTTGTATGCATAAGTAGTTTAATTATGGAGTGGGATGTATCACTACCTAGGCCTATAAGACATCTTAACAGAGTTTAGCCACGGGCAATATGATGACAAACTTTCCTATCTTGAGACTATAACAAACTTGGCCTTCTTGATAATCTGACTCCTAACCTTTAACATTCCTTGCTCTTAACATTTATCTGAGATTTCCCGAGCTCATCATTAGGTTTTGCTGATTGTCAATTTCTATGTCCACCTGTTTCTCATAATAATCTTGTTTGTCTTGGCAACTTGTGCAGGTCAATGATTTGAGAGAAAGCGAGCTAGAGTTGAAATTGATTCTGGAAATGTATAGACGTGAATCCATTGATTCAAGGTTGGACTAATCTGAAATTTTTCCTGATTAAATTTTGTCTTAAGGACGGGTTTGGCTTTGGTCAGTGTTTCTGTTTTCTTTTCTTCTGTATTTTTGTTTGGTGAAGCTAGTAACTTAGATAAATTGTGTAGCCAATCTCTGGTTTGTGGTTATTGCCAATTCTAGGTCATGTAGTTTCTTGTAGATCATTTAATATTTAACACTATTGAAGTCTGTATGTCTTCAGGGATGTTGCAGAGTCACGGAATTCAGAATACAGAGCATGGGCCCATGTTCAAAGTTTGAAATCTTCTCTTGGCGAACACAACTTAGAGACTCGAGTTAAGACGGCAAATGAAGCAGAGGCTAGATCTCAACAGAGGCTTGCTACTGCTGAAGCTGAGATAGTGGACTTGAGACAGAAATTAGATGCTTCAAAAAGGTCATCTATTGACTTGTTTCTGTTTATTAAAATCTTATCTGGTGTGCATCTTGATGCATTGCTTCCCATGTTCTTATTTCTAATTTGTTAAAGCATCGCCCTTGATGCTGTGCTCGATTTTGAGTAATGAAAGGAGAAGTAAGGGGCCTTTTGATCTTGGGAGATTGTTATTAGAAGGGGAGGTGGATAAAAGAATGTGTTTCTGGCTCCAGGCATTTTCGGTCGATATTCATGCATGTTTCTTGATTACTTTTATTGGTCTAATATTTAATGAGCATGAAACCTTTAATTTGAAATGTTATTCTCTATAACTTGTTTGAGTAGTTTCTTTGAGCAGCTCTTGATAAATTTCCAGTTATTGAAACCAACATCTTAGTGTTTTATTTGTTATACTAGATACATCTATCTGTGTCAAACTTTGTTGATTCTCCTGATGGAATTACACGCAGTGGCAGATCTAGTAAAATTGATGGCAAAACCATGTTAATCCCATGAGTTTGAATGTTTCAAATTAGTCCCTTAGTTGACTTTTCATTCAATTTAGTTTGTTAGTTTAAGGTAAGGTTTTGATCTTTTCCTCTTTTCCAGTACCATCACATTTTGTTCAAAATACATGAATAATTGATGGATCTTAGCTATGTCTTCAAATTTGTCTCAACATAGTAACATTACCCTCTGCTTTCTCTTTCTGTTCTTTCTTCTCAAATATTCTTCATGAACGTTCAAAAAAACAAAAAAAGCGATTCATTATGATTTCATACAAGTAAAAGGTGGTGTGGCGTCTATTCAGAAAAGCAGGATAAAAGATCATTTAAGATTGTTCAAACATGTCCAAAGAAGATCCATGGAGGTGCTAGTAAGGAGGGTTGAGGAGATGATCTACAGCCCTATATAAACATGTGAAGGGAGACCAAGGACATTTGAAGTTGTTATGAAACGAGATATATTGGTGAATATTTGATTAGTTTTTTGTTGATAGGGTACGATGGTTGTGTGCGCTCCATGTCGCTGTTCTCAGTGGGATAAGGTTTCTTGTTGCTATTGTTGAGGCTGCAATGTGTCTTAAAATATGGATCACCCCTCCTAGCTCATTTTTTTTATTTAAAATTTATATGGGAAATACACTTCTCATGTTGTAGGAGAAGTGTATCCTCATGTTATAAATACAAAAAGATGTGGACCCCACCATTTCCATGGTTGAGTTTTTTTTTTTTTTATTTTATTTTTTTTTTTTTTTTTTTTTTTTTATAATAATAATAAAAAAAAGGATGTGGGTCCCATCATTTCATGTGTGGGTAGGAATCTTTTTCTTTTTATGCAACATGAGAAGTGTAAATCCCTAATTTATATATAGGAAACTGAGTGAACCTAATTGTGCGTGAATTTACATATAGGAAACTGAATGAACCTAATTGTGTGTGCTCCTCTTTTATCTGATCCTTTCAATGACCTGGTTGAAATAATTTAGTCTGTTTTTACTCTACCCAACCACCATTGATAAAACTAAATCTTATCTGTCAGATTCTGCCTTTAAAAATGCATTCATTTGCAATGCTTAGGGATCAGTTAGTCAAAACGTTTTTCAAAATAATTGACCCTGTGCAATAATATGGAAATATGAGTCAATAAATGATCAAAGTAATTGAAGACTGATAGGTAATGTTGGAAATCAGAATCAAATCAGAATCCCATAAATCTCTCTGATTGATTGACTCTTTATTACTCCTAATTTGTAGTGATATGATTAGGGTAATTATCATTTAATGTAATTGCATTATTCTCTCCTCTAATGGCTCACTCTTGAGCCTATATATTGTAACGCTTTCTCCCTTGTAAAATATGTGAGAATATTAGGAAATAAATCAACTTTATTATTAGGATCTCTTGATTATTGTCCTCCTTGATTATAGGATCCTAATTATATCAGCTTTATTAGCCTTTATTTTTCTCTTCTGTTTGCCTATATAAAGGTCTAAATGTATTCTTCTGATGCTATTTCCATTTTTTTTTTTTTTTTAAAAAAATGATTGAGTGCTTGTTATTCTCACGAAGCAGTTTAGTGGTGGAACTCTAGAAAACGTATTAATAAATGAAAGCAAGACTAGATATAGCCGAGGCTGATTGTTAAGAAGTAGGCATTTTTTACAGTGCTGAAAAGGTAGGGTAGGCGACATTTTGTGGATAAAATGCTAAAGCTAAGCCTCGCACTGACTAAACCAAAACAAAATAAGTCAGCCGACTAAATTGAAACTCAGATTAAACATAAGGAAATAAAATCTGGTTTTTGGTGGCTTACCTTTCTATCACGTGTTTGGACAAATTTATTTATTTCTTGATTTAAACAAATGGAACCTAGTCAATGGCTTAATTTGTTTCAGGATTTATAATTAGCTCCATTGACCTTTAATATACTATTTCAGGGAGAAGGGTAAATTCTCTGATGTCTTGAAATCAAAAAGTGAGGAAATCGAAGCCTACTTGTCTGAAATAGAGGTTAGACTCTCAAAATATCTATTTTGATTTCTTCTTTGGAGAGGAGGTTGATATTTCAACTTCTAGCATTTCCTAACTTAAATAATTTTGATATTGGTCTAACAGTGTTGAGATGATATTTCTGCAGACTATTGGACAAGCATATGATGATATGCAAACCCAAAACCAACATCTGCTGCACCAGATTACTGAAAGGGATGACTACAATATCAAGGTAGCTTGACTTGTAATGCCATAATAATTTCTTTTTGTTTTGCTTTGTTTCCCCCAAATTGATCACCATTATCCATGTTTAATTTGAACTTGTTGGTAATATATTTATTTTTTATGTTTTCTTTTCCCATCTTGTAAAGAGTAAGAGAAGGGTTTGAAAAGCCACCATGAATGATAAAAACTAGGGTTAAGGTGCAAGTTTGCCCTGAAGGTTTTCGTTGAAGAGGAATGTTGCCCAGGAAGCTTTTTCAGGTTTAATGTTACCCTGAAAGTTTTAAAACGTAGCAATATTGCCCCCATATCATTAAAAAATGAATGTTGACTATTAACTTTTTAGTGGAAAATGACAATATTGCTCCATTTTAACACTTCTGGTGCAGTATTGAACCTAAAAAAACTTCCAGGGTATCATTACTCCTCCATGAAAACTTTCGGGGCAAATTTACACCTTAACCCTAAAATCTAAGACGTCTAGCCTGCTGGCTGTCCACTTTTTTCAAAATAGATATGCTGTCTGACATTTTTGCGGGTTTGTTTCTTTCGATGCAGCTTGTCCTAGAGGGTGTGAGGGCAAGACAAAAACAGGAATCTTTGATCATGGAGAAGCAGGCCATCCTACGTGAGATCCAGCAATCAAATGCATCTCTCAACTTTTATGACATGAAAGCTGCTAGAATTGACGATCAGGTAGTTGGGTCTCATTTAATCACATTTCTAGTGTTAATATAGCATTGATTTTTTTATGCTTGATTTGCAGTTAAAGTTGTGGTCAGATCAGTGTCAGAGACTTGAGGAGGATAAGGTTCAAAGTTCTGTTACATTGGAAAATACACAAAGGAGGTTGTTGGATGTCAGAAGATCATCTCAACAAGCCAGAGAAACTGTGGAGGAAGTGCAATCTAAAGTTGGTATTAGTCGAGTAACTCATATGGAGTTACAAGTAGACCTAGAGAGAGAAAGGTATTGTGTTTTTTACTGGTTTTCCTTTTCTAGCATTAAGGACACAACCGTTAGGGGCCTACTCTCTTGTCATCAGGTTTGCCAGGAAAAGGTTAGAGGAGGAGCTGGAGATTGCCAGGAGGAAGTTTTCATACCTTCAGGCGCAGATTGAGGGCTCGTCTGTTATTGAAAAGCTTCAGCAGGAACTAGGGGAATACAGGGAAATTGTCAAGTGCAGTGTCTGCCAAGACAGGACAAAAGAGGTAAACCTTGTGTGTTTTCAACGTCTATTTTTATTTATTTGATAACCTGAAACCTTATCTGGTAAGGTTGTGACATGGCAGGGGTGAAAAAGTGACATGATATACTAGCTTCTAGAAATATGTCAACTTGTGTTGGGCCTTACACTTGATGTATTACTTTTTGAAGCACATTGAAGTTGAATAAAGTAATTGGCTAGTTCAATTCTGTTTGTCTTTTGCATGAAAAGGATAACTAATTTTGAGCAAAAAAGAAAAGGATAACTAAAGTTATAAAACGTTATTGATTTTCTATGTGAGCAGTAACTGATTTGAAAAGTGATAATGTTAAATTTCTATTTTTCCTCTTTTTTTCTTCACATTTGTAGTGGGTGAATTTAAATATCTTTAATATCCCTTGGTGCTTCATGCTCCTGAACCCTCATATGGTTGTAATTTGGTGCTAGGTTGTAATTACAAAATGCTATCACTTGGTCTGCAATCCATGTATCCAGAAAGTTGTTGAGAATAAGCAACGGAAGTGCCCATTATGTGCTGCAAGCTTTGGGCCTAATGATGTTAAGCCCATTTATTTGTAACTGGAGAATCGATCGGTTCTTTTCTGCTCGTGGACTAGACTCACCTCCAGTGTTCATTTAAATCATTTGAACCAAAATCTGGCGTGTGGGTTATCCACGGGTTCAAGTGTTTTCTTACACTGGCAACAGTAGCGGTAAGGAACACTGGAGCCAGTTCGTTCTTGTTCCCTTTGGACTAAAGCTGTGAATTTTTTTAGCTGGTATCAGCATTTAGTATCGTCCGGCCCAAACACATGGAGTTTCCGGTCTCGATGATGACTTTATTTTGTGGAAACTGGGAAGATAACTCAGTGGAGCTATAGGAATCTTGATGCATGTTCTTTGCAGATTTATCATAGTACATCATCCAAAGCGATTTGGAAAAAAGGTCATTAAGGTTGGTGTTTCACTGCTGTTAGTAGTTCAGAATTTTCTCTAAGCCTGTAAAGGCCATCCTTTAAATTACTCTTGGAAGTTGTGTTGCAAATCAGTATTTTTCTGTTTCGCTGAAAATGGATAGGGCTGTAGACATTTTTGGGCTGCACAGGTTTTTGTATATATGTTAGATTTTTAGATAAAGTTTCAATTTTGTCTTTCAAAGCCTGTAATTTATCTAGTCCTTGTTAATTGTTAGGATGATGTTATATAGTTGTAATTTGATTTGATTTGAAGATAATCTGGTGTTCAAAATTTGTTAACTTGGATGTTGAGCATTACATTTTCTTAGGATTCAATTATGTTTTAAGAATGCATCCGGTCCAGCTGCTAAATCAGAACATTGATTGGCCATTTGCTTATGATTTTTGTTTTTTGTTTTTTCAAAATTGATTTTAATATGTATAAAATTGAATATTCCCCCTCAAGTTTCTCTATTAATAGTAGTGGTTATTCTTGGCTAAATTTCAATTAAACTTCTCATTTTGAATGAGGGGTACACGTGTTAATTGCATTTTGGATAGGTCTGCTTATAATTAAGGCAAAGAAAATATGATAATTTTGTCTTGATTGTAATTATTAAACAATGTTACTCTGATATTACTCTGGTCATGTTTTTAACCTAGACCTACATATGTTATGGACATGTTTTGACCATGACCAACATGTTGGAAGTAGTTTAATTAAAGCTATGTTCAGCATTAATTTTGTAAAGCCTTTTGGTAGTATTTCTATACCTATTTATAAGAGCTCGTGAACAGAATTGCAATGCCAAAAAAAAAAAAAAAAGCCAATTAAAGGTAGGGAATAAATACACACACACAGAGATATATATATATATATATATTATAACATGCTATTATTTATGGGTGGATAAAGGTGAGATTAATAATGAGAAAAATATAATGAAAGAGAATGTATGGGATAAAATGAGTGAAAAAACTTTATTATTCTGATAAAAGGAAAAAAAAACCTTGTAAGGGGGGACAGACCATTTTATATTTATCCTCACGCTGAAATTTTAATTCTTTTCTGTAACATGGAGTTGTGAATTTTGTTCTTATTTGTGTTTTACCAAAAAGTGAAATAAATCATTAGATGAACTAAATGGCCCAGTCGTAATGTCTTATAAGCTGTCATTCGAAATTGAGGAGAATCAGTCGTGTTTATTGATGTATATCTAAATTAAATATTTCTCTGGTACTCTTGATTTTAAATATAAGATATAATTGAATTTTTTTAAATGATGTTAAAAAGCTAAATATATTAATCTTTGTATATACGCTGTATCATTAATGTAGAGAAAAAAAATAGATATAAATACTTTAAAATAATTTACAATCTTCATGATTGTTGGTGGGCTTTTAAATTTTAAATTTGTAGCATTTGGAACCATTACAAACTTCTTGACCATTGGCGGGCTTTAAAATTTTCAAATTTTCATTTTGTATCGGTTCAGAACAAGGCTCCATGTAAATGAATTTGAATTTGATATTTGTAGCAATTCTACATCAAGTGGTTTTAGAACTGTTACAAAGTGCAATTATGAATTTTTTTGACATACTTTATATAGGTTATCTAACTGCTACAAGGTGCAACTCTTTATTTATTATTATTATTATTATTATTTTTTGTTGGTGCTAAAACAAAACTGAACTTTTTTTTTTTTTTTTTGCTAATAGAAATTTTGGAGGGGTTCTCTTTACAACTTTTAAACAAAACTTGATCGGTCAATTCGAACACACATCCCTTACCATCTACCAACTTAACAAAACTAACTTCTCTTTACAACTTTTAAACAAAACTTAGGTCAATTTACTTATATTAGTTAAATGCATTCATCCCCTTATACGTAGTTTCATTATTGATAATAATATAACATAATTTTGAAATAATGCCTATGTGAATTTTTATTACTAAAAGAAGTACGTGTGCTGAGATTTTATTAGAGAAATTGACTTCAGGATATAAGTAAATGGATTTGAGTCAACTAGGGAAAATAAAAAACATTATTTTAAAGTCCCATCTATAATTAAATATATATATATATATATAAGAAATTTAAAAAATTCAAATATAAACATAACAAAATTGAAAAAAAAAAAAAAAAAATCTATCAAGCGTCCTGATCATGTCGTCCATCATGGGCGGCAGCAAAATTGGCAGCATCTTTATCTTCGTCTTCATTTGCTAGCTGTACTGTGTCGCCTGAACAGGGTCAGAAGGCAGTTGGACCATGAATCCAAGTACTGGCGGCACCTATGGAGTCTGAATGCCATGGAACGTCCTCTCACAGCAGTGGTGGGACTAGGTTATGGCCAGTGGTGCCTTGGTCCCAGTTGGCCTTGTAAAATCTTCTAAAATTTGTTAAAATATATGTACTTATTATATAATGTTTTATTTTTTGGCCACCGATTTGGCCCCAAATAATTTTTATTAAGGCCCCAACTAGTTTTCTAAATTTTTTAAAATATATGTATTCATCATATAATATTTTATTATGGCTAATAAGTTGGTCGAATTAATCTTTTATCTTCTCCATAATTTCATTTTCTCCCTCTCTTTTTTTCCCTTTTTTATTTTTAGATTTTCTTCTCCCTCTTCTTTGTCTTTCACCACACGCCACCGCCGTAACATCCCAATTTTCGAAAGCGTTTTTTTCGGTATCTTGATCGAGTTGAGCATCGGAAGTAAATAGTATTGAAAAGTAGCTCATAAATATCCACCGTAATGTATGTGCTTTTAACAAATGTTACAATTTTTTTTTTTTTTTCAAATGTCGATATCGTAAAGTACATGTCAATAGGACTTTCTCCAAATGGTTCCTACATCTCGTCGCTTACCCTTGTCTTCGATCCCGTTTTACTCCGGATCCTCGAAGCTATGGTAAGAGCCGAGGTTCAATGCCCATTGAACCTCGTGTAACGTTAACCTCATGTTCATGTAACAAGTATGTATAACGCTTTATTCATGATATCACAAAGAATATCCACATGTAAAAGATAATAACCGAACACAACCACCGCATATGAACGTTATTATAGTCCGCACTATTCACCGGTGCCACGATGTACGATCGTGTCCTCAACGCTAGAAAAACTCAACGCGTTATCAATACCATAACCCGTGTACACCGTATATGTATGCTCAATAAATTTTTTTTAAAAAAACAGAATCTCGCCTATGAATACAACCATCACATATAGGTATACAGTAAACATCAGAGTTAGTGTTACAATACGCGTCCGTACCTTCGTTGACGGTTTTGGTATGTTCGCTGGTCGGTCTATGATCATACTTATCCTATAATGGTAATATCGTATTTATTAATTTACAAATAATATTCTAGGAGATATCCTAGTCACTAATGACCCTTTTGACCCTTGGTACATTTATTTTTCACTTTAATCCTTCAAAATTCGTAGAGCAACGCTGGTACAAATTTGGCAGTTTTTCGTCTAACTTTGAAAAATCATAATTAATTCTACAAAAATTGAAACGAGGATCCGTAAAATTCCATGGAATCCTTAGGATGTCTATTTTCAAGTAAAAATAATCGCTTTTGCCCAGATTACACGGATCACTCTCAGGTTTAAAGTTTTGAGCCTCTGCCCAGAATTTTTCCAGAAATTCGTAGCCTAACTTTGAGGATTTTTATCTCACTGTACAGAACTCATTTTAACATGTTCTTGGCATATTTAAAAATCCCTATATGTCTAATTTATTCATGAATTTTCCCAGAATTTTGTGACCATATATGAAATTTTGGCGTTTTCATCACCGCCTCCTTAAATTCAAATCGATGAAATTTCACCAAAGACTTCGTTACTTTAATGATTTTCTTCCGAAATTTTGCTATATGACCTCCCTCATCGTTTTTTCGAAATAAAGCCAATTTTGACCATAAAAACATGTAAATAAAATTATCCTAGCATATTTAAGATCTATACTACTTCTATCTAAAAATTTAAGAACTAGAACTTAAAGAACTTAAAGCTAGAGCTAGAGAACTTACCAAGAACCTTGCTCCTTCTTCTCCAAGACTCTCACTCTCACTCTTTAGAACCAGATGTTATAGCTTTCTTTGGTGTGAGAATTTATGAAGGGGTTGATGGCCTATTTATAGGAAAAATTTAAGGACACCATGGGCAATTAAATATGACCAACTTTCACCCCAACCCTTGGATTAAAAGAGCTTTATGAAACCTCATCTTGGCCCCTCATGCCTTTGGTCGACATACCCAACCAATTGGCTAATTAGTGAATGTTTCAATTTAATATATAGTCAAATTCTCAAATTGGAGAGTTTGAAATAATTGATTTCTCACTCCTACTTTTTGCTTTATGCTTTATTCAATTTATTCCAATATGTGTGTGTACCGACATCCCACTCCCCCCATAGCTATTTATTGTAGTTTTATATTATTAACTAATTACTTTATTTATTCACTTGAAATCCCATAATCTAATTCACATGCGCCACTTCTTCTTCTTTTTCTTTTCTTTTGACTTTTCAACTCCATAATATAATGCTTTATTAATCTCTTCACTTTTGTGTTTTGTTGCTTTTACAATTCTCATGTGGGAGATATATTATTGGTGGTTCCCTTATTCACAAGGATTAAGTTTTATTATAATTAATTAGGGCCTTTGGATAAGCTTTATGAGATTAATTCTTGGCCTTTAGATCATAGTTGAAATTGTTGACTTCCCAAAGCTTTGATTAAAATTTAATTAACAACTTAATCAAAAGCTTAATTATCTCTTGATTATTGTATTATTGGTTCTTAGAGTGATTTAGGATTGTTAGTAATTCATTTAATGCTAATCCTAACCTCTTATTGGTCTTTGGTTTTTATTTAGCCTAATTCATCCTTAATTGGTGACTATTAATATTAATTGTAAAGAATTACCTAAATATTCCATTAGTGTAATTTTAATTGCTCATTAATTGTTAGTAATTGCCATTTAATTGTTCAAATGTTTTGATAATTCTTTATGGCCCTTTATGATTTAAATATGCACTAGATGTTAATTATAGGGTATTAGAAACTTTAGTCTCTTAATAAATTATAACAATTGGTGTTTAAGGTCCTTTGATTAATTATGAAGCCTTGTGCAATTTATTTACTTTAATGAAGACTTAGTTGATCATTAATTATCATTGATTTCTCTAAATTTACTTAGGTATTATCATCACACTTTCTTGCTCTTTTTAATTCTACATGAATCATAGCTTAATATGGTATTTATTGTATTTTATGGTATTTTATGATGCCTAACAAAATTTATTAAACCTTTGATTATCCTAATCCTAAGGAAAAATTCCCTAGAAATTAGAATAAACAAATCTCCAAATTTGAGACTGTTATGAAATTGAAGAAAATGTAAAGAAAAGTAGAGAGAAGTCAGAGAGAAATTCTAGAGAGATGAAGAGAGATGAAGAAATTCTTATTTCAAGTGTATCCAGAATGTTTACACAAGACCTCTATTTATAGACCTTTAAGGGTTACTATGCAATGGACATTCACATTATAAATATATTCATAACACTCCCCTTGATGTCCATTATGAATGTGCCTCATTAAAAACTTTAACTAGGAAAAACCCAATGGGATAAAAACCTAGCCAAAGAAAAAAGAGTACATCATTCATTGATACACTGTGCAATGCTGCCTCATTAAAAACCTTTCTAGGAAAACCCAGTGGGACAAAGCCTAGATAAGGGAAAAAGAGTACAGCGTGTATCGACTCCCCCTGATGATAATAATACCATTTGAGAACTTTGAGTCTTTGAAGATCAATACCATGGACAAGTTTTTCAAAATTGCTTCGGAAGTGTCTTAGTGAATATATCTGCTAGATTTTCACTTGACTTGCTTCATGCATTGCTAGAATTTCTGCATGGTTAGCTGATGTAGCTAATATAGTCTCGCTTCATAGATTGCCATGAAATAGTTGTACTTCCACATGTAAATAGATAACCTGTTTGTGATTTACTATCATGTGGGTTAGACAAAAATCCAAGATCTCGCATATCCAATGTGTAGTATAACCCCATGTCCATAGTGCCTTTGAGGTAACGAAGAATATGTTTTACTCCATTCCAATGCCTCCGTGTTGGTGCATTACTATATCTTGCTTCTTCGTCAATTATTCGAGGTTGGAATGGATCTTTATCAATCTTCAAAGATCTTACAATCATTGGAGTACACAATGGATGTGATTTATCCATATAAAATCGTTCTAGGACCTTTTTTGATAAACTACAAGGATCCCATTCTTTAGGTACTCGATCTGTAATCCAAGACAGAATTTTGTTCTGCCCAAATCTTTCATTTCAAATTCTTTCTTTAAGCAATTAATTGCCTTTTGAAGCTCTTCAGAGTTCCAATGATGTTGATATCATCAACATATACAGCAATTATAGTAAATTCATTTCTTGATCTTTTCATAAAAGGCATGGGCATATTGGGTCATTTTTGTACCCTTCTTTTAACAAATATTTTTCGAGACAATTATACCACATGCGCCCAGATTGCTTTAAGCCATACAGAGACTTATTAATTTAATCGAGTATTGTTCTCGAGAATTTGAATTATATGCTTCTGGCATCTTGAGTCCTTTAGGGACTTTCATATAAATATCATTGTCAAGTGAGCCATACAAATAGGCAAATCATGACATCCATTAAACGCAAATTAAGTCCTTCATTTACTGCTAAGCTAATCAAATAACGAAAAGTAGTTGCATCCACTACCGGTGAGTACGTTTCTTCAAAATTAATGCCAGGTCTTTGTGTAAAGCCTTGGGCTATAAGACGTGCCTTATATCTTGTGATTTCACCCTTGTCATTTCTCTTTCGTACAAAAAAAACCCATTTGTACCCAACTGGCTTTACATCTTCAGGTGTATGGACTACAGGTCTAAATACTTTTCATTTTGCCAGTGAATTTAATTCTGCATTAATAGCATCTTTCCATAAGGGCCAATCCTTTTCATTGTTGGCACTCGCTAATGGATTTTGGCTCATGATCCTCATTATCATTCATTACATCATATGCTATATGATAAGCAAAGACGTCGTCAATGTTGACTTCATTTCGGTCCCATCGGATACCATTCATAAAATAATTTATTGAGATCTCATTATTTTCACATATTTTAGGTACCTGGGTCTCTTCTCGGGACTATAACATTCTCTTCGGAGATATTTCTACCGGAGATAATGACTCTTCAGAGCTACCAACTTTTCTTGATTATCCTCAACTTGACCATCTATATTCTTAGCTCCTTTTCTCATTCGAGGATTTTTATCTTTGGAACCGATGGGCCTGCCACGCTTCAGCGTGCTTTAGATTCATTTATAATAGGTTGCCCTTCGGGACATCAATTCGAATAGGAGCATTAGCAAATGGAACATGTGACTTTGTCTCTTTCTTTGGGTCGATAAAATGCTATTGGCATTCGATTTGCTAAATTCTGCAAATGAATTATCTTTTGAACTTCCAGTTCACATTGTTTTGTACGAGGATCAAAATGAGCCAATGATAATTCATTTCAGTTAATCTATTTACCCAACTGCTTATTTTCTCCCCTCATCTTGGGAAAACAATGTCAAATCTCGCTTGACAAATTATGCGATAAGTCTCCTAAATCCATTTGTTACCATTAGAAACATCATTCTCGTTTCATTTAGAGACAAACAAGAAGAAGAAGGTCCTTACATAACATTTATCCCAACTTTCTTTCTATATCCATCTATGTGCATTGTGGTGGATTTATAAACATTGCACATTCAAAAACTTTCCAGATGGAATTGTCTGGTTCCTGACCAAAAACCAATTTTACGAGGAGAATTTTGTTAGCTTATATAAATGCTGCAATAATCAAATATACCAACATAGAAATCTTTGTTCTTGTAAGCATTGAATACATGATTTCGGATCGTATAATCTGAAATAGCGCGCTTAATTTATTCAAACATTACTGCAAACTTCAAGTTGCATTCTTACAAACTTCTCGTTGTAAGCTAATAATCTCACATGTAACCATCTTACGATGCATCTTTCAAATTTGTATGGTTTACATGTCATTTCAATGGGCCCATATAATAATGTTTGATATATTTCCAGAGATCCATTACCAATCATGACCAATGATATTCTCATAGTCAAATCTATTTGAGAACAAACAAGACATAATACATAAACAATATGTTGGTTATTCATGAAGAATCTTCTGGTTCTTCAATGGATGTTAATACATAATCTTATTTGCATTATATATATATGACTCGATGATCAAACGAGTCATGCCAACAATAAATTTATTTAAATCAAAACTTCTAGTTTACTATAATATATCTCAACCAATCATAAACTTTGATTTAAATCATAATCTAACCTTCATTTTGGGATATCTATTAGGCTTTGTGTGAGAAATATATAACTTTTCAACTTTTCAAAAATTAGCTCACACTTGTATTGTATTATAACTCAACTCACAACTCACACTTGTTTTCTAATAATCTCCCCCTCAAGTGTGAGTTATGTATGTCAAAATCACTTTCAAATCCTTTAAACCTCGAAAGGGAAAATCATGTTGATTCTTCAGGAATAAACATATAATATTGCATCACTAGATGATCTAATAATATACTTCAATTTGTTTATATATGCAAAATATATAGTCCACCAATATTCATAATCAAAATAACTTAAACCACACATATGGTAATTCTAGCAGAAAATCTCATATCAATAAATTTATGGAATATGATAACAAAATAACAAATTAAACATCGTATTTACCTTCTGGGCTTATTCTTTCTTTTGAGCCTTGGCTTCAAAATAAATAATTCTCTCAGCTTATTGCCTTTTTAATATCTCAATAGCTGCATTAGCAAACATTTAATTTGCTAATATGATATCCATTTCTATATAATATCTTTAAAACTCAATAAGTTTCTTTTATAAAATATTTGTTACTTCGGGTAACAATATTAGCTTTTCCGAGCCTTCAAGCAAATTTATACTACCATATATATAGTTTGAACATTAGCCTCTCTTATAAAGGGGCAAAATATGCTAATTAGTCCCCAAGACTATTAGCTTTTTGACATAAATCTTTGTAAGTTATTGTCTTCTAGACAATACTTTTCCAAGGCTACCAAAAATCATTATATTAAAAAATATTTAAAACATATATCTTCGGTCGTAATATCTATAAAGTTTTCTTGTCATGTCATTTCTTTTAAATCAATATTGTTCTTTTTCAAAAGAACAATTATAAAATTGATAAATTTCTAAATATCGATAATAAATTTATGGCAATAATAAAAATGATAAAATTTCTTGCCATAAAATCATAATACTATAGCTACTTGCCATCCAATAAAATTAAAATATCAACAACAAAAAAATTTATCGATTTTTTTTTGAATAGTAATTACTATGCATAATAATAAAATAATATAAACACGTGGGACCCATAGCCAAATTTTTCTTCTGCATTCACGTGGAAGTTTTGAAAAATTTGCTTGGGGAAAATTACATAACTTGACCCCAGAATAAATAACATTTTAGTACCACATAAAATTACGAATAATACCCCGAAATGTTAAAACTCCAAAATGGTCAATATTTCCTAAAATCACCGCCTAGAAATTGATTTTGAGGCTGATTTACATATAAAACTTATCTTATAAGATAGTTTATATCAATATGTGACCTTTATCATTATAACAATAACATGATTTTTTTTTTTTAATCATGTGTATTATACCCACTAATTTCACTTTTGTGGTTCTTATAAATAATATTCTCCATTTCAAAGGGAATTTAAACCAACATGATAACAATGACTACACCCAAATTTGTATTAGCCATGTTTTCTATCCATATCCATGGCCATAATTAAATTCACATACATTCACTTCGGGAATAGAGTCGGCCAATTTGGACAATATTCATAATTCTTACAACAAAAACTCATTGTTTTGTTTGGACCCATGAGGTCAAGAATTAATTCAAAATATTTCTTAAAACCTCTTTCACAATATTTCTTTCACAATATTGCTACTTCGTGAGCAAATTGGATACATCAATTTATAATAAATTTTTAGAAGAACAACCATCTTCTAGTGGCTATACAATCCCTTTAATTTGTTCCCAGAACAAGGGAGTCATTCAATGCCAAATATTAATTCGAGGCCTTAATACAAATATTGGTGGCATATAAAAATCATGAATCCGACTTCACTCAGATCTACTCAAATTTATCTCATGGCTTCAGGCCAATTTATGCCTCCAGTCAGCCAATATGTAACATCATGACTTCAGGCAAATTTATGCCTCCAGGCCAATTTATGTGCCTTCTCTTGACTTCTGGCCAACTTTATGCTTTCTCTTGGCATCTGGGCAATTTATGCCTTCTCTTGGCTTTCTCGGCCAACTTTTGTCATATATCTTCATGTCATTGCTCTCTTCAGAGAAATTAAATCAAGATGGCTTCCTACTTTTATCTTCGGGATAAACAAAGGTTTCTGCCATTATATATATGACGCCTGATCATCTAATGAGAAAGATATTAATATTAATAATAATAATAACAATAATAAAATGACAAATAATAAATAAAACATAAACAATAAATGTTATGTTAGGAACAATAACATAAATGTTATGTTAGTAACATAAAAGTAAATGTTATGTTAGTAACATAAAAATAAATGCATAATTAAATGTTATGTTAGTAACATAAAAGTAAATACATAATTTAAATGTTATGTTAGTAACATAAAAGTAAAAGTATAATTTAAATGTTATGTTAGTAACATAAAAGTAAATGCATAATTAAATGTTATGTTAGTAACATAAAAGTAAAAACATAATTTAAATGTTATGTTAGTAACATAAAAGTAAATGCATAATTTAAATGTTATGTTAATAACATAAAAGTAAAAGCATAATTTAAATGTTATGTTAGTAAAATAATAATAAAATTAAATCTAGACTTCCAGTTAGGAGGTAAAACCCCAGGTAGGAATCGGATACAAAATATTTCTTAAATCAACAATTAAAAATTAATAGAAAAATACATAGGTGAAAAGAAATCATTTTCACCGATCCAAAATCAATTTCTCAACTAAAAATACCACCTTTTGAACGATTTGGGTAAACTCCTTCCGTCATGAAAGATGAACCACGATGATGATGAACAACGCAAGAATGAGGCTCGCTTGATTAGAGCCTCGTCTTGATAACGTGTTATGAAATTGAAGAAAATGTAAAGAAAAGTAGAGAGAAGTCGAGAGAAATTCTAGAGAGATGAAGAGAGATGAAGAAATTCTTATTTCAAGTGTATCCAAAATGTTTACACAAGACCTCTATTTATAGACCTTTAAGGGTTACTATACAATGGACATTCACATTATAAATATATTCATAACAGAGACCACATATTTACCTATTTTCAATAGGTATTATTTGTCAAAATATGACATTTATAATAAGTGAGATTTTTAGGGTATTACAACCGCCACTACAAGGATTCTGACTGACTGACTCCTTCACACTCCAGACTTCCTCTTCTTCCCCACGTCTCGCTCTGCTCGTGATCTGCTATGTGATTCTCGCCTGCCATTCTCACCGGACATACTTGGATTGTCGCTGAAGTCTATTTCGCCATCCCAGATTATTGCTTCTCGAGGAACAACGTCAATTGTCGCTGAAGCCTGTTTCGTCGTCGACTCTCGGGAACGGATTTCATCTCGCATCGATCTGGTTAGTTAGGTTTCACCATCCATTTATCGAACTGTGGCGATTTTCATCGATGTATCCTGTATTCTGGAATACATGATTCTTGATTTTGCCTCTGCGGCTTTGCCTATTTTCTCTGAATCTGAGTTGGTTGCGCCCTTTCTTAGTCTTACTGTAAAAAATGGTTACTCCTATCTGAGTTGATTTTGCCTCTGCCTATTTTCTCTGAATCTGAGTTGTTTTAGAATTTATAAATGCTAATTAATTGTTAGGAAGCTCAGAAGCTAATGCGTTTTTACCCCCATTCTCTTCCTGTGGACTGTGGAGGCATACATGATTTTTTAAACGAATGGTGAGTTACTACCATTTTTTAATTCCACCAGTTACGCTCTTTATACCCACCATAGTCTATTCAAATTAAATAGGCAATGTGATTAAGTCATTATAAGGAACGGGTTCTTTGCTTAGCCGATGGACTTAGGTACATTTGGGTCATTTTCATATCTGATTTTCCTTGATTGAAGCTGAAATGTTATTTTGTGGTTGAATGGTGTTGTGTTTATGAAAATTCCATATCTTTGATATGCATGATCTGATCATTAGTGAGTGCAAAACTGCTGGTTGTGGTATAGTTCATGGGTATATTGGAGAAGGGAAACCACATTTTTTTCTTCTGAATTTGGCAATTTTTTTTTCTTCTGAATTTGGCAAATGATCCCATGGTTTTAAATTTTTTTTTGAGGTAGGTGGAATGTAGCATTTAAATGTTAGTTTTGTGGATTAAGCAGTACTATAAGAATTTATGTTTAGTGACAAATTTATTGTGGGTTGAAAAAGATGAGTAAGGATAAACATAAAAGTATAGATAGTTTTTTAAAAAGAAAGTAACTTCAGAATGTGATACGCTGCCCGCTTGAGAACTTTTTCAATGTTATGTCATACTATCAATATGTTTATTTTTTGGCCCGGACTAAAAAAATTTCCTGGTTCCGCTTGTCTTACGGGACATGGACAACAACAAATTCACAATTTCTGCCGTTGGGCTTGTTGGTGATAATCAAGGACGGAACTTGGTTATGATGGCCCCAAAAAAAAAAATTGTTTAATAGAACTTTTTATTTTATTTATTATTTATTTTTATTTATTTTTTTTGGTGTAATAATACAACTTTGGCCCCCAACGTAGTGAATATAACTTTTTCACCCCCAACTTCTTCTTTTTTTTTTGGCCCCCAACGTAGTGTAATAATACAACTTTGGCCCCTAACGTAGTGAATATAACTTTTTGACCCCCAACTTCTTTTTTTTTTTTTTGTGGCCCCTAACGTAGTGTAATAATACATTATAACTTTAATATAATGTAAAATTAAATTTTGGCCCCGCAACTTCTTCTTCTTCTTCTTCTTCTTCTTTTTATTTTTTTATAACATTTTCCCCTCTTTTTATATCTTTGGGCTTATAATTCAATCTTTGTTCCATGTGGAGTTTTGTATAATTTATGTTAATCTTATCGTTCTTTTATATATTTCATTCTAATTACCTGAAATTTTTAGCTTATCAGTGAAATTTACTTTTGTGGTGTATCCCTTACTATGCTTTTACCCATTCTACACTATACTTGTAGATGAAGTTAATTGACTTGATTTCATGAATATTTTTTTTTATTCTTTTCATTTTTAAGGCATTTAAAACTTTCCTTAAAAAAAAATTTTCGGGGGCGTTGCTCTTGAACCCCGAATCCCCCCACCACTATTTGCCTCCCCCAAACTTTTCCTCCAAGTTCCGCTATTGGTGATAATAGGTATCAACCTGCCTTTGCATTGTCTCGTTTACCCTTGCCTGAACCCCAGCCTCTACCTGGGAAACCTTCGTATAGAGCTCCTCAAGAGATGTCTCACCCGACCTCTTGATGCTAGAGGTCCCTGCTTGAGAGGTCCTAGCCTCAAATGCACCGCTCCTATCGTACGCCATGTTAGGTGAAGGAACGTGTTAGGCTTATGACTTGGTAACTTCTTCAAAATTTAACCAATAATTGCAATATATGGTGCAATTCCACATCATCTTTTGAGGAGCCTTTTATTATTTATCTAGAAACTAATTCTATGATTGGCATGAAACAAGTTAAAAAGGATTTTTAGCTTTTTATCTAACAACTAAATTGCAATTAAACTAGAATGCTTTCAGTGTAATACCTTCCAATATCTTACCGTTTATTAGAGTAATAATGCACAGTTTAGCGATCTTTACCTTAATTGTATGCTGTTGTGAGGCAAAACATAAACAGTAAATGTTACACTAATATAAGATTTCTTGTTTACATTACATAGTTCTCATAGGAATTTACACATGTATTTATTACAGATCCCGGACTTACAGACCCAACTAAAATTTAAGTTTTTTTTTCTTTTGATATGAAAAAGTTTTGAAGGGGTTCGACATCAGTTCCCCACCAAGGCCAGGGCACGGTCTCGGGCTCTTTGAGCATTTAATGGAGACTTACGAGATCGCCTACCAAAGGAGTCCCAGCGACGGCAGCGGGGATCGAACACACATCCCTTTGGGAGTTGAACAAATCCCTTACCATCTTTCCTTTGGCAAAATTTAAGTTGAATAGGGCCAGCATCTTCACTTGCTGCCACTATTGTCCTATTCCATGAGCTACATCCAGATCCTCTGTTTGCCGGTATTTGCCACCTCGCTGTGGGAACCATGTCTAGTACACTGTATTATTACAGGTAGCAACAAGAACTGGGACCCCGAAGGTTCCTAGAGTAACAAGTAACAGATTAACCTCACATAGAATGTATACAAAGCACATGACAGTTAACCATGCACAGTAAGCAATTCACAGAGGCATACACAATATTCAAAAATCACAAAGTACCAGTCTTATGCAGCATCTACTGTGAACAGATCACATAACATATAAACATGGTTCAAGATACATATACAAATATACATAATATGTGAGAGTTAGAGTTACTACTTGGATGCTTTATCACTTTACCAAATTTGGCTCTTGATTCTTTCCGTTGCTCTGGCAAATACTGATACCTATAATCATATATTTATGGACAACCTATTTATCCAATACTAAGATTTGATACTTATTACGCCCAACATAGAATTAAAGTCCTATTCTAGCTCCAAAACTTATAAATGACCTATCAAAATAAAGCTTGTTATGTCTTCTTTTCACAATCCAATCTTTTTACTTCCAAACTCATGATTCTACCTTAATCCTATACCCTTCTCATTTTAGACATAGTAGAAAGATTAAAATCAACAAAATCCCTTTATTTCCTTATGTTTTTGGTTAAGGCCAAAATATCAATAAGAACACACCGGGCTAGTTTGACAAAAATGCCCAAAAGACCATTTGAGTCAGCTTAAGTGAATTAATTATACCACACCAGGCAAGACTTAATCGCTCTAACCGAAACCCAAATTAAACTCTAGCAATTTGAATCAATGAAATGTGATGATACAAGTAACCAAGAACCTTTGCATTACAATCACAATTATATATTTATGGCAACTCCAAGTATAAACTCAACCAAATCATTATACAAGAAATTAATACTAATGAAGCTCAAAGTGTCAATTCATGGAACCTGAATGCAAAAATTCAGTCCAATATACTAATTAAACTCTAAACCTAGAATTTTACTAATGTAAAATATTAAAAATCGAAATTAAATGATAAAGCACTTCTCAAAGGAAGAGAAATTTAGTTGCTGCAACTCAATGAATTAGCTTCAAGAATAAAAAGCCCCTTCTACTTTGCACATCGAGCCATGAAAATAATTGCCACAAGCTTAATAATTAAGTTTAAAGAATGGTGGTTGATGATGAAATTGGAAAACAGAGAAGCATTGATGGTGGAATGAAGCTAGCCATTGATGAAGATGTTCAAGCTCAAGAGGACAATGGTGAAGGTGAAAACATGGTGGTATGGTATAGGTCTTATGAGATGGTGTACAAAAATTCCAGAAATGGAATTTGGAAGCTCCGATCGTGACTATGGGTTCTAGAGGTTGAAGCTACTCTGTTTTTTTAGGTCACCGGCGACAGTGGAATGGGTGGACGGTTTAGGTCGTCGGTGACAGTGAATGGGTGGACGGCGGAGGAGGAAGATGAAGGTTGATTCTCAAGCTCAAGATTGTTGGTAATGACTGCTGGTTCGCTGAAGTTCTCTCCTGCTCTGTTCGCGACGCCTTCTGCGGTGGTGATGGCAGAGTAGTTGCATAGGCGAATGAACATGTGAAAAACAAATACATGGTTGCATAGGCGAATGAACATGTGAGTAAAATCTGATACAAAGGAATTAGAGCTATGAAATATAACGAGCAACATTAGATAGCTGGATCTTTTTATTAGGATATATAAAAGTAAAAATCAACGTAAGCATGGTCAACATAATGAATAAAGTGAATATCCATCAGTTGTATATTTAAACCTCTATGAACCAACATGTACAACCTTAAATGACAAGGAGGTCTTGTGACCGTTGGAAAATGAAAGATAAGTCATCATACAGAGGTCAGTAATCATAACTTGCAAAACAATAGGAGACTATGCATATGAGAAAAGAAAGCAATAAAACATTCAATATTGCGCAAAGAGGTTAGAGTATCAATAGGTACACAAATCAAATCCAGAGATTCTAATCAATCCCCAAAAGATATATATATATATATATATATATAATGGATGTTAAGTTTTGATACCTGAGGAAGAGGTAATGTAGCTATAAGATCTATGAAGAATTTTGAAATTGGTGATACATGACTAACTCACCCCCTTCCAAAAATCCTTGAACTTGGCGATACATAAGCTGTTTTGAACTTTATGAGCATGTTCAGTAGATGGAGATAACATAATACTAGAATGAATCAAGTGGTATTTAAAATGAGAAAAAAAAGGACTTTGTCTATGACATAACATAACAACAAAACCTTATGGAAAAATGAATCCACAACATGTGACAAGCTTGTAAGGGATAACGTTGACCTGAAACAATATTGTGGAGATGATAGAGTAATCACCACTATGAAGAAAGTAGAGATTGAGGATTGATTTGTCAGTGCCCTCAACTCCTCCAACCTCAAACCATCAATGATATGTACTTCTGAAGGATTGAGTTTAGATAGAGTTATTCACCCCCACAATATGTTTCATCACCCTTTCCCTAGAGAGGGTTCCTTCCTGGTCATGGTTTCCCTAAACAGCCACCCAAGCAATGTTGGATGCAATTGCTGGAGCAAATGCAGCATCCAATGATTTAGACGAATCCAAGGAATCAAATCCAAAGATATTATCCCCTGTCATACCACAATGAACTTGAACTTTACATCAGATATTCAATCATCAAACAAAACTGTAACTAAAATGACTTGTCTATTGAAAAGACTAAAGTGTGTCTAGAGCCAAACATAAGCCATTTAAGATATGGCTTGAGAGATGTGTGTGTGTGTTTATTAGAGCATTATCAAGTCTAAATAAGAATCACTCTTCACAAAATATTTGTTTACATTCATTCAAACTTGAACTTAAGATTTCATGGTTAAGTAGTCATACAACTTTTTCATTTCATAGGATTGATGTCTATAGGTTGCTTTAGTTTCATTTGAAGGATCGATGTGAGATGTTCATCTTAAAACTAATGTTGTGTAATATAGTTAAACAGAAACAACAATGAGAAGATAATGCGGTGATGCATGTCATAGAAGGGTTTGGAGGGTGGTGACTAAATTTGAAGGGAGAGACTCTTTTTGTTTTAGTTTTTAGAAAAATTAGAAGTTGTGAAACATAATACAGAATTAAAGCTTACAATTACTAATCAAGAAAGTGACAAAAAACATAGGGGCAATTGACTAATTATATATATAATTATATTTTAAATTAATAAACAATTCAATATCTAAAATAGACTTGGCCTGTATAAACCAATAGGCCTTTAAATTTCACCTACTTAATTTATTTAAATTTTATCTCACATTTCCATGAGTACCTGTTGAGTTATAGGATCTCGCTTCTTTGTGGAGCCCAAATTTTAATTATTGAGTTTTATTTATTTGCTATTTTGTGTGTTTCCTATTATATGAAAAGAAAAAAAATGAAAGAAAAAGAAAAGAAAAGAAATAAAATAGAGAACCCTATTAAGGGATGAGTATGTAACATCCCCAATTTTCTGTGAATTGATGTATTGGATGAACTAATGGAATATATGAATTTTCATCAAGTCTCTGGCCAATGGTATTTAATTTCCAACATGAATAATTAATTAAAGAAAAGAGGGATATGGAATTGTTACTTGAAAATTTGGTTAATTAATGTAGCTATGGACAATTTGAAATAGGAGATGTCAATGGAAGTCAAAACACACATATATATATATTTTAACCTTGTAATTTCGGCTAAGGGGGAAAATAAGAAGAAAATAGTGAAATTCCTAATGTGATCCCAAGAAGAACATATGTTGTAGATTATGAATTTGAGGTCATTGGGCTACGGAGTAAGACAATTTTTAGGAGCCCAAGAGGGAACCCATTTTAGTTTGGAGGATAGAAGAAGAAGGGGGAAAAAGCACATGAAGCAAATACACTTCTAGAAGCCTACTGGGAGCCAAAAATTTAAATTTGAATTTGAAGCCAACTTTGAAATTTGAAATTGAAGCCAAAGTTCAAATTTAAAATCATGTGAAGTCATGCTTTTTAAAAGGCACTTCCCTTTCATTTTTGGTTTAGAGAGGAAAGAAAAGAGATATCAAGAGGCATTTAGCTAAGGTACAAAGGTTTAAGAAGGAATTCAAGTAGCAAGAAGGAGATTGAAACTAAGGTAAGTATGATGGATTCATACTCTACTCTCTCTTCTACCTTCTTCTTCATGGTAAATATTAACAAATAAACTCTTCCTTGATGATGGAAGTGAAGGCCGAAGGAAGGAAGAAGGAGTACAAGGATCAAGAGTTTCAAAGGTTCAAAGGAAGCTAATATCCTAAGACAAGTAAGCAATCCTTGAACTTCCTTGTAATTTATATGATGATTGGCTTTGGTAATGGTTGGTTTATTGGGCTTTGGTTAAGGAAGATGGTGAATATAAAACTAAAGTTAAAATCCGAGGCCTAGAAAGATAGATCAATCATGATTAAGAAGAGATATGTTATTAAAACAAGAGCTTGGTATGTCACTTGTTATTGTGATTTTCGTCTAGCTGCTCGAACATGAATATTTGAGTTGATTTTGGATGTTTTGATAATTTCAAAGTGTTTAAAATGAGAATTTCTATAAGGATGGACTTGGATCATGTTTTTGGAATAAAAGAGATAAGTTCTCAAAATGTTGAGGATATGTTTTTGGTAGAAACAGTGGAGTTAGCCGACTTCTATGAGCTTTTAGACTTAGCAAATGAACTTAGAAAAATATGAAACTTTACAGTCATAAAGTAGAGATCTCAAGGATTATTTTGGTATATAATTTATAATTTTTGAAGCTTTGGATTAGGAGTAATGAATTTTCGAAAATGGCCTAGAAAACAGGACTCTGTCTCTTACTTGAGGGTCAATTTTAGACATAGAAAAATTGTACAAATTTTTATGGTCTCTAGAAATATTTTTACCCAAAACTAGACATATTAAAGGTAATTTTTACTTTTGAACCACCCCAATTGGAATTTTCTAGAATTAATTATGAATTTTGGAAATTCAGTCACCGATTTTGGAATTTTATGTGGAATCCGAAAATAAAAGGGGTTTTCACCAATAATGAATTTCCAATTAAGAAAAAGGATTTAGATATTATGGAAGCTTGGAAAGGCCTTATTTCAAATTAAGAAGTCAAATATTTATTAAGGTGAATTTTCTTAATTATTGGGAATTTATTTGTATTATTGGTTAGTTTAGGGATATTTTTACCATTTGCGCGCCAGAAAAATTAGTGATATTTGAGGTCGATTATCAGGTGGTAGTAACCTTAATCTTCATATTCCTTGTGCTAATTTGTATGTTTGATTTTCTATGATTGTGGATCTGTGCCTTGTGAGAGACATGCATTTGTATGTGCATTTAGTGTGGTCCGGGTTTGAGGCCCGACCACTATGATTTTCCTACCGCTATAGATCTGGGGCTTGCTATGTTGAGCAGTTCTGCGTTTATTAGGACTTGGGGTCCTTCCGCAGTAAAATTGCATATGTGTGGTATGCTTATTTATATTACTGCACGTGATTACTGAATGCTTTATGATTTATTATTTTCTAATTGTGGTGACATACAACAATGCATACACTTTACATATGAGATTAATGGTTACTCTGGGATTCAATTATGAATCTCAGACTTTTGTAAAGCTTCAAGTAATTCATCTAGAGTGGTGCCGGGAGACCAAGGTAAGAATGTGGAGCGAGATTGAAGTGTTTGTTGGTGACTCCATTTTGGTTCTTTATTTTGTGTTCTCCCGGATGACTATATTACTATTTTGGCTATTTTGGGGCATTATAATTTCTGGATAACTGTATATTAACCCTTCGGTGAAATTATATTATGGTATTTTATTTTTCCAGTATATGTTGTCCAAACCGATGTGTGCTCTGCTGGTAATACTCTAATGCATGGCATAATTAACCTAGGAAATGGAATTAAATTATTGAATTAAAATTGGACTATGATAAAGGATCACACTACCCACCACCTAAAAAGGCGAGGCTGGTAGATGTGTGACAGAGTAGGCTACAAGTTTTTGCTTGAAGGAAAAAAAGGAAGTTTATATATAGCTCAGTGAGAGAACATATTTTTTGCAATTTTTCCAGCTTGAGCAGTTTTGATCTAATTGATGATTGGAAGGAGATTTTTTGTCGGATTGATCTGAATGTTTTCATAAAGGTTATAGACACATGAAGGTTCATTTTGAAAAGTCAGATCATCCATTAGAGTCTTCCATTTCCCCCAAAATTTCTGTGAACGTCCATTCAGGTCTGTTGCAGATTTTCATAAGTGAATTTGATCAAGTCAACGATCAGACAATGATTTTTGGTCAGATTAGCTTAAAATATTTGTGGAGGTGTTCGAGACATATAGGTCTTGAATCTGAATAGTGAGATTGGGGATTCAACATTCCTACATTCTCAGCTTTGGTGTAAACATTGGTATACATTATGTGACTGTAGTTTTTGCATTTGGTGATTTCCAACACACATAGATTGTATCTTCACCCAAGAGATACATATTTTATTCCTTTATTTTCTTTTCTATTTTATTAATATACTCCTTTGGTGATTTTTGTGAATGAGGTGAATTTATTGTCATCTATAGTTGAGCTTTGTATTAGAGCATTGAACATTGTGTTCTTTTTTAAGATAGTGGAATCTTTACAATTTGGGCCATGGTTGTTTGCTCTAACTTATATCGAGGGGGATATTTTTCCACATTAAATTATTATGTCTCCATCTATTATTTTGTTAATCATTTCATTTTCTACTTTAATTGACTCTATACAATCATTTTTCATTTGGAAGATTTATTATTTGATGTGCTCTTGCAACAAGTAGCACCAAAGCCTGATTCAATGGAGGTCAACACAAGTAGAATGGTTAATCTAAATGGAGCTAATTATTCTCTTTGGAAGAGTAAGATGAAAGACTTGCTTTATGTGAAGGATTATTATTTGCTTGTCTTTGAAATAGAGAAGCCTGAAAATAAATATGATGAAGAATCAACTTTGTCACATCAACAAGTTTGTGTCTACATTATACAATTTGTAGATGATAATGTGTTGAATCATATTAAGGGAGACAAATGCCTGAGCACTTTGAAATAAGCTAGAGCAATTGTATTCCAAAAAGACGGGAAATAATAAACTAATCAAATAGTTATGTCCTTGAGATATAAGGATGGTGATTCAAGGTTTTTTGGGAAGGATAAACTGCATTGCCCACTTCATTGATAGACTACTTAAACTCATTTTAGGGAATTCTCAACCAGCTCTTTTCTATGGGAATTAAATTTGATGAAGAAGTTCAAGGTTTATGTATTCTTGGTACTTTACTTGACTCTTGGGAGACTTTTAGAATTTCTCTAACTAATGTTGCACCTGACAGAATTTTATCTATGGATATTGCTATGAGCGTTGTCTTAAATGAGGAGATGAGAAGAAAATATTAGGGCTTATCAAGAGATTTGTTATAAATTGAAGAAAGAGAATGAGGAGAAGAAATGAAAGGAGAAGAAAACAAATCCAAGTATCGATGAAGAAAAGATAAATCTAACTCCAGAAGATATTCTCTTGGTTTAGAAATATGACTCAACAAATCTTGCTCAGGATTTAATTACTTGGGTGGTTGATAGTGGTGCTTTAGTTCATGTTGCATCTAGAAGAGATGCCTTCTCTACTTATTCACTAGGTGACTTTAGTAATGTTAAAATAGTTGATAGAGGTAGGACTAGATGCACAGGTATTGGAGAAGTATTCTTAGAGACTTCAAATGAATCCAAATTAATAAATTATTAAGCGTGTCAAGCATATTGAGCTCACTCGCCTTTTTGTTGGTAAGCTTTATGATCATAATTTTGATAGTCTTTTCTCAGGAGAAAATTGGAAGCTCTATAGAAGTTCAATGGTCAAGGCTATAGGTAAGAAGTATTCTACTTTATATCTTACCCAAACTAAGTTTTGTAGAGAGATTTTTAATTCAATTGAATTAGATAATAAATCTGAGCTTTGGCATAAGCAGTTATGTCGTATGAGTGAGAAAGAAGTTACAGTATTAGGCAAAAGGAATTTGTTGTCTAGGTTAACAGAAGTGAATTTGAATAAGTGTGATAATTGTTTAGCATGGAAGTGAAAAAAAAAAAGTGTCTTTTAAAAGCCACCCACCAAAGAAAATCTTTAGTATTAGATTTAGTACATTCTTATATTTTTAACTTTTATTGATGATCATTCCAGAAAGGTATAGGTCTACACTTTGAGATCAAAAGATCAAGTGTTATCTACTTTTAAACAATGTCAAGCCTCAGTTGAGAGAGAAACTAGAAAGAAATTAAAGTGCATATGGAGTGACAGTGGTGGTGAATACCTAGGTCCATTTGATGCTTATTGTATAGAGCATGGAATGAGACATCAAAAGAGTCCTCCAAAAACACTGCAGTTGAATGGTTTGGCTAACAAAATGAATACAATTCTTGTTGAAAGAGTTAGATGTATGCTTTCGCATGCTGGATTGCCAAAATTCTTTTAGGTTGAAGCTTTGAATACTATAGCTCATATTGTTAATCGCTTGCCATGTGTTTCTTTAAAGTTTGAGGTACTAGATAAAATTTGGTATGGTAAGAATGTTTCTTATAATCACTTTTTTATGCTTGGTTGTAAAGCTTTTGTTCATGTTCCTAAAGATGAGAGAACAAAGCTTGATATGAAGACTAAAAATGTATCTTCTTTGGTTATGGAATGGATGAGTTTAGTTACAGATTGTATAATTCTACTAGTAAAAATATTGTTAGAAGAAGAGATGTTTCTAGGGAGGATCAATTTATGAAATAACTTGATGAAGAAGAGGAATCATCAACCAACAATAGTTGTGTGTCAGATGGATTTGATATAGTTCCCCATGGTGACCAAAACAATCAACAAGGTGAAGTTGATGTTCCTATTCCTGTAGTGAGAGAGAAACCTGAAAATGCTCAGATATTCTTGAGGACACGTTGAGAAGGAGTAGTAGAACTCATCAACCTTCTTCTAGATAGTCAGTACATAAGTATGTTTTACTTACTAATGTAGAGGAACTAGAGTTTTATGAGGAAGCTATTAAAGATGAGCATAAGGATATGTGGATTGAGGCGATGTGAGATGAGATGCAATCCCCTGGTGATAATCACACCTTTGAACTAGTTAAATTGGCTAAAGGTAGAAAAGCATTGACAATCAAGTGGGTGTTTAAAATTAAACATGAAGAATACAAGCCAAAGTCAAGGTACAAGGCGAGGCTTGTTGCTAAAGGGTATGGACAAAGGAAAGGTGTTGATTTTAATGAAATCTTCTCTCCTATAGTCAAAATGATTTCTATTTGTGCAATGCTTGGTTTAGTAGCTAGTCTTGATTTGGAAATTGAACATATGGGTTTAAAGATGGCTTTTCTTCATGGTGATTTAGATGAAGAAATTTATATGGAACAACCTAAAGGGTTTAAAGTAAAAGGGAAAGAAGATTATGTTTGTAAAATTGAAGAAATATTTTTATGATTTGAAATAGGCTCTAAGGCAATGGTATAGAAAATTTGAATCCATCTTAAAAAATCAAGGTTAAAAGAACAGCTTATGATAGATGTTTTTTTACATAAAAAAATTTCTAATGATAATTTTATTATCTTTTTGTTTTGTGTAGATGATATTCTCATTATTGGAAAGATATTTCTAGGATCAATTATTTGAGATAGACAATCAAAGAAGCTACACTTGTCATTGGAGAAGTACATTCAAAAGGTACTTCAGAGGTTTCACATGGATAAAGCCATGTAGGTAAGTAGTCCTCTTGCTTCTCACTTTAAATTGAATAGTGAACAATGTCCTACTACTGATGAAGAGAAGGAGGAAATGAGGAAGGTCCCTTATGCTTCAACAGTAAGGAGTTTGATGTATGCAATGGTATGTGCTAGACCTGATATTGCTCATGTAGTCGGTGTGTTGAGTCGTTATCTTTCTAATCCTGGTAGAGAGCATTGGAAAGCTACTAAATGGATTATGAGATATTTGCGTGGTACATATGATTTGAGGTTATCCTTTGGAAACCAAAAACCTGTTTTAGAAGGTTATGCAGCTGCTAATATGGTTGGAGATATTGATTATCGTGAGTTTACATTAGGATATTTGATTATTATTTTTTTTTTTTTTGGGGGGGAGCTATTTCATGGTAATCTAGATTACAAAAGTGTGTTGCTCTCTCAACAACTTAGGCATAATTTATTGCAGCTATTGAGGCTTGCAATTAATTATGTGGATTAAAAGATTTCACCAACAACTTGGTGTTCATCAAGAAAAGTATGTTCTATTGTGTGATAGTCAAAGTGCAATTCACTTTTCTAAGAATTCATCTTTTCATTCAAGGTCAAAGCATATTGGTACACGTTACCATTGGATACAAGATGTGTTAGAAGATAAGTAGTTATATTATGAAAAGGTTCATAGGATGATAATGGTGTTGATATGTTGACAGAACCAATACTGAGGGGGAAACTTGAGACTTGCAGATTGAACGTTGGAATGTTGAACCTCTCCATATAATCGTGAGGTGGAGTTGTGCTGGTGTTAACTCTTAGAAATTGACAACATTCCAGCACATTTTCTCTCTCTTTTTACCTATTTTTGGTTCAAAATGTGCATAGAAATGAAGTTATAGAGGAAAATGTGCATATCAAAGTATAAGACAAAAATCAAAGAAATTCTTGTTATTATAAAGTTTATGATTCAATTGAGAATTGATAATTGCTTCCTTTTTTGTAGGAAGATGGAGACAAGTTTTGAAGCTCTATAAGAACCAAGAAACAAGGAAAGAAATAAAGGAGGTGAAGCAGTGCAAAGTTAGAAGAACCTATACAACTGGCCGCAACAAGTCGACAACCGTCAAAGTGTAGAAGGTCAACGGCAAGTCGACAAACCGGTCGTCAAATGGTTGTGAAAAAGTGCAGAAAGTATAGCTGCACATTTTACATTTCAGAAGCAGAAAAACCCTATTTAACCTAAAGGGAAGGGCCGAAAAACACACTCTTGACCTAAGGAAACAAGTGGGCACACAAGGGAAGAGCTTGGGAGAGAGATTTGGACAATCTTGGAGGCTTGGGTGCTCAACCTAAGAGATTTTGGAGATTTCACCTTGGTTCTTCCCCTTTTTCTTCTCTTTTCTTCCTAGTTTCTTCATGTATTCAGTTTCTTTGCTTAGACTCTCTTTGTATTTGAACATGAGTAGCTAAACCTTTCATTCTAGGGTTCTTTTGACCCTTTGTATGGATTAATACTTGGAGTTTCCTCTCTTTTGGTAGATAAATATACACATGTGTTGATTTCAACCTTGGCTTAATGCTTCTAAGTGATTGGCCTCTATTTAGATGATTTATTCAAATAGGTTTTGACTCGAGAGAGCTAATCTAGGTGTAGAACTTGATTGAAATCATGCTTGTCTTGAAGTTTACTTGATAAATGGATGGTTTGTTGGTAAAATAGAGATATATTAACTAACCTTGCATTGTCACATTAGGGTTGTTGCTTAAATATTGATTCTTACTAATTGGAGCAAGAGATTGTGCATTTTAGTAAGAAGAGAAACTTGATTTTGACTTGAGAGAGCGTTTCAAGTGTTTTTGAACCGTAGACTAACACATGTATGTATTGAAATGCTACTAGAGAGGAAGTTAACCAAGTTTTACGAAATGCAAAAGGGGAAGAAGAATCCTAGGCTCCATTATTCTTGAAGTCAAAAGTCATTTGCCCTTATATTTTTAGTTTTAGAAAAAGTCTTTAAAAATTCTCATTCCAACTCAAAACTTTGTTTTTGCTCAACTTGATAAAATTCACAAAGCCTCTTGCTTGACCAATTTGTTAAACAAATCCTCGTGGGAACGATACTTTACTTATCACTTTATTACTTGTGAAACTCGTGCACTTGCGAGGCGAACAAGTTTTTGGCGCCGTTGCCGGGGATTTGTGTAAACAAATCCTTTGGTCAACCTTAGGCTTGTGTTAGTAAATTTTGCTTGAGCTTTTAGTTAGGTTTACAATTTTTCTTTCTCTCTTTCTTTATTGATCTTTTGTTTTAGTTTGATACTCGCTCTTGCTTGTTTCTCTTGTAGGTACCATCTTTGTATATGCAAAACTTGCATCCGGACGGATTGGTAGTGGTGCTTGACGAAGTGCCTCTCATTGAAGAAGAGGCCGAATCTGCATTTGAAACCATGGCAGACGATGAATATGATAGAGCTACCGTCAATGACTTTGCTAGTCGGAATATGCAAGGTCCTCAATCTTGCATTCGGATGCCAGAAATGCAAGCACGTACCTTTGAGATCAAGCCAGTTATGATTACAATGCTTCAAATGCATGGGATGTTCTATGGTCTTTACAATGAAGATGCCAACAAGCACTTGATGTACTTCTTGGAAGTGTGTGATTCTTTCAAGCAAAATGGAGTTCCCGAAGATGTTTTGAAGCTATGGTTATTCCCTCTTTATCTACAAGGCAAGGCTAGAGATTGGTTCAACAATCTCTCGGAAGGACCCATCCATTCTTGGGCCGATCTTGAAGCTAAATTTAGAGCTCGATTCTTTTCTGATGACAAATCTGTGGAAGCTAGGGATGAATTTCTAAGCTTTAGACAATATCTAGATGAGCATCTTTACACTTTTGGGAGAGATACAAGATGTTAATGAAGCAATGCCCTAATCATGGGGTGGACAAATGAGTTGTAGTCCAAATTTTTTGTACTCGACTTAATCCTCAATCTAAAACAATGGTTGATTCTATGACCAATGGAGGATACTTTGGAATGTTCCTGTGAATGAGGTGATTCGATTGTTGGATCGTTGTCTGCAAACAATACTCAAGGCAATGATAGGAGGACTAACCAAACCATGCCTAATACAAAAGAAGACTCTTCCTCACAAATTACGACTCTCTTATCCGCTTTGAATAAGCGTTTTGATGTGCTAGGGTCTCAAATGCAAAAGAGCACTTCTCAAGGTGTGCATTCTATTCATGCCATACCAATTGTATGTGATCAATGCCATGATGTCCATATGCTTGACTATTATCCTCTTTACATGGCCACTGAATCTGTCAACTACATGGGCAAGTTTCAAAATCCTCAAGGCAACCCCTATTCACAAACCTACAATAGTGCTGGAGAACTCATCCCAATTTTTCTTGGAGTCAAGGTAATATTTTGAATCAAGCACATGGATCTACATCTGGCACTAAGCCTATTCCACCCGGTTTTCAAATGCAATCAAGGCAGCTTCCTATTAAGGAAGAGGAGTCTAAAATGGACAAGATGCTAGCTCGAATCTTGTCTGAGGTGGAATCTTCAAGGGTTGAAACTAAGGCTACTTTTTCTCTCCATGAAACTGCTATTAAAAATCTTGAAGTGCAAATGGGGCAATTGGCATCACAAGTAAATGTTATGTCAAGAAATAGTCTTCCTAGTGACACCATTCCTAATCCAAAACGAGTTGGAAAGGAGGAATGCAATGCCATTAACTTGAGAAGTGGCATATTGCTACCGGATGTGCCTAGCTCAAGCACTCCTCAACCAAAGCAAGATGATCAAGTGATTGTTGATGTTAATGAAGAAAGTGCAATGGCAGAAGATGTCACTAAAAAGAGAAAGCAAATTGAAGAAAGTTTGCAAGATGTTGGCAAACAAAAGAGGTAGAGCAATAGATTAATGATGAGAAAAAGAGAAAGCCAACCACTCCTACTTTTATGCCACCACTTCCTTTTCCTCAAAGATTCAAGAAGAAAGAGGAAGATGCTCAGTTCAAAAAGTTTGTGGACATGTTCAAACAACTCCATGTGAACATTCCTTTTGCTGAAGCTTTGAAGAGCATGCCTAAATATGCTAAGTTTCTTAAAGATGTTTTGTCTAAGAAGTGGCGCTTCAATGAATTTGAGACCGTGGCATTATCCGAAGAGTGTAGTGCGGTAATTCAAAGGAAGTTACTTGCTAAGCTTAAAGATTCGAGAAGTTTTTACATCCCTTGCAACATTGGGACCAATTTTAATGGTAAAGCTCTTTGTGATTTGAGTGCTAGTATTAACTTGATGCCTCTTGCTGTGTTCAACCAATTGGGCTTGGGAGAGCCAAGACCTACTACGGTAACTCTTCTCTTGGCCGATCGTAGCATTTCTAAACCTAGAGGAATCATTGAGGATGTCCTAGTTAAAGTTGACAAGTTTATCTTCCCCACAGATTTTGTAGTGCTGATTGTGAAGTTGATTGGAAAATTCCTTTAATCCTTGGGCGTCCATTCTTAGCCACTGCAAGGACTCTCATTGATGTAGAGAAGGGTGACGTCACTTTGAGGGTAGATGATGAGCAAGTGATATTCAACATGCAAAAGGGCTTGAAATTTCATGATGATTCTGCTCAATGTTCTTTTGTAGATATATTAGATGAAGTTATTCCTCAAGAATCATATTCCTCCATGATCAAAGACCCTTTAGAGGAATTCTTGATTGATAAGAAGAGCTTTGAAGAATTTGATGAAGATGTTGTTGAAGAGCTCTTTCAATTTGAACCATTTCCTCATTCTAGACCGAGGACTTTTGAACCACTTGAGGTGTTTGATGCCTTAAATACTCCATTGAAGCTTTCTATTGAAGTTCCTCCAGTTCTAGAGTTGAAGCCATTACCTTCTCATCTCAAGTATGCGTATTTTGGGAAAGCACGCCACTGACTGATGGAATTGGAGCATGGAGCTTAGTGGGCTGTGAAAAAGCTAAACTTTGATCCAAAAGTCAGGAGGAAGAAGAGGCGACTTCAACTCAATGAGTTAGATGAACTTTGCTTAAATGCCTATGAGAATGCAAGGATTTACAAGGAGAAGACCAAACAGGATCATGACAGTAAAATTATAACCAAGAGTTTTGAACTTAGTCAAAGGGTCCTCCTTTATAATGCCAAGTTGAGGCTATTTCCGGGAAAGCTAAAATTTCGATGGTCCGGTCCATTCACGGTGGTTGAAGCATCTAAATTTGGTGATATGGAGCTGAAAAATGAAAAAGGTGAAAGATTCAAGGCTAATGGTCAACGATTGAAGCATTATTGGGGTGGAGATGTGGATAGGCTTGTGTCCACTATCAGGAGTGACCACCATGAAGAGTCAAGCTAAAGACTATAAGTTAAGCGCTTCTTGGGAGGCAACCCAAGCTCTAAACCAAATCTTTTCATTTTGTGTGTGTATGTCTTTATTTTTTTTTTTTTTTTTCTTTAGTAGGTTTATGTTTGATCTTTTTGTTTTGTAGGAAGAAAAGGTACCCAACTTAGATATGGACTTTTGTATCTGGGAGGAATATCAATGAAGGAGGAAGAACTCATGAGTGCCAAGGGGAATGCTTTTGAGGGAAGTTCACTTAACTCTAAGCTCATATATATATGATTTTGGGGTGAAATTGTGATGACTAGTCAATTTTGAGTAATATGGTGGCTATTGTGATTATTTGGTTGATTCTCTATGTGAAATCCATTTGTGACCATTACTTGAGTGCTCAAATTTGATGTGTGGGGTATTCCCTATGAATATGTGTATATGTATGCCTTATGGTCTTGGATGGTTTAAAGTTCTTGATCTTGAGTAATTTGGTTGATAATGATTGGCATAAAGCTTATTGGGTGATTCTTGTGGTATTTGGGAATGTTGCTTGTGTTTTGCAATTTTGTTGTTTGGTTTTGTTTTTGATGTTAACAACACTTTCCGAAAAAAGTTCACAACCGGGCGTGGAAAGTGGCTCAAAGTGCTCTCTGTGTTCACTTTCCGCGGAAAGTCCCCAACTGGCTGGGGAAAGTGGCTCAAAATTGCTATCTGTGTTCACTTTCCACGGAAAGTTCACAACTGGCTGTGGAAAGTGGCTCAAAGTTGCTCTCTATGTTCACTTTCCGCGGAAAGTTCACAACTTGCTGTGGAAAGTGTTCTCTTAAATATTAAAAAAAAAATTAATTAAACAATTAAAAAAACCAATAAATAAATAAATAAATAAAAATTTATTAGTTAAAAAAAAAAGAGTTAAAATTAAATAATTTTTTTCCCACTTTGCCCTTCATTATTTCACATAATTCCCAATTTACCCAAATGAATGTGGCCCACTATTGGGACCACATTCATCCCCAATTTCAAGACCCTAAATCCCAAATGTAATTTCCCTCATCAATTCCCAATTTGAAACCCTAATCTCCCAAACCCTAGCCTCCCCCTCTTCCCCTTTGATCCTCTTTTATCGCATTCTCATCCTTCATCACCGTTCCTTTGCCGTCGCCCACCGCCACGGTTGCTTCCGCTCCTCCTCCTCCGACGCTCTCCCTTCATCGTCGCCTTCCCTCTACGAAAACCTTCGTCGCTCTTCCATTCTACCTTCATGTCGATCGCTCATCATCATCTCCATCGTCTCTCTCATTCTCCCCATCGTTCTTACGAATCCATAACCCCAGCACCCGCATCCAAATTCATCTTCCTTACATCTCCCTCACCGCCAGACCAACCCTCGGCAATCTCCACTCCTCCTCTCTGCTATTCTTCTTTCACCATAAAACTAAACCTGTTCCTTCACCATCATTGTCGATCATTCAGTCTCTGATTTCTCTCTTCCTCCGCCACCTTCGTTCTCTTTCTTTCCCTTCGCCTCCAACAAACCCTCCCCATAATCGTTTGCTTTTGCTCTCTCACAAACCCAGCCAAGCTGTCATTTTTTTCTCACCATTGGGAACACACGATCTTGGAACAGAGTTTGATTCTTGCTCCCATTGCTGTCTTCTGAGGTAGAGATTATGCCTTTCTCTATTTTGGGTTGGTGTTTGGTCAGATTAGAGTTGAGTTGTCATATGATGCATCTGTGGTTTTGATTCAGTGTTAAAAGCATGGTAAATTGAGGCTTGAACTGATGACTTTTAATCTGAGGATTAGTGTAGTTCTTGCTTGTTTTGATAGTCTCTAGACTAAAAATAAAATTTGAGCTTTAATTTCTTGGATGGTTCTGCATATGCTTGGTCATCATGAGAACTAAATATATCCCTGAATCTGAAACTTGTGGATACATTCTGACAACTTTGTTTATTGTTGAATATGAATTTTTAAAGTCTTTAGAATATCCATTTACATATTGATGTGTAACTGGCAATCCTACTACTGTTTGGAATCTCCACGGGTTTCATGACTTGTTTTTAAACTAATATTTTTTTAAAAAAAATAGGGAGGAAATTTTGCAAAAATGAACCTGCTGCTAATTGTTCTCTTGATGACCTACATATGCTGAATAATTTTGGAATTTTTGCTCTATCAAGTTATTGGGACTGTTGAGAGTTAAGCTTGAATTTGACTGGTGATTCAAGGCATAGTATATTGCAACTACTGATGGTTGCTTGTTATATTCTGTCCTAGAGTCGAGAAGTCATTTTGGGTGCCTCTTTGATCTTGTTTTCAGCATAATTGTGGGATTGAGCACTATAAATTGTAAATCTATGAATTGCTCTGAATCTTTTGGTCGCTGATTTTAAATGGAACAATTGAGATTCATATTTGAAAAGGACCAGTTCTGATCCAATTCCAAAAGATTTCAAAATAACTTGTAGAGTTGCATACTGTCACATGATTCTGTGCATTGGAGAACTATTGTTTGGTGAACTAAGTCCTGGAGTAACTACATGAGTTTTACTTTGTCCTTAACTCAATTGAACAAGTGCTAAATTCTTGAATTCTTTGACAGATTATGCTTACTTATAGTTGTATTTTTTTTATAAAAAAATCCCTTTACATGCTGATGTGTGAAGGTCCTCATCTGCTATTTGAAAATTCTAGAATTTCAGTACTTTATTTAATTGAATCAATTGCACGTGCATTTGCTACTAGTGATGCCACTATTAAACTGATTTTGAAAACTAATATGAGATCACTCTTAGGGTTAAGAGGTAGTGAGGAGTAGGTGTAGGCTTGGAATCTTGCTTGGCTGCTTGGTATTAGATAAAATCTAAGTTTGGGGGATCTTTTCTTTTCTTTTTAGGATAGGTTAAATAAATTCCTTTCTGTTTTATGTGTTTATTGTTGAGTGTGCTTTATTGATTTTGTGTTTTTGTTTCTTTTATTTAGACTTTTGCATAGGTTTGTGAAATCCAACTCATAGGCTTATACTTGGATTGTGCTGCAATTTTTGCTGATGGATTTATGCTTTATTGTGCCAATCTTGTTGTTGTCAATGATTTAACAGTCGGTGCTTTCCTTTATTTTGGATTCGGCTGCTGGTAGCTTTTTGATGTGGATATCTACTTATGGTTCTTGATGGTTACTTATGGCCACTACTATGTGACACTCTTGTTAGCATGTGAATATGACTTTCCTAGCTATTGATGACTATTTTGAGTGGTTCATATCATTTTCTCTGACTTTCTTGTTGTGTTTGTTAATTTCCTAGCTACTGATAGCTAGTAATGGAAGCAATTTTGAAAATGTTGTGGCTAGTCTATTGAGGGCCTAGTTGTTAGTTTGTAAATGCTGTGGATATGAGCTGAATCAGGTACAAGTGCTCCTTCTTTACTTTCCCATCCTTTTAGTTGACAATTAGGACATTGTAAATTTTAAGTTTGGGGGTGAGATTTTATTTAAAAATTTTGACACTTTGATGAATGCATAGTGAAAATTTTGAACAGCTTTTGAAAAAAAAATTGTTGGAATGTTTGAAATTTCTCATGCTTAAATTTTTGTTTGTGAAGTGTGTTAAAAATGAACTGAAATTCTAGGTATTTGTCAAAGTTGCTTGAATGATCCGATGATAGAAATCACTGCTCAATCTTTTATGTTTGATAGGAAATTTTGTTTAATGTGTATTGATGGATGTATTGTAGTGATAAATCATGCTATTCAGGAATTTTTAATTTAAGAAAGCACAATTGGAGTTAACTTTATTTTGGATGTTTTTGTTGAAGGGCTTTGTGGCAAATTAGGTTATATGCCTTTGTTTTAAACTGTTGATTTCAAAATAATCTTTGGACTTCTTCAAAGCTTTTGATTTATTTCATAAGATTTAAAGAAAGGATTAGGGCACTTCATAAAATGTGATTGAGCCTTTCAAGCCTACCTAATTGATTCTATTCCCTTTTGAACCCTTATTTTGAGCCTAACTGAAAAACCAATTATAGATTCTTTTTGAAAGACCTGACATCTACCGACCTTAGCCAATGTGAAAAACCATGATTCCTTTGCTTTGAGATAGATGATAATTTATTGGGGTTGTGGAATATAGTGATGAGTAGAGTGTCAAATGATTAGAAAAGAATGTAGAAAGTAAAAGGGTTCACAATGTACAAAAATCAAGTCCCAAAAAAAAATTCAATTTTTTTTTTTTTTGAAATCAACACATGTGTATGTTTATCTACCAAAAAAGAGGAAACTCCAAGTATCAAAAAAAGAAAAAAAAGAAAAAAAATGTGTATATAAAAAAAAAGAGAGAGAGAGAGATAAATCCAAGAAGGCTTGATATGGAAAAGATCAATTTGGTTTAAGTTTGGGGGAGTATGTTTAACAAGAAAAGGAAGAAACCTCTTGAGTGGTTATCATCTATCTTGAGGTATTTGTTGATTATCCTTTACCTTTTCTTTTGAGAACCTTAACCCCTAACCCCATTACAAGCTGAAAAGTCCCTTTGATTTTTAAGTCAAGTGAAGTGAATTGGAAGAAAAGAGGGAGAAATTAAAGAATGATGGAATTGATTGTTTAAATATAGTTATATGACTTGAATTGTTGCTTTTAACTTTAGCAGGCAAAAGGAGTACATGTCAACTCCATTCACACACTCACATTAGGAGATTCTTGAAAAGCATGTTTTAAATCTATGAGTGTTCAGTTTTGCATGTTTACTTGGTTTCCTGTTTTATATAACTTTTTGAGCAGTTAATGAGGACAATTTATTTATGCATCAATGACAAATATTGAAATTTTTTTTGTGAGAATACATGTTTTTGCTCGAGGACAAGCAAATATTTAAGTTTGGGGATGTGTTAACTCTTAGAAATTGACAACATTTCAACACATTTTTTCTCACTTTTTTACCTATTTTTGGTTCAAAATGTGCATAGAGATGAAGTTATAGAGGAAAATGTGCATATCAAAGTATAAGGCAAAAATCAAAGAAATTCTTGTTATTATAGAGTTTATGATTCAATTGAGAATTGATAATTGCTTCCTATTTTGTAGGAAGATGGAGACAAGTTTTGAAGCTCTATAAGAACCAAGAAACAAGGAAAGAAATATAGGAGGTGAAGCGAAAGCAAAGTTAGAAGAACCAAAGTACAATAACCGTCGCAAGTTAAGTTGGCCACGGCCGACAAGTAAGTAGTAGCCGCGGAAAGTCGACAACTGGCCGCAGCTAGTCGTGAAAAAGTGCAGAAAGTATAGCTACGCATTTTACATTTCGAAAGCAAAAAACCCTATTTAACCTAAAGGGAAGGGCCGAAAAACACACTCTTGACCTAAGGAAACAAGTGGGCACGAAGGGAAGAGCTTAGGAGAGAGATTTGGACAATCTTGGAGGCTTGGGTGCTCAACCTAAGAGAGATTTTGGGGATTTCACCTTGGTTCTTCCTCTTTCCTTCTCTTTTCTTCCTAGTTTCTTCATGTATTCAGTTTCTTTGCTTAGACTCTCTTTGTATTTGAACATGAGTAGCTAAACCTTTCATTCTAGGGTTCTTTTGACCCTTTGTATGGATTAATACTTGGAGTTTCCTCTCTTTTGGTAGATAAATATACACATGTGTTGATTTCAACCTTGGCTTAATGCTTCTAAGTGATTGGCCTCCATTTAGATAATTTATTCACATAGGTTTTGACTCGAGAGAGCTAATCTAGGTGTAGAACTTGATTGAAATCATGCTTGTCTTGAAGTTTACTTGATAAATGGATGGTTTGTTGGTAAAATAGAGATATATTAACTAACCTTGCATTGTCACATTAGGGTTGTTGCTTAAATATTGATTCTTACTAATTGGAGCAAGAGATTGTGCATTTTAGTAAGAAGAGAAACTTGATTTTGACTTGAGAGAGCGTTTCAAGTGTTTTTGAACCGTAGACTAACACATGTATGTATTGAAATGCTACTAGAGAGGAAGTTAACCAAGTTTTATGAAATGCAAAAGGGGAAGAAGAATCCTAGACTCCATTATTCTTGAAGTCAAAAGTCATTTGCCCTTATCAATTTTTAGTTTTAGAAAAAGTCTTTAAAAATTCTCATTCCAACTCAAAACTTTGTTTTTGCTCAACTTGATAAAATTCACTAAGCATCTTGCTTGACCAATTTGTTAAACAAATCCTTGTGAGAACGATACTTTACTTATCACTTTATTACTTGCGAAACTCGTGCACTTGCGAGGCGAATAGTTGGGCCATAAGATTTCAATCCTATGTGGAGCCCAAGTTCTAATTTTTCAATTTTATTTAGTTCCTATTTTGTGTGGTGCAGATTGAACGATGGAATGTCGAACCTTTCCATATAATCGTGAGGTGGAGTTTTGTTGGGCCATAAGATTTCAGTCCTATGTGGAGCTCAAGTTCTAATTTTTCAATTTTATTAAGTAGTTATATTTTGAAAAGGTTCATAGGATGGTAATGGTGCTGATATGTTGACAGAACCAATATTGAGGGGGAAACTTGAGACTTGCAGATTGAACGCTGGAATGTTGAACCTCTCCATATAATCGTGAGGTGGAGTTTTGTTGGGCCATAAGATTTTAGTCCTATGTGGAGCCCAAGTTCTAGTTGTTCAATTTTATTTAGTTCCTATTTTGTGTGTTTCCTATTTTATGAAAAGAAAGAAAAGGAAAAAAAAGAAAACAGACAACCCAATTGAGGGAAGAATAAGCTACAAGTTTGTGTTTGAGGGGGGAAAATAAAGCTTATATATAGCTCTTGTAAGAGAAAATATTTTTTGTAGTTGTTCTAGCCTGAGCAGTTTTGATATAGCTAACAATCAGAAGGCGATTTCTTGTTAGATTGATCTGAATGTTTTCATCAAGGTTCTAGACACATGAAGCTTCATTCGGACGGTCGAGACCATCCTTCTATTTTCCCCAAAATTTTCATGTATGTTCACATCTGCTTCAGATTTTCCTGAGCAAGTTTGATCAAGTCGACAATCAGATAGTGATTTCTAGTCTGACTGGCCTTAAATTTTGCGGAGGTGTTTGAGACATATAGGTATTTAATCTGAAGGGGGGATCATGGATTTGAGATTCCTACCTTCTCCAGATTTGGTGTGAACATTGGTATACGTTTTATGACTGTGGTTTTTGCATTTGGTGATTTCCAGCACACTAGATTGTAGCTTGACGAATGGAAATATATTTTATTTCTCTATTTTTCTTCTATTTTATCAATATAATCCTTTGGTAATTTTTGTAGATGAGGTGAATTTGTTATCATCCTATATAGTTGAGCTTTATATTAGAGCATTGAACAATATATTCCTTTTGAAGATAGTAAAATCTTTTCGCTTAGGACCGTGGTTGTTTGCTCTTACTCACATTGAGGGGAGACTTTTCCACATTAAATTCTTGTGTGTCCATCTATTATTTTGTGGATAATTTTATTTTCTACTTTAATTTACTCCATACGATCATTTTTCTTATTAGGAAGATTTATGATCCATTGCGCTCTTCCTAATAATACCTTTAACTAGATATAATCCCCTCTTCTAAACAATTAATTAATTTAAAATTGGCATTTTTTTAAAAAATAAAAACTATTTCATATATTTTCAAAATAACGATATATATGATTTTAGTCATGAGTAGCTCACTCAGGCGTTATGGATGCCTAAATGCTCCCTCATGTCCTTATTATAAGTATTTGATAACTAATTTGTAGATATTTAATTTTTTTTTTTTTTTTTTTTTTGGTAAAGTTAGTTATTTGTAACAATATGTGTCGGTGTAGTGAAAATATATGTTTTAATCATGTGCGTTATAGCCACCCCTTCATAGAAACTCCCTTACTATGTGCAATTAATAGGGAACTATTTGGAAAATTATAAATTTATAAATTTGTGATGCAAAGTAGAGTGATGTTTTATATTTAGGACCAAAGTGAAACCATATGGCCTTATCTATCTCCTATATTTAGGACTAGTGGTAGTATCAATTACATTTATTATTATAGATTTTATTACTATAAATTATATAGCTAACACAATATACTCTAATGAATACAAGGGGAAGTAGGCCAAAATCAACAATTTATTGTATATCATCATCAATGTCATATTTGGGAAAATGGAACATGTCTGAAGCCTTGTAGCCAAACTAATTAACAGCAAGGGCAACATAAAACAGAATTGAAAAATAAAAAATAAAAAATTATTAAATAACATTTTATGACAAAAGGCAAAGATAGATACATCTACTATGTAACTTCCCAATTTTTATTTTCTGGGATTTAAATGATACTAGGAAGAATTTGTTCATGATAATTGAAATTTTCCATGTAATTATTCGAGTAAGAAAAACTTACTCAAATTAGAATTTAATTTTCTAAACAGGAAAAATATTAAATAAGTAGGTAAGATCAAACAAAAATCTTTAAAATGTCTTTTTAAAATAACATATTACGAGAATAATTGAAAAAGTTGTTTGATCGAAATACAAAAAATTAGCCCAATTCCTTGACTTTTAGACAATGTTAACAAAAAATAAAAAAAAAACAAAATTAATACACATACACACATTATTATTATTACCATTATTATTATTTTTATGATAAAGGAGGCTAGTATGCGTAAGAAGGTGGGGGCTGATAGCTTGGTGATTTCTCCACAACTGGCTTTATAAATTGATGGCTTCCAACCAAGATGCTTCAATAGAGTTGGTGACTTTTTGAATTCCTGTTTGTTAACAGAAATATCAGTAGGGATAATAGGCGCAGTGGCTCTCCAATCTGTGGTATACGATCAATATCAATAGGGTTATCAGTTTCTGGTGGTTTATGAACTATTGGGTCATTAATTGCTGGTGGTTCATTAACAATAGGGTCATCAAATTGATCTGGTGAATAATAATATGCTAAGCTAGAAGTGATTGGAAACGTCAATCCAAAAAAGAACACTAGAAAGGTTTAGAGGACATATTGTTTCAACTTATAACTTTGCGTTGCAGGTGCAAATTACACATTATGGGCTCCAATATAATCTATAGTACGACCAAGAGGACCTTTGGGGAGGAGAGATTGAGCATTCAATATATCTTTTCATCAAAAGGCACAGTTAATGAATTAAATAATGATAAAATAATAAAACCCAGGTTGGCATGGTGGGTTATCTCAACCGCTTTAATTTATTTGTATGCTTGCATGTGGCTAATTTGGAAATCCCTCCTATTGTTTTTAATTTACTTGTCCTCATTGCTGTATATATGTGTGTGTGTGTGTGTTGCCAAAAGGAAAACTAGTATTATAAAAACCCAAAGTCACAATAAATCCAAAGCATGAAGCAATAAATAGACTGCTTAAAATTACTTGTTTTTTATTGTACAGATATTTGTTATTGCTGTGTAAAATTTGAGCATTGTCAAACACAAATGATATTAACTGCCAAATGCAAAAATGATAATAAATATCATCTTTTAAGAAATATTTTCATTTAAAAATCATTAGGTGAAAATTTTAAATACAAATCACATCCAAATTAGATCTAAATGGTTTGGATGAAGAGTTTGGGTGCTCATCACCTTTGATGACCACTTAAACCATGTTGTCCTTCCATCGAGCCGTTACAATTATAATCAAACTACATGTCTTAACAAACATTTCATATCCCAACTTTTGAGTCCCGAAAATTGCCTAAAACATATAATGATTCTCAAGGGCTGTGTATCATTCAACTTTCTCAAATGATATGACATGGTATATCTACTGTCCTAGATGGGTTTAAACTAGATATAGAGGATGAGGTCTAAAAAGTATAAATGGTGATAGTTTTGTAAATATAAATAACTTTTTAAATCGGTTCCTTTACTATAAGATCTAAAAGATATTATTTAGACTGGATTCCTAAACAACCGGTCTAAAAAGTTAAAAATAAAAATAAAATAAAATAATGTCGACTACTTTTAAGACTAATTGTCTTGTTTAACTAGTCTAAAAAATGAAACTTTTAAGACCAGTTGTTAATAATAATCGGTCGAATGATGAGGGGGAAAAATATTTATTACTTTTAAGATTGGTTTTTAAGAATAACTGGTCTAAAAAATGAACTTTTTCGAATTTTGAGTATAGTTGGTCTAAAGGATGAATCTTCTATTTTTTTGTTCGGTTGCCCATCCGGTATCCGGAGTTTAAGCCCCGACTAATCCGATCCGGCCGGTCGCATGCACTGGCTATGGTAGGTGAGTCTCCGTGAGGCTTTCTGCATTCACAACAGCTCGAGGCGCTTCTTAAAAGCATGGCCGCTTACCACTTGAGCCAAACCCCATTGGTGGATGAATCTTCTCTTTTATTAGGCCGAAAATTGAATTTTGCTCTCAAACCTCTTCGAAATTTGGTCGGAATTCTCTGTGAATTTCCACCGTTTCTCTTCAAAACCTGTACAGTTTTTCCCCCCTCCTGAGTGTTATTGTTGATGCGGTGAAGCTGGAGAAGAAGATGATGGAGAAATAGCTAAGGCTCGAGCTCTATTACAATTCGCTTTGAGAGCTCCAAAGCCTAAATTAAAGACGCCGAAATCGTAAATTTCGACTCAATTCTCTATGAATTTCCACAGTTTCTCTTCCAAATCTGTACGAAGCAGCAGGAGAAGCCTTCAACAACTATGGCTTCGAGGCCTAAAGGCCCGACCTAGAGAGGTTCTTCTTCTTCTTTATTTCCCTCGTTTTTGTCTCGTTTTCGTCTTGTTTAATCCTCTGCTCACTTTTACCTTTTTACATTTTGTGGTTTCCCTCTTCAACTTTTTTTTTTTTTTTTTTTTGGGTTCCATCTCAAACTCGTAATTCATTTCTCAGCATTCTTGCATTTTCCCCTTTCCTTACTGAAGCTTTGAATTTACTTGCAGAACAACCATGCACCTGGTAATACAAGAACATATGCTGCTCTTGACGCAATGCGTTCATATGGATTCGATGAAAGGCTTGTTCGAGAAACGGTTAAAGAGCTCCTGGATGCTGGTCTTCTCTTCGAATCTTAGTAAATAGTAGTAGTTGTTATTTCCATGTTTTTTTTTAATACTTGAGTTTTCTCTTGGTTTATGAAGGAACCCAAGTCTGATTTTGGGTTAAAGATCGAGAAACGGTTTCGCTAAGTTTCATTTTGGGTCTTGGAATTTGTTTTTCTACTATCCATCTTCCCCATCAAGATTTGGATTTCAGAGGCTAAGAAGCACATAAGTGTTGGTGGTGTCATGGGTTCAGCTTCAGAGAATGTGGATTTCTTGTTTTTGGGTTCAGATCTGACATAAGAAGGAAAGATTCCATGAAGGAAAGAGTGCAACTATGAAAATTCTCTCACTCGGAACTCTACTGAAAGCATTGGTGGTCAGTTTTTCTCCTTCTTGTCTTATATCTTTCTTTTTTTTTTACTCAGAATTCATTTTGAAAATATTGTTTTCATTGTGCTGGACCTTTATTTGCATTCTTGTTTATTCTTGAAACTTTGTTAGCTATTTCTAGTTTGGCTTTGTTTCTAAGTATCCATATATTCTTCATTTCGTTGCGAAGATATATTTTCCCCTTCATTCTTTACGTAAGCTCGAATTAAGGAGCAGAGGTTTGTCGGCTATTACAAATCTCATCGTCATCTTCCACAAAAATGTCAATCTTCCTTTCTACCAAAGATGATGAAGAACCCTCGAACTAGAATGGGTGGTAATATTTTAAGACCAGTTATTCTACACAACCGGGTTTAAAAAATCTTATTTTTAAGACCAGTTATTTACACAACGGTCTTAAAAGTCTTACCTTTTACATCTTATATCTTACACAACCAGTCTTAAAAGTAATAAACATTTTTGGATTTCAGAGGCTAAGAAGCACATAAGTGTTGGTGGTGTCATGGGTTCAGCTTCAGAGAATGTGGATTTCTTGTTTTTGGGTTCAGATCTGACATAAGAAGGAAAGATTCCATGAAGGAAAGAGTGCAACTATGAATATTCTCTCACTCGGAACTTTACTGAAAGCATTGGTGGTCAGTTTTTCTCCTTTTGTCTTATATCTTTTTTTTTTTTTTTTTTTTTTTTTTTTTTACTCACAATTCATTTTCAAAATATTGTTTTCATTGTGCTGGACCTTTATTTGCATTCTTGTTTATTCTTGAAACTTTGTTACCTATTTCTAGTTTGGCTTTGTTTCTAAGTATCCATATATTCTTCATTTCGTTGCGAAGATATATTTTCCCCTTCATTCTTTACGTAAGCTCGAATTAAGAGCAGAGGTTTGTCGGCTATTACAAATATCATCGTCATCTTCCACAAAAATGTCAATCTTCCTTTCTACCAAAGACGATGAAGAACCCTCGAACTAAGATGGGTGGTAATATTTTAAGACAGATTATTCTACACAACCAGTTTTAAAAATCTTATTTTTAAGACCAGTTATTATACACAACGGTCTTAAAAGTCGTACCTTTTACACTTCATATCTTACATAGCCAGTCTTAAAAGTAATAAACTTTTTAGACCGGCTGTATTGAGACCAGAATCATGATTGTTCTAAAAAGCAATTTTCACCCGTCTAAAAAGTGATTTTTGTAGTAGGGAAGCAAAATCATAATTTCTAAGAATTATGGGTATGTAAGGGCTATCCTAGAAATTATGCATGAAATTTCAAGAATGGTGGAGAATAATTCCTTGGACTATATTTGATGCTCAATCAAGGCATGCATGGAAAAATTACCTCAAATATAAATTTTAAATAATTATTGGATCATGCTATAAAAGGGTATGATTATCCAAATTCAATTATTAAAAATACTAGGAGGTCTCAAATAATTGGGAAAAAATAGGAAAAATGTATTTTAAGGATAACATGAATTTATAAAAATGTTTTGGGAAAATGACTCCAAGGTCCCAATTAAAACAATAATATCAAAAAAGTCTCATAACTTATCAATAATAATTCTTTCACTTGTGATATTAACAATCTATATGACTTTTATGATATTATTATTATTTTTTGTTGGGACCTGATGTCATTTTTCAAATGTTTTATGGCCAAGAAATAGGAAAGGTAGAAGCTTAAAAAAAATATTTTATGGGGATTTTATCTAAGAAGAATAAGGCAATTTCTTAGAAATTAGGGAGAAAATCTTAATGACCAAATTTGAGCTCAATAAAAATTGGGAAATTACTCCCTAATATTGAGGAGAATGAAGAAGAAAATTGAAGGCACAGATCCAGCCGACAACAGTAAGCATCATGGGGACAAATCCAACTAGGGACAATGTACATGAGTCCAATATATTGGCGAGCATCACAAGAAAAGCAGGGTTTGTAAGTGCAATATATGGACTTTATAGCTAACCGCCTAATTTTTTGGTGAGCACCTGATGACTTTATAAATGATTATCCAAAGAGGGTCCGATCAATAAAAGGCTGAGAGAAGTGGCTCGTAGGAGAATTGCAGTTTATTGGTTCAAAGATTCGTCTACCTAATATGTTAGTATTTTAGGATGAGCTTGCCCTTTAAACTTGTGCTTGCAATAGATAATTATATTTTAAGGAAATAAATGGGGAGAGATAATTATACCTAAAATTAACAATGATTTTCAATGAAATAGCAAAAAACTATATAATAATAATAATAATAATAATAATAATAATAATAATAATAATAATTGGAGGGAGTATTGTTTTAGTACTTTTTTACCGTTGATGGAAAGATATTCAAGATTGATCTGATTACTAAGAGAAAGATCAACATTAAGTTTTTCCCATGATGTACCTTAAAAATTAATTAGGTACTAGGAAGTGAACTCCCAGGAAAAGACATACTTCAATTTCAGCCCTTGGACAGAGATTCCCTCTCTCTACAAGTTACAGAATGCTCCGCCACAATATTCAGATATAAAAGACCAGTTGCTACAATATTGTGCTGACAGTCATGACCAATTCCCACATCCTTCTCCATTGTGGAAAAATGAAGATTTCTTTATCAGTCTTCCTTTTAAGAGGAATGAGGATATTAATCCTATGAAAGCTTCCCATCCAGGAATGAATCTAGATGATTTGAAGCTAGCTCGAGAAGAATGTGCTGCACTACTTAAACAAGGTCTCATTAGCCAACAAAATCTGAATGGATTTGTCCATACACTACTGTCCCGTTTATTCAAGGTCCTATATATAATTTTTTCTTAAAACAATACTCCCTCCAATTATTTGTATGTGGATCCATAAACTTCTTTATCTAGATCAATGGTATCAGATAAGGAACATCAAAGTAAAGGACATTTTGAACATAAAAAAATGTTTGAGTCATTGTTTATCTTGAGTTCAATCTAGATGTCAATATTTGATAACTTAAGAGACAATTAGACAGATGCACAAAAAACAGAGATAGAAAAGGAACAATGGAGTCTCAGAGAACTATAATTACTCAAATATAGCCCACAATGTTGAACATATTTTGCTGGAAATTATAGCTAACACAACTTTCAAATGAATATCAGCGAAAATAAGCCAAAATAGACAATTTTATTATATAAACCATCAATATCACATTTGGGAGAATGGAAAATGTTTATAGCCATATATATAGCCATACTTTCTATACACCAAAGCATACTTAAAAAAGCATAGGACGTATATGTGTGTGTGTGTGTGTGTGTTTTTGATAAAGGAGGCTAGTATGCATAATAAGGTGGGGGCTGATAGCTTGGCGATTTCTCTACAACTGGCTTTATAAATTGATGGCTTCTAACGAAGATGCTTCAATATAGAGTTGGTGACTTTTTCACTTCCTGTTTGTTAACTGAAATACCAGCAGGGATAGGCAGTGGATCTGGCTCCCAAATTGGTGGTTCAATAACTATAGGGTCATTAGTTTTTGGTGGTACAATATCTATAGTGTCAGCAAGTGGATCTGGAACTGGATCTGGCCCTCCAGTTGGTGGTTCAATATCTGGTGAAACATCATCTGCTAAACTAGAAGTGATAAGAAACATCACTCCAAAAAACAACACTAGAAAGTGGTTAGAGGACATATTGTTTCAACTTATAACTTTGCGTTGATGGTGCAAATTACACATTATGGGCTCCAATGTAATTTATAGTAAAACCAAGAGGACCTTTGGGGAGGAGATATTGAGCATTCAATATATTTTAGCATCAAAAGACACATTTAATGAATAAAATAATCATAAAATAGTTAAACCCAGGTTGGCATGGATGTGGCTTATTTGGAAATCCCTTATTCTTTTTAATTTACTTGTCGTCATTGCTATACATACATACATAGTGCTTATTACCTAGGAGTTGTTAGATGAAAATTATTCTATAGATTAAAAAAAAAAGATTAGTCGCTAGCATTTTCAAATATAATTAGAATATGCAATTTTTGAAAGATATTGAAGCAGAAAATCTACATATAATGTTGTATAATATTTCAAAAAATATATGACAAATTAATTTCAAAAGATCAATTTATTAAAAGTTATGTATCAAAGATTTTGCCCCAAAAAATATAAAAATATCAATTAAAAACATTACAAGAGTGAGAGTGTTAATTGAAAATTACGATAATTAAGTCTTATAGGTAATTCTGAATAATTTGCGTCTACCTAAATAAATATTTGTAGCCGGTAAACTTTTTATATCCAAGTATATTTAGTTTGTGTTCTGCCAATTGTTTTAGAAATCAAAGGTGGCTTTGATTAAATCATCATTTACCAAATTTATTATATACGTACATGTCCTTCTGAAATATGAAAGGCAAATAAATATTCATCTTTAACGTTCTTTAATTATCAAAAGGTTTTCTTTATATTTGATGCCCCATCACCGATTTACAGCTGGATATCGCTTTCGGTTCATCGTGAATGTTAATCTATCGTAATGGAAGAGAGACATTAACTAATTCGCGATCCATTATCCTTCTTGGGCAATACACACACACACACACACACACACACACACACACACACACACACACACACACACACACACACACACACACACACACACACACACACACACACACACACACACACACACACACACACACACACACACACACACACACACACACACACGGAGTATATAATTACGCGCACACACGACACACACACACACACACACACACACACACACACACACACACAGGCGGAGTCAGGAATTGCAATTACGGTGGGCGAAAATTGTATGATAAAACCCAGGTGTTTATGAAATTACATTTTAGACCTATAAACATTTCAAATTGTTCATTTTAGTCCCTCCACAAAGCTTTTAGTAGGGACTAAAGTAAAAATGTTGCAATTTTTAAAAGGCTAAAATGTAATTTTTTAAATATTTGGGTTGTTTTCTATAATTTTAGGGGGCCACCCCTAACCCTCCCCTAGCTCCGCCACTTACAATAAATCCAAAGGTTGCAACTTAAGGGTGGGATTGGATGTTCTATGGGGAGTTTTGGTTTGATTAAGAATGATGCAATAAATAGACTATGCTTTAAATTACTTGGTTTTTATACAGATATTTGTTATTGCTGTGTAAAATTTGAGCATTGTCATACCCAAATGATAATAACTCCCAAATGCAAAAATGATGATAACTATCAGTTTTAACCATTACTTTTTTTTTTAAAAAAAAAATAATATATCATTAGTAGAAAATTTTAAATCTGAACCATCTAAATTAGATCTAAATAGTCTAGATCTAAAGATTTGGACTTAAACTAGGTCATCCATCGGTCCCACCGTTACAATTATAATCAAACTACTTGTCTTCTCAAACATGCATCATATCCCAACTTTTGAGCCTAAAAATTTAAGAATAAGCTAAATTAAATATGCTATCAAGCCCAGTTGGCAAAGAGTCTCGAAAGTTGCCCGAAAAATATAATGATTCTTGGGGACTATGTATCATTCAACTTTCTCAAATGAATTCTAAATGTGCGAATAAAGTTTAGCCAATGAATAGATAAAATAATAGACTCTCAAAGATAACATGGTATATCTACCGTCTTGGGTTTAAGTAAAAACATATTTTCTAAAAATTACGAGTATTCAAAGGCTATTCAGGAAATTATGCATGAAATATCAAGAAAGATATCAGGAGACACATGAAGGTGGAGAATGATTTCTTAGACTATATTTGAGGCTCAGTCGAGGCAAAAATGTAAAAATTACCTAAAAATAATTTTTAAATAATTATTGGATTAGGCAATTAAAAGCGGGATGATTAGCCAAATTCAACAATATAAAAACCAGGAGGTCTCATATAATTGTGAAAAATTGGGAAAATTTATTTTAAGGTTAATGTGAATTTATAAAAATGTTTTGGGAAAATGACACCAAGGTCCCAACCAAAGAAGATAATATTAGAAAAGTTTCATAATTTGTCAATGATAATTCTTTTACTTATCATATTAACAAGCTATGTGATTTTTCTGATTTTCTTTTGGTTGGGACCTTGGTGTCACTTTCCCAAATGTTTTTATGTCCAAGAAGTAGAACAAGTAGCTTAAAATATTTTATGGAGATTTTAAGTAAGAATAAGGCAATTTCTTTAAAATAAGGGATAAAATTCTTAAAGACTAAATTTGAGCTCGAGAAAAATTATGAAATCTTTTTATATATAAAAAAGTAGGGTTTAAAGCCCGTCATACTGCATTCCACGTCATCAGTTGGTTGTTTAGTAATTTAGGTTTGGATTTTCTCATTATTTTTTTTAAAAAAAAAAATTCATAGAAAATGCACCATGTTCAAAAATAGCTTCCATGATTTTCAGCCCACTTTCTTGGCTCCCTCATTTTTAGAACAAAAACGACACCCGCACTCATTTTTCAGAGGATTTTTTGGCCAGACATTTTCAAATGGCAAAATGATAGAAATAATATTACTTGAATTTCAAAATCTTATTGACAACAACTTTAATGATATTAACAATAATAATAAAGCAATTAACAACTTATTTTGTTATTAAATCACCTATTTGAGATTTTAAAATTGTTGGGGTGCTTGCTTATGTTCAAGCTACTTTCGCTCATGAGGTTGAAAAACAAAAATTTTCTTAACCATTGCGGAACCCGTAAGTCTTTACAGTACTCATGAGTTATTATTATTATTATTTTTCTTGCGGAACCTATGCTCTCAACTAATCCTAGCATGAATAGCAAAGTTAATCCTAATGAGTTATAACCCATAACTCTTTACAGCACTCATGAGTTATAACTTGTAACTCTTTACGATACTCATGAAGTTGAATATCATAAATATGTAATCATTGTGAAACTCGTAACTCTTTACAATACTCATGAGTTATATCCCGTAACTCTTTACGGTACTAATGAGAACCTGTAACTCTTTATGGTGCTCAGGAGTTATAACCCGTAACTCTTTATGTTCTCTTCAATTATGTCTAGGATATTTATTATCTTTGAAATTCTCATGAGTTATGTCTATAATCTACTCGTTAAAACACATATAAGGGTTTAGGATTACCTTTGATGACTTGAAGACAACAAAGCATATGAAGTCCTCTAACGTTGATCCATACGGTTACTCCTTGATTGCAACGAGAACTCCATCTCCTTGAATCATCCTTGTCGTCACTAGTGCAAAAAAGGGCTTTAAGATCGCCTCATTTAGAGCGAATTATAGAGGATCCAGTCTAAAAAGTATGACCGGTGGCAGTTTCGTAAATATAAGGAACTTTTTGAACCGGATTATAAAGCATCCGGTGTTAAAAGTATGACCGGAGGCAACTTCGTAAATATATAGAATACTTTTAAGACCGGATAATAAAGGATCCAATCTTAAAAGTATAACTGGTGGCAATTTCGTAAATATATAGAACATTTTTAAGACTGGTTTATAAAGGATCCGGTCTTAAAAGTATACTTTTAAGACTCGGTTGTTTCAAACAACGAGTCTTAAAAGTGTTTAAAAAAAGTATGACCGGTGGCAATTTCATAAATATATAGAACACTTTTAAGACCGGTTGTTTCAAACAACCTGGTCTTAAAAGTGTAAAAAAATGACCTTGGAAATTTCGTAAAAATATAGAACACTTTTAAGACTTTGGTTGTTTCAAAAAAATCGGTCTTAAAAGTGTTTTAAAAAAAGTATGACCTATGTGGCAATTTCGTAAATATATAGAACACTTTTAAGACCGGTTGTTTCAAAAATAGGTCTTAAAAGTATACTTTTAAGACCTTTTTTTTTTTTTTTTTTTTGAAACAAACCGGTCTTAAAAGTGTTAACAAAAAAAAAAAAAGCTAAATTTACTAAACCCGTTAAGTCCGAGAGTCTCGCTTTGTCTTCTTGGTGATATAACTTTTACTTAGTTATAGATTCAATGAGTGTCCTAAGAGCCTCACGAATCAAATCCTCAAGAAGAATGCCATCCTCTTCCTCTAACCTACTGCAATCTTCGTAAGTCATTCCAAGAACCACACATTACCATATGCATGTGATTGATGAAAAGCCTCTTCTCCTACATCACGGATAATGTCCTCTATGCGATCATCCATATCCGTGTCATTATCATCAAAGGCCACTTCCCCATGTTGAGACCCATTTGGTATTTTTTCACCATGCCATACCCATACTGTATAAGTCTTACAAAATCCTTCACAAATTAAATGTGTGTGTATAACTTCAACACTTAGTCGCCTCTCATTCAGATATTTTACACAAGGGCAATAAAACTTCCCACTATCATCATGGGCATTTTGTTTAGCAAATTCAATAAAGTCCCTCACCTCATTCTGATATTCAACACTCGTCCGTAAAGCATTTATCCAACTGTGGTCCATAGTAGTATTCCTATAGACGGAAAGATTTAACATATACATAATCTGGAAAAAGGCAGAGACTTGCATATAAAATAAGCCAACTCCAAATGCATATTTATGCTCAATGTCGGTTATGCATGTCTTTCTTTTTTTGGGTTTTACGGAGACACTTGCCCATTAAATGCATAATGAAGAATCACTTTTGGTCATAAATGTATCACAGTGAATCCAAGAAGCAAAATAAATACATGACGAGGAAATTAAATGCATTGCATGAAGGTCTTGTGGACTCACCTATACCATATAAATTCAAATGCATTTGCTGAGTCTTTCTTCTCCCGCCACGAACGTTGATGTTGTAGACATCAAGAGTAACCTAAAAACATTTCTTGGTCAAGCCAGGTCTAAAGTGCAAATATAATCTTCAAAATACAATATTCATTAACAACGAGAAACCCACAATAATATTTCATCGATTTCGTTCAACCCATGAAAACCCCGGAACCATTAGAAGGAAAATCATAAAGGTATATAACCGAAACACCTCGTACGCTTGGTCTATAAACGTTTAGCTAAGGAACCGAGAGAGTTAATCTCGAGAGAGAACGCAAAGTAGCGACAACGTAACACGGTGGAGGGAGATGTAACTGTGTAATCACTTTCGGCTCGACAAGAGAAGTTACGAGAGGAAATTTAATTTTCCCGTGACAGACATGTCTTAATATTTTAGATTTTATTAAGACCGGTTAGTTATACGGATACGGTCCTAAAGATATAATTCTATTAATAAATTTTTAAGACCGGAGGTTAACAATACCGTGGTCCTAAATTTTAGTATTCATTTAATTTTAAGGCTCGAGATTTATAAAGCGTCCAGTCCTAAAAGTCAAATATTTATTAACTAATTTTTAAGACCAGCGGTTAAGAATACTTCGGTCCCTAACTTTCGCATTCATTTAATTTTAAGACCAGCGGTTATAAGAACTACGGTCCTAAAAGTATTTCGTTTATTAATTAACCAAAAAAAAAAAAAGAGGTTTGCCTTTGGCGAGCGAAAAAACCGAGTTAATAAAATAAATTAAAGGAAAACTGGAGAATATGAATATTAGAAAGACACAAGTTTAGTTTTACCGCTTCCATACATAACTCGGAGAATATGCACGTACACAAGAAAATTAAGAGAGAAAAACAAGCAGAAAATTATCAAAAACAAGAATCGACTAAACATCCTAAAGCTTATTATCCTCCAAAGCCTTGGTGATATCGGCGTGAACAAAGATTAATTTCCTGGGAGATCGGCAAGTTCTGTCTTACTCGTATCGACCACAATGCTTCATTAGAGGAAAGAGGAAAGGGGTCGGTAGTAGTCGCGGTGGGGCCAAGAGGTTGGAGAGGGGGGAGTAGGAACCTCTTCATGGTCTACAAGACGGAGGAACTCATGGAGAGGGTCGTTGGGATCAAGAGGTTGGGGGATATTGCGGAGAAGAATGGGTAGGGGTTGCAGCAATCTCTTCATCATCTGAAGAAATAACAATGGGTCCAATGACCTGAGACTCTTCTGTCACAATAGGACGGACTCTCGATAGAGGAGACGCACCGTATAATGATCGACAGAAGGCACGAGCATCACGAGTAAGAGCACCCCTACGAGCGGTTCTTTTGTATCTAACCATGGTTTGAGCAACAAGGGCGAGAGGTATGAGGAGTTAATTAATAAAGGCAGAGCTATTCTCGATAGCCACGTACGTAGTCCGGAGTTACGAGGTAGTGAGGAATTAATAAGGAGTTAAGGACAGAGAGGTAAGAGGAGTTAATAAAGGCGGAGAGCCGGAGACGCAAGTGATAAATGATCTACTTTTAAGAGCGGGATTTATAGGTACGCGGTATAAAATTCTATTATTTAATTTTTTATTTTAAGACCGACCTTTTATAATATGTCCGGTCCTAAAAGTCTATTTATTTTTAAAATCAATTCTATTACTTTTAAGACCGCTTGAACCGGAGACGAGGTAGTGAGGAATTAATAAAGAGTTAAGGACGAGAGGTATGAGGAGTTAATAAAGGCAAAGAGCCGGAGAAGCAAGTGATAAATGATCCACTTTTAAGAGTGGGATTTATAGGTACGCGATATAAAATTCTATTATTTAATTTTTTATTTTAAGACCGACCTTTTATAATATGTCCGGTCCTAAAAGTCTATTTATTTTTAAAATCAATTCTATTACTTTTAAGACCGACCTTTCATCATTTACCCGGTACTCAAATTCATTCTTTTCAAATTCGATGGCGAGTCGTATCCTTACACTCGTTCAAATGAATGATTCGGAGTCTCTTCGGCTTCCGGATAAACTTCCCAACTAGGCGTCTCCTCATATTCGATGAACTATGCGTCTCCTCATTAAAGTTTCCTAAGCTTTCACATTGTTTAGGATGGGTTCTCTATTTAAACCCGTTGTTACTTGTATTTTCTTCACATTCTTCTCCATCACTTCTACACGGCCTCCTCCACCGCCTAGCCTCCACCGTAATGGCTGCTCCCCCAGTCCTCCGTTTCCTCCTCCTCCTCTTCAACCTCAGCCCCTCCGCCATTGCCTCCTCCAAATCCGATTGTGAAGCGCTTGGTGCGAGTCATTGGGGCCCGCGTCGATCAAATCGATCGACGCTTGGGCCAATTGGTTCAGCTTGTTCATACCGTGAACAACAAGCTGAACATGGTACTTCACGCCAATGATGTGGAGTATGATCCCGCTAAAGACGACTCCGACTCCGACGACTTCGGCTCCCCCTTCCTCTCCAACTACAAAGAGGATTAGTTGTTTTTTTTGTGGGGCGCGATAAAAATTATTATATAAAATATTCGGACTCTTTTTGTTCTCGTGTGAGTTTAGTACTTTAATTAGTTAGTTTATCCATTATCTCGAACCTGAAAGCAATAAACAATGCAACTATGAAAGATGGATAATGGCGACTCAAAAAACTAAGATGAAAGAATGAAGACTTTTAGGACCGCATACTTAGTAAATCGAGGGTCCTAAAAATACTTGTCATTTTTTGTCGACTTTGGTTTCCATATTCGATCACCTTGTCCTTTTCATTATCGTCTTTCTTTTTCCGACAAAAAGGAAATAAACAAAACATTGTCTTCGTGTAAATCAACAATAGAAATTCGCAGAATACGCTTAAGAACATACAAAAAACAAAAAACATCTTTTACCTTATTTGAATAAAAACAAACACAAAGCTGACAATTCTTCTCAAGGTTGAACCATCGTTGTCGTCGGTTTTACCTCCCTTGATTTGAAACAAAGTACCTTTTCAATATCTTCCTTCTTTTTCCGACAAAAAGAAAAGAGACAAAGAAAAGGAAACCGATAATGCTCAAGATCGGGAGAGGTAACATCGACTACAATGAAGGACCTAGCTTGAGCGAACGCCGTAACCTCGGTTGTCTCGAACCATAATGATTTGTCTGAAAAGTGAGTGAACATTTCTATTTAAAGGAAGACTATTAAGATGGGACATTTAACAATTACATGGTTCTAAAGGTTAAGCCAACTTCTAAAATAAAAATAAGAGGACTTTTAGGAGCGGACAATACAATGTGGACTTTTAATATCGACTTTTAATTAATATACGGTCCTAAAAATGTCATATTTTTTAAAACGAACACTTTTAGGACCGATGTTTATTATGCGGACTTTTAAGACTGGACTTTTAATTAATATACGGTCCTAAAAGTCGAGATCTTTCTCAAATTTCAAGCACTAAATAGCTTTATCCACCATCCAATACATTCAAACCCAAAATGGACACAAGAAAACTGTTCGAAAAATTAAACAAATTTATTTATTGAATTTTACATTGCCTATGTATATTTACAAATGAATATTGCTCAGAAAAATAAACAAATTTAAAGAATATTATTGTTGTACATGATATATTTACAAATGAATTTAGGACATTAATTATTGTCCCGACTTTATCGTCATACAGATATTCACAAAACAAATTGCGTATGTGCTCCAGCTCATCATCGAAAAAAGTGATCGGGCGATCAAACATCTGTAACATCAAAGACAAAACCGAATTAACTTGTGTGCATATTTCATATGTAACATTAAGCCGCATTAATCGAATTAACTTGCGTGCATAATATGTAACATCAAATACATTTACCTTTGCGTTAATTTAGTCCTTCCTTGCGTAATAATATCATACATGTGTTTTATGACGTACTGGCCACATAAGTTGGACCCCGGTGGTTGCCGATGGGTCTAAAAAGAACAAGAAAAATATATAAGAGCACATATAGCTTAATGACCAAGTTCACAAGGCAGTATGCCGTTGTACAAATATTGTACCAACCTCGCGTGTCCCGTTGGGGTCTTTGGCCCGATACCCACGCCTTTTCTTTACCTCGATTTGGAAGGTCTTCATGGCACTATCATCAAAATCACAAATTTATCAATAATGTTCACCGAAAATTCACAAGAGAGATTTCGAGACAAGAGAATAAAAATGACATGCTTACTCGTTGATGGTCTCAAGTCAACGAAGGCAATGGCTCTCTCAGTGAGTGGAGCATAAGAAGATAACTTTATGCTCCTCCATGCACATGAGGACCAACTCCAAATGCCCGGGCGGCTGAAAATTCACAAAGAAAAGTATACTCAGTGATATATGTAGCAGAATTAAGTGAATTGCAGACAAGATTTGTGATATATACCTGTGGAAGAATGGCAACAAGTACACCTTTCTTCTCACTTCACGCAACCTCTTTGATATATACTCCTGTCTCTCCTCCATGGATGTTTGACTTGAATAGACAGGGCACAAGAATCCAAAATCGTTGCTTCTGCCCTTTTGAACCAATTCTTGATGCAATAACCTACAATAATGACATCGATAAGGGAATTAGTATATATGTATGTGTGTCTAAACAATGCATTTAAATTATGTACTCATAGACAGAAGATACTTACTTCATAAAAATTTGAACAATTGCATCAGTAAGCTCCTGTCGAAGAAGCAGCAGGGACTCAACATCAATGGTGTCAACTTGAATGGGAAGAGGATGAGGGACGCCTAATACTTCATTGACAGGCCACAATTTATCTTTAAAATATCCACTCTTCACCATATTAGATATTTTTTCCGTGGCAGTCAACTTAGCAAAGAGGGGATTGAGCTTGAGGAGGGGATGGAGCTTGACGAGGGATGGAACTTGAGGAGGAGGGGTTGAAGCTTGAGGACCGGTAGAGACATGTACAAGCTTCACCGGCCAAGAGATGAAGGTTCCCTTGACATGACTCACAAGCTTCACCGATCGGTTGGGAGAGGGAGAGGTGCATCAATGATCACCTTTTCAACCGACATTCGGACTTCATCATCGCCATTTGTTGGTGGTGTACGTTGATCCTAATAAGTTGTGGACGTCCCTTTTGCAACTAATCGTGCGGGACTATCACGATCCTCCACATATAGGTCACAAGGTTGCTCGATCGTCCAACAATACAGCTCCTCTAGTGCTCGCTACACAAAGCGGTGCGGTGAATGTGTGACGGAACACTGGTCTCTCGGACAATTGCTCAAAAGCAGCTTCATCTGATTCAATTCCTCCCTCATCCGGCTCATCTCGAATTGATACCTTGCTTCTTTAGCCGCCGCATCCTCACTTAATTTGGCCACCGTCTGCTCCATCTCCTCCCGGGTAACCATACTTTGTCTATGGCGTTTGGATTTACCAAAGTATTCCTTTAGGCCTACCCGTCCTCCAATCCCCTTACACGCCCACCATGATCCGGTTTTCCAGTCCGCAGCCAAAACATCACTCCTCCCATCCGACACAAAAGATCCCTCTGCTTCTTTCTTTTTAAGATCTTCCTAAAGATACGATAACGAGAAGCTTAGTAATGAAACATGTTTAGTAACTAAAAAATAACAATAACGATACTTACAATTCTTTCAAAGAACTACACGAGTTTGTTCACTCATGTAGGCGCCGCTTGGCTTTTTCCGAATGTGCAACCACAACTCCTCGCGACGTATTGGAGATGGCGGATCATGTACGCGAAGGATTGGATTCTCGCTTCATCATCCAATCTCTTCCGCTTGGCCGCCATCAATTCTTTTTCAGCCTATTCATATCCACCGCGAGAAGCCCTAGCGGGCAATCATTCTTTCTCCATTTCTCCTGTGCTCGTTCCCTTCTTTCCTGTGAATCAGAATTGAAAACAACTATTAATTATGAATTCCACCATCTCACTAACAGAAATTAGAGAACTTCTGCTTGATATGAACCTCAAACACTAATCAAATTTACTTCATCAAGTTTCAACATTTTATGTAAGGAAGATGTAGAATTGTAGAAGAAATTGGAGCTATGTCTTGTCTTGCTAGATAGATAGGTAAAGAAACAAAAGAGAATTATGCTTATAGAATAATACAAACTTGATCCTTTTTAAGGCATCCAAATGGGATCAGCGAGTCCTCATTAGATAGTAAATGTAACTAACTAAAGAATGTCTAACCACTACGTACTATAACGAACTAAGACTATAATAATGGCTTGACTCTTATGCCATTATTATTTCCCTAATTACCTTCTTAGTATTTTACCTTTTCGGGGTTTACATATCGAGACTTGCATAGACAAAGGCGGAAATGTATACTTCTATTCACACACCAAACAATTTAACTAACAGATTAGATGAACACAATAACATTTACATATCAAAGACAAAAAGTTAATAAGCAAACAAAAGGGCAAAAAACTAAATATAAACTCACCGAGCTTCGGGAATGGTTCGCATTGAACAAATTGTTGCCAAGTTTGTTCATCAATAAATGTGTACTTGTCCCAAGGCTTTTGGTCGGGCGAACCTCGGCAAAAATATACTTGTTAGCGAGAGAGGTCTTAAACTTCCTCCACCGATCAAGACAATAAGACAATGTCTTGTCTTTCAACTTCTCGAGTCGTGACGGTGTATGTAAGCCGGATAGTGTCCCAAATAGGTTGCTTTACTTTGCCGAAGTCCACATTTTTCCACTCATCGGTCAAGATGCTAACCTTGTCAGCGTGCAAGACAGTAACAAAACTAGTATATTTGCTTTTATTATGACCGAAAAGTTACAACTTTTCATCAAACTGAATCTCCGGCTTTGACCTAGAAGTCCGACTTAGGGTTACATCCATCATTCTTGTGCCTCTTCTACCACGGCGTGCTTTGCGGTTCTGAGGCACATTGTCGATGAAGAGGGTTCATTCGATCGACACGATGAATCGGCGTTCCCGAAACACGAATGGATTCGTTTTCACCGTTCATTTTCGAGACAGGAAGAGAGGAATGCCTGAGCAAATGAGAGCGTAACAGAGGCTAATGGTACGTGGGCGAGGAAGAGAGGTAATGCAACGGGAAGAGCGGTTTCACAACAAGAAGAGGGGTTTCGAGTTCGGAGGGACAACGTAAGTCGTAAGGTACCGTTTTCGCGTGGGCGAGGAAGAGAGGTAATGCAACGGGAAGAGTGGCTTCACAACAAGAAGAGGGTTTCGAGTTCGGAGGGACAACGTAAGTCGTAAGGAACGTTTTCGCGAAGAAGAATATATTTGGGGCTTTATTTTTAAGACCGGATAAACTAAAAAAAAGACGTTCTTAAATGTTAAGTTTTAAGACCGCCGTTTATTAAACTACGAACTTAAAAGTAATAAACTATTTAGTACCTAGGTCACAATTTATGTCCGGTCTAAAAACTATAATCTTTAAGACCGTCTATTATATATATCCGGTCTTAAAAGTTTATTTAATTTTTTTCCTCATTATTTTGGACCGCGAAAATATAAGTCGGCTTTGTTCGAGATTTCTCTATAAAGAAATTTGAACTTTCAGTTTTTTTCAATAACATTTTTAAGACCGTTTGTTTTATTAGGCGGTCTAAATAATATATTTAAGACTCATTGATAAAGGATACGGTCCAAGAAGTTCTTTATATTTACAAAACTGCCACCGGTCATACTATTAAGACCGATGCTCATTAGGATGCGATCCAAGAAGTTCTTTATATTTACAAACTGCCACCGGTCATACTATTAAGACTGGTGCGTCATTACTCCGGTCTAAATGAGGCGGTCTTAAAGCCTTTTTTCCACTAGTGATTTTGGTTTGATGTTGAGCAGAGGCAGCACTAGGTTGAGTATCTGAATGGTGGTGTAGTACATGAAAACTTACCAGAAAATGGGGATACAACACATGACAACCCACAAGAAAATCAAATTGACCATAATATTGAATCGATTTCTAATTGTGAACCCAAAACAAGTCTAGTAAGGCCGGTAAGAGGAAAGGAGACCACCTATTTGGTCTCAAGACTATGTATGTAGTTTATTTTCACAAGGTAATATAGGTAAATCTGTGTCTCAATTAAACAAAGGGTACAGAGGTTATTGTAAATATCCTATTAAAGATTATATGTCTTATGAAATTGTTTTGTCATCCCATTTATGCTTCCTATGCTCAATAGATTCTAATGTTGAACCTACTTCTTATAATGAAGCTATTAAAAATAGTAGGTGCATTAAGGTGATGGAATTAGAGATAATTGCTTTAGAGGCTAATAACACATGGGATATTGTGCCTCTTCCCAAGGGAAATAGGGAAATAGGATGTAAATGGGTTGATAAGATTACATATAATTCAGATGGATCTATTGATAAGTATAAAGCTAGGCTAGTAGAAAAGGGCTATACATAACAAGCGGGCAAAGACTTCCATGAAACCTTTTCCCTTGTGATTAAAATAATTACTTTTAAAATAATTCAGATGGATCTATTGATAAGTATAAAGCTAGGCTAGTAGCAAAGGACTATACATAACAAGAGGGCATAGACTTCCATGAAACCTTTTCCCTTGTGATTAAAATGATTACTTTTAGAATTGTTCTTAAGATGGCTGTTGTATTTGGATAGAATTTATTTCAAATAGATGTACATAACGCTTTCTTGCTGGGAGAATTAAATGAGTAAGTATACATGTGTGTGTCTCAGGGATTTGAAAAATTAGAAAAATGCATGGTATGCAAGCTTAAGAAACCCTTGTATGGACTTAAGCAAGCTTCACGACAATAGAATTGTAAATTAACTACAGCTTTTTTAAGTGGTGGATTTCAACAAATTAAACATGACTATTACTTATTTATTAAAGAATATGATGGTAGATGTGTTTTAATTTTTGTCTATGTAGATGATTTGATCATCATAGGTAGTTCAAAGAGAAAAATTAATGAAGTGCAGGAATTTCTCCACAAGAAATTCAAAATTAAAGATTTGAGTGAGATGAAGTATTTATTGGGAATAGACTAGCTACACCTCAGAAGCGGATTAGTCTTTTATAGCGTAAATATATTTTGAATTTTCTCCCAAATATGAGAATGAGAGGGTGCAAACCATTATTGGTACCAATGAAGCCCGGTTTGAAGCTTTTGGCTTATAAAGAAGGTCGAGATCAAAGAGAAGATTTTTTTAGCAATCCTGAATGTTATAGAAGGTTGGTTAGGAGGATGATTTACCTCACCAATACTCATCCTGGTATTTCATTTCTCGTGTAGGTTGTGACTCAATTTAAGAAACAGAGCATTGTTATATACCTGAAACAAAGTGTTGGCGTTGGAGTACAACTAAGTTCATACCAGAATCTCAATCTATTATGTTCTAGTGAGGCATATTAGGGAGCTTGTAGGACTACAAGACGATCAATTACAAGTTACTTGCTTAAGTTTAGGGAATCTTTTCTCAAATGGAAGAGTAATAAGAAGCAAGAGACTATGTCACGACTGTCGGGTGAAGTGAAATATCATGCTCTTGGTTTAAGAGTTGCATAAGTGGTTTGGGCCATTAGGGTGCTTAAAGACTTGGCAATTCTAACTAAAGGTCCACTTAGTGTCTATTGTGATAGTAAGGAACCAAAACATTTTTCCTTGAATCCTTATTTCATGAACGAACTAAACACATCAAAATATACCTTCACTTTGTAAGAGAGAAAATTCAAGAATGTTTGATTGGATTACCACATGTTAGTTCACACTATCAAGAAGCGGATATGTTTACTAAAGCCTTGGGCAAGGAAAAGCTCACAGCAGGTTGCTTAGTAAATTAGGCATAGTTAATATGTTTCCTGCCTTAATTTGAGAGAGAGTGTAGAAAATATGGAAAATGTTGTGTACTTTGTACTTAATAATTTTTAGTCTATATGTATATTTTTACAAGGTAGATATGGGCCTTAATACTCTTTAAAGCCCAAATGATATAGATAGGGACCTAAGGAACAATACAATGTATGTACATTTTATTCATTCAATCTAATGAGATGATTAGTATCTGGCCCACTCGTTTTGCTTACATATAATAAGTGACATGTTGTCATTTCTTACACTGGAATTTGTCATTCCATGCTCCTCAATTGTTATTGGGACTTCTTGATAATTAATTTCCTTCTTTGAAACCTCGTGGTAATTCCCCCTTTGGGTTTTAGTCCCCATGTATATAGCAAACCTAATTAGAAGATATTTAATTACTCCTTCTATGCCTTATTACAAGAGATGATTTGTGGATATGGCATGTTCTTTTTAAAAGAGATACTTAGAGGATATTTGAATTTTTGTTTTTATTTGGTTATTTGCCCATTTTCCCCCATCAAATAACTCATTACTCATAGTCATATTTAATTCTCATTTTCTCTCCCTTCCCCCCACCGCATATTCTCTCTTCCACATAAAGGAGGGTATTCTTAGCATACAAATTACATTGTTTTTCACATATTTATTATTTCTAAATAGTTTTAACTAACATTTCAAACAACATAACGTTTTAGAGTTAAAATGTATTAGTTGGTTAATCATTAAGCCCTATAAATAAATGGCTTAATATGTGATACATGTGAAAATGTATATTGATCTCTACCAAGAAAAGAGAGAGCAAGGGCCCTCTTGAGAGAGGAGTCTCTCTCAAGTCCCTAAGTGGAGTAAATTTTTCATCTTCAAGTGAGAGATGATTAGTGGAAAATCCAAGTAAATTAGGTTGTTGTATGAAAATGTTTCTCAAAGGTTAATGGAGATATTTTCTCATATTTTACACTTGTTATTCTCCTCTCATCAATAATTTAGTTATTTGTTACTTATAATAAGAAACAGACAGAGTACATACATTTGATCCGCCTACATACTTCTCTAAAGGAGATTAGTTTTTATCTATTCATACTTCTCTAATTCTATGTATAAGGTAGAGTGAGAACTTTTTTGTATTTACTTTTTATAGTAACACTTTTGTAGTGCAAATACTAAAAAGTATTCCTATATTAGGACCGGAGGAAAAGTATAAGTTATCTCATTAAATTTATTATATAAATACTCAATGTTAATTTATTGTTATATATATATGTGTACATATATACATATATATATATATATATATGCACAAAGACACACACACACACACACACACACACAAACATATACTCCCTCCGGTCCTAATTATAAGACCACATTTGGGAGTTGGCTTTGGTCCTAATTATATGACAACATTCTAATTTTTGTCAAATTTTTTTCCTAAAACACCTCTATTTTATTCTTTCAAGTGTGTTTGGTTTTTTGTGGTTATACATATATGTGTTTGTGTGTGTGTGTCTATCTAAAAATATACATATATATAGACACCCACATATATAAATACACACACACACACATATATATATATATATATATATATTTGTGAGTGTGTATATCTATGTATATATATGTGTGTGTATAAATATATGTATATCTGTGTGTTATATGTGTGTCTGTGCCTGTCAATATATATGTGTACATATACAAGCATACATATACACTACTACAAAAAATGGCTTTTACTTCTCTAATTAACGTCCTATTTTTTTTAAAAAAAGGAAGTAAAAAATAAGGCGGTGGCATTTTTGTAATTATTAGTTTACTTTTGGTGTCTAATTTTTATACTTAGACTCCAAAAGTGTAGCTCTGGCGCAAAAGCAAGCGAAAAGGTGCAAAATTAACACTTTTTGGAGTCTAAGTAATAGAATTAGACTCCTTAGTTGTATTTTTTTCACGCCAAAACCCTTTCCCGCATTGTCTCCCGTGCTCCATCGATTTCTCATTCTCTCTGATTTCTTCTCAACCCTTACCGCTGGTCCACCTTGTCTCTTCTCTCACTCCGCCATTGCTCCGTCGTCCCCCTCTCCACCGTAGCTCCTCCGATCTCCGTCCTCCTTACCTCCTCTCTCTCACACCGTCAGACCTTTGTGGTCCTTCCCGTGCTCGTGAAGTTCGGCGCGCATTGTCGCAGTGGACACCGCCGCCGTTACCATCGCACCTTCAGGTATCTTCTTCCTCATCCCTTTTGTGCTGAAAATCTTTGTTTCTCTTCTTTATTTAAAAACGAATTTCCTTGTCTCCGCAACTGAGATTGTGCTTGCTTTACTTTTCAGCCTCTCTGAAAATTTTAGTGTATCAGCTTCTAAAGACTATATTTTGCGTGTTAACAAATAAGTAGGCATGTTAACAGCTCTGTTGATTTATAAGAGCCAGATATTCCTGATTCAAGAAAGTTCCTATTTTTCTCAATTCATAATTTCATAATTTTTGAAAATACATGTTATCTAGTGACGAGGATAACCCCTAGGTATGCAGAATCTCTGAGGCCCTAGAATATACCAAGATCTGTGAGTTTGTGGCCCGGATATTTGTTTTTCCTCTTCCAGTCTTTGATAAATCAAGTTCAAAGTTTGATCTAATTGATGGCAAAAGTCATTTGATAGAATTTAAGACTGCCTTGCATATTCTTCTTGGGGATAGAGTTCTAGGTTACTAACCCAATGATTGACGTATTTTCTCTCTAAAAATTCTGCGACTCCCCAAGTTTAGCAGTTTATGTTGCTTGAAAGTCATGTATCAAGTTTCTGATATGTTTTTCTGGATCCTAATTATGCACAAAGATAGTGATATGCAGTTTCCTGCTTTTCTTACACATGTTTGGGGAACATTTTCTTTCATAGATTTAGTATTATCTTTTGTACCCCATATTATAATTTATATGTAATTGTCTTTTTCAGTTCAAATTTCAATCTCCTGAACTATTCTAGTTTTATTACTGCTATTCTAGAGATAGGCAATGAGGTCATTGGTGCCGTGTCCATTAGGTAAGTGTCTAATTAACCTACAGATCATCTTATATTGATTTCGTGCAACTTGCAAGTGGTTGGTAATTAATACAATTTAGAAGAATGAAGAATGGATAAAGAACTGCAAGGCTTGTGAAACCAATGGTGAAACCTAGGGTTGCAGCTGCAGAGCACATCTCACATGTGTTTTATTAAGTGATCCTTCTCATCTTTGCGTTCATAAATATGTTTGGGAAGCAATAAAGATGCAAGAAATTGATGGCTTTTTGTTACTTTTAGTTTAATGTGGAGACACGTTCACCATTTCTGAAGAAGTATAAGACCATCATACATCTGGGAGAGGTATATATTATTCACACTAGCTGACAAGTTAAAATCAGCATACTTTAATACCATGTATTAATATAAATGATGGATTAGAACTCTCTTGTCTTTCTGCTCCTTGTCCTTGCCCAAAACCCGATTTGAGATCATTTGTCTCCTGTGGGTTTGTTTTTAAGGCACCTCAGATGCCATGTTTTTTAAATAAATTTGCTATTAGTTTCTCCAATAATAATTCTACTCATACTTACTATTAGTCCACTATTAGTTTTCTAAATGTTTTTTTCAAATCAAAATATTCAGAGAACCTAAAAGCAAGCACCTAAGAGAAGGAATTTCTCCAAACATTTGTCCTTGTATGAAGATTTTTGGAAAAAATTATTTCTTTGACTATGTCACTTTGATGTATACACTTTGTGCCTGTGGATCCTTTAACCTCCAGATTTATATTGAATTTTTTATGTTTAATAGATGTTGATGTTTATGGCACTAACCTCTAGGCATTACTTTGGAGGTTAATAGAATTCAGAATTGCCAACAAATTCTAAGATAGTAGCTACTCATACAGATGGCCCTGATGTAAAAATCCATTGTTTACTCATGTATTTATTGAAACTGATTATTATAAACGATTTCCTTGTTGTATGGTATCATAACAAGTAAGTAAATGATAATCAGGTGCTCATTTGGGATGTTGGAACTCAACCTAATCGTCATGCTGTCCTTGGAGCTACAAACTCTCATCCAGATCTGGTATGGTTTAATATTACTCTTTAAGTACAAACTTTTTCATCTATTCAGATTCTGCCCTTTTTTATTTTCTTATGGAAGAATGAAGCAAATTATGCTCTTGCATAGTTTTTAATGTCTTCTTTAAATGATTATATGCTCTGAAACTGTTCGTTTCTTGAAATAATTGTATATAGTTATCCTAGCAACCATTATGAGTAAAAACCATGATTAACTTTTGCTGAATGTGAAAATTGATCTTGCAATGTGATTTGATGAACTGTATGTATTAGAGCCTAGGTTTCCCAAAACATTGGGGGGTCTCAATTATCATTATGAACCCGGGCATAATCATAATTGAGGCATCATTGAAAGCTTTGTAAGAGGTCTATTGTGTCTTTCTTTTCCTTGCCAGATATGTTTTTCATGCATATAGATCCTATTAAATGAATCAAATATTTGTTATGTTTGTTTATATAGTCCATATGTATCTAAGATGTCAAGTGTGAAGTAGAAGGATTATAGTGAGAGAGATTTTGACATCGTGATGTTATGCCTAATTTCCTTAAATCCTATGTCATCTTGCATATTATAAATTATGCTGACCGTAATGATTTCTATATTTTCTTTTGATAGAAATTATACCATTAAGGTCTGAAGTGTTTAGTAGGAACCAAGTAGAGATGAGACGTCATTAAGAGTCTTATAGGAAGTGCTTGTTCTTCACCCTTATAGTGGTTGTTTGGCCATTTTCTTTTTATGTTTTGTTTTGATGTCTTTGAGAGTGGTCTAAAGCTAGTTTGATGTGATTATTTGCTGCATCTTAAGCTTTTGGCTATGAGAACTTGTGAATTTGAGAGCTAAATTAACTTGGATTCTAATTACACTTGCTGAGTTCTTACTGTTATAGACTTTACACTGTTGTGAACATTAAATTGTGATTTTCTTGGCATAGTATTTAATCTGAATTCTACTGAACCTTTGTGTATTCATTGAACTATTGCTACTTTTCTAGCCCTTAATCAATTATTGGATTAGGCTCTTGATTGTGGCATTTGGAATAAATTTGATGTCAATCGTGCTAGAATTGGTTGCATTGTTTTTATTTGTGCTGTCAAAATTTAATTAAAGGTCAATTTTACTTGTGCATTTTTTATTAGTTTTACTGCAGCATCTCATTATTTCCAAGGATGTGCAATCAATCATTTTTAGCTGTCTAAGTTTGTTGTGAACTGAGGTTGGGAATATGAGCTTATACATTGGAGATTTTTGCACCAACCTAAGGAAACCATAATACAGAGATTCCCCTTGACCATGTTCTGTTGCTGTTGTTTAGGAATGAAAAGTGGTTTATAACATGTTTGAATTGGTTGCTTCTTGAATGATTTTGCTTGAAAATGATTCTGCATGAATTCTTTGATTTATGGATTTCTCATGTTGTAGATCTATTGCTTTTTGTGCCATAAAGTGTAGATAGAGGTGTCTAATTTTGCTTGGAAATGATTATACATGTGTTCTTTGCCTAAATTTTAGGAAATTGTGCTTTATGCTATTTCTGCCTAAAGTCCATGATTGGTCGTGGTATGACTTGTGATATTCTTTTAATGGAAAATATCACCTAATTATTTTGTCTAGTCTCTATTGTTAATATTCTGAGAAATTGGTTCTATTTTGTGGTGAAATACTCAAATTGCTATAGTAACTTGTTCTGTGGACAATTTGTGAGTTTGGGAGTTGATTGAATAGCTTGAATCTGAATGCTTCTAACTGTGATTTTGTTGTGAATATCCCTTGGACATATTTGTCATTAACGTTGTTTGAATTTTGCTATTGTTGCTAAGTATTATCCTAAAAACTTGTCCATTAGTTAAGAATTGTCTTGATGTAATTGGTGTAAAAAAAAATAGAAATAGAATTTGTTGTGAATTTAAATTGTAATTGTTGTTGGAACTCAATGTTGGATCGCTGGTTTTGGGTGCTATCCATTGTGTATCATCATAGAAATATTGAATCATTTGTTGCTGCTAGAGCAAACTGTGATTTCTATGCAAGCTTGAGTTATGAATATCAATTCATCCTTTGATTTTTTATATCAGTTTGCTACTATGATATCAACTTGCTGCTATCATTATAAAATTTGCTATTGAAATCTTGGATTTTTTGGATAGTTGCAATATGGAATTGTTTGGAAGTTGTAAGTGCAAACTTGGATTCCATATCAGTAATAGGTTGGAAATTGTTATGCAAAATTTGAGTTTTGCTTTTGAATGTGATTTTGAAAGAAATTGGGAAGTGTAGCTGCGGAAACCTTGAACTTTTGTTGAGATTTGAGTGCAAAAGTCATTGCCGCTATATATATATTTGCCTCCTGTCGCATATCAGTGTTATTGGCAATTGAAGGAAATGTTAATGCTATCTGATTGTTGCATTAATTGTGAAATTGATCTGTTGTGAAATTTTGGAGATTAATTGCCTCCAAATGTGAGCAAAAATGTGTTGTCATAGTAGTGCTTTGTTTACTGTTTTAGACTAGTTTCAGTAACCTAAATCTAATTCAAACTTGCTGAAATTTATGCCTCTTGAATTTGCTAGAAGCTTCTCACAGCTGCACTTTAATTTTTAATCAAGTGTCTTCACTGAACTTGTTTTCTTTGGCACTGCGGTTGAAGCTTTCACTTGGAGTGCTAATATCCTTGCATTCTTATGCTGAGTGTTTTGGGTTGCAAGTTGTAAACTTAACTGAATTATTTGTTGAAGTCACTGTTACAGGACAAATTTGTTGCTGAAAAAAAAAAATCTACTCTAGTCATTAGAAGTTCAGTAACTGAAACACTGATTGCTTGAATTGAACTGCTGCATAGTGAAATAACTTTTAATTGTGTATTTTTGTTGTAATTTAAAATTTTTGCTGAACATTTTGAGATTAAACATGAACTATTTGACTCGAAAATTTTTAATTTGTCTATTGCACTATATCAGAGAACTGTGAGGATTGAATTCTTGGATTTTGGAATTATAGAAGTAAAGCTCTAATATGAAATTTTGAGGGTGAATTCTATTAAACATTGATCATTTGTTTGATCTAAGAATTAGTATTTTTCTGCTACCTTACTTTAGTACATTGTCACACATCTACTTTTGTGCTAAATTTTTGTCCACTCCATTGGATTTTTGATACAAATACCTCTTACAAAATTTGTTTATGTCTCTAAAGTAATTGAAGTTGAATTCCTAATTATTTGTCACTGAAATTGTGTAGTGATTGCTGTCAAATTCTTTGCTAAGGATGATTTTGAGAAATTGAATTAATTCTAAGATAACTACTATCACATGCTATGCTGAATTATGAATGACTTGGTCCCTCTCATAAGTAGTAATTGAAGCATTAAGATAATGGTTTTAGGAGGTTGGGATTCATTGCTATCATGATCATTTTTGTAAAAGAAGTTTGGGAATTTAAATCCTGAAGTTGTTGGTTAAATTGTTGTTGAACTTTGGAACTTTACCATGCCTTGTTTCTTGGGATTTTTTCTTATGAATTATAGTGAAGTGTGAAAATTTGAAATTTTATGAAAATGAAAATACCAAGTATTATCAAATTTTGGCCCATGCCTAGAAATTAGACCTAGTAATTTCAAGGGGGAAAACAAAGGCTTACCAGCTTATTGACTATATTTGTTCTGCTTAAATCTTATTTCATGAGCGTTGTGGTAGTTTCCTTGCATTTCTATGTTTCATAGAAATGCATCTCAACGTAAGTTGATTTTTGAAACATATGCAGCTACTTATGGAGAAGATCTTCTTGCATCCTTAGACAAGAAACTTTCTAGTGACTTTGAGGTTAGTTTGAAACTTTATATGTATTCTGTATTTTATTCTCAATTTGATGGCTACTTTAATTTATTTGTCAGGAATTTCAATGTTACAATTAGTGCTTAAATTTAGTGTGATGTTTCAGTCTAATGTTTGATGTCATGAAGAGGACGTTGCCTATCATTCATCTGGGGACTTTCGCAAGGTAGAAACTTGTGACTTTTGAAATGCAGTTTTCTTGCTTTCAAAATGTTCTCATTCATGTTGTAATTTTAAAGGGGTCGTTCCTTTGGATATCCGCTTGTCTGCTCATATATTTATTGATGTGCCCTCTAAATATATTTTGTAACTTTATCAAAAATAACTTCACGCTTCTTTTGATAGGTTAAAGCTGTTGATGAGGAAATGGGAATTGGATTTTTGGGCATTGGTTTCCAGCCACAGTGGGGAGTCAAAGACATACCTATAATGCCAAAGGTGTTTCTTTGCCTTCTTTCTATTGTGCAAGACTTTGAACTTGCTGAATATGCACATTCATTCATTTGTGGAATCTGGATTGAATTCTCTGATATTAGGATCAATTAACTGTGAAATTTCGATCAAGGCTATTTAATAAGTTCCATAAGGTGTTCTTTGCCTTCTTTTCCTATGCTTAGAGATTACAGATATTTGCTATGTTGTAATTGAGGTTTTTCATTGTGAATTTCATGTGCAACTTTGAAGAAATAATTGCTGTCATAGTGAGGTCTCATTTGCTGTTTTGGATTAGATTTTGTAATTTGAATCTGATTCAATTCTGTTGAATTTGTTGCCTCTTGAATTGTTAGAAATTGCTTTGTTCCTTTTGTGATAAATATGAATACATGAATCCCATGTTGTTGCTTTGCTATATCCTGTGGTATTTCATGTTATCATTGACATTAATTGCAATTCAGGGGGATTGAACACAAGCGCACAACACTGCAAGTTCTTGATCTAATCATAATCATAACTCTTCAGTGATTTTGTGAAAATTCTGTCACTTTTGCTGCATTAAGTAATTTCTTTTTCCATAGCTTTTAAGTGTTTTTCTATATTTTTTTATGGTTTTGAAACCTGATCGTGTGGCACAGATCTGGTTTTTTTTAAAAAAAAAAAAAAAATAAAAGTGGACTTACGATGTCTAATTAATAAAATTAGACGCCATAAGTCTTACTTATGGCGTCTAATTTTAAAAATTAGATTCCTTAAGTTTTGATTTAAGGCGTGCTACTTTCATTAATTAAGGCGCTTTAAGTATATTTCGTAAGGTCATCAAATAGGCGTCCCACGGACAAAGGACGTTAAATGTGCAAAAAATAGGACACTGTAGCCTTGTTTTGTAGTAGTGATATGTAGATATATGTATGTACATGTGTGTGTGTCTATATATAGTTGTGTGTGTGTGTGTGTTTATATGTGTGTGTAGATATATGTGTGTGTGTGTGTGTATCTGTATTCATATATACACACATATATATGTATATAGCAAGATCATTATTTCAATTAAAAATCATGTAGAAAGTAAAATTCTAAGTTGGAGAGGTATGTGGTAGGGGTTGTTAATTCACTTTTACTTATGTTATTTTAAATTTATACAAGGGTATTTTAGAAAAATGAGTAAAACTAACTAATTTGACTTCTCTCTTTAATTTCCCCAAAATCGGTTAAATATGTCTTATAATTAGGACCGGAGTGAGTACCTATATAGGTACACACACATACATATATATATGCATGTGTACAAGTGTGTGCGTGTGTGTGGGTACATATGTATGTATGTATATACACATACATATACACACAATATGTGTATGTGTGTATATATATATATGTATATGTATTATTTATATATAATGTGCCTGTACGAGCGCACATATGTATAAGTATAATTAGTTTATGAAATTTTAAGATAAAGTTATTGAGATTTAATTTTTTTTATACTTGTGAAACATATTAAAAATGTATTATAAATTGTTGTATGCGTGTAATAGAACCTAGACGCTAGTTATCAAACAAGAGATTTGATAAACTTTATATCAATCTGTTAAATGCCCGTGACCGTGATGATAGTGACGAATTAATACACCAACCTCTCGTGAATATTTGCGTGTCTTGCTTTATTTCTAGTACCATGCATTGGTGCATTTTTCTAACATCACAATCAAACTTGAAGCCAAAACGTCTCATTTGTTTTGGCCTAACAAATCCCATACCCAATTATTCGGTAATTAAGCACGTAAGCAATAATTAATGTCATTATCATACTGGCTAATTAATGGATGGAATCATATGGGGGAATAAAAAATGTTTCGTACCAATAGCTCTACCCCTCAAAGACTTGCGATTTTACGTTCCATCACTTGTCATCAGCTTTCTTTTCTTTTTTTTTTTTTTTTTTTTTTTTTCTTGAGGATGAATTTTTGCGAAAATTATAAAGAGGGGAATCAGGTTCAATATTAATTATACTGAATTCCTAAAAAGAAAAATTACTTACAAATACCTAAGTATTACCTATTTCCAGTCTAAAATATAATTGAGTCACTTTCAATAATCTCACTGTAATTAAGAAATAGTGATTAACTCTTTAAATATGTATTAAATTATTTTTTTCTCAATTTTGCTTCTATTGATCAAATTAAATGAAATGTATCACACCTGCAATATATTTTTTTCTTGAAATCCAATGTGTGTGCGACTAATAATAATGGTAAAATTAGAAAATGATAATCAATAATTATTTAGGTTAAGGTTGTTAAACTCATGAAATTAAATATCATGACAGAAACAAATATTAAACTTGGATCGTGAGTTTGAATCATAAAATCGTGACTGTTCACTTTTAATAATGATTTGGTGTTAAAAGCATTTAATTTAATAATAAAATATGAATAAGTGAAATTAAATCCCTTAAAATTCATAATTTATCATATTGAATAAAAAAGGTTAATAAAAATTATATATAAGGACATTGGACGTGATCAAATTCCAAAAAAAAAAAAAAAAAGCACATTTTTAAAACAAGTTAACACAATTTTATAAGGTATAATATTAAAAATAGTAAACACATTGCATGAACTCACAAGTTCAACTAAATTTATACTTAGAATGAATTTAAATGTAAGTTGACACGATTTTATAAGATAAAAACATAAAAATGATAAAATTGTAGAATTAACTTGGGAGTTTAACTATAATGTTTAGAATTATGGATCAAGAATTTTTCTTTAAAAAAAAAAAAAAAAAAAAATCTTTTCATTTATTGTCAAAGTTAAAATCCCTTTCAAGGTTTAGAGCTTTTCTCGTTAGAGGGATGAAGCCATGAAACAACCTATTGATTAAAAAACACACTATGTTTTGGACTGGAAGGAGTCTAACGGAGATCCAAATCTGTTTTCCTTCTCTTAAACAAAAATAACAATGCAACAAGTCACTCATTCTTAAAACTATCCTCGTACATTATCCTTCACTTTTTAACATGGATCTATATTAATCGTTTATACTAATAAAGGTTTTCTTACAATTAATTAATTTTGTTCGGGTTTCTTTGTAATTTTCTGTAAATTACAAAGTACTTCATATATAATATTGATAACTTGAAACTGCAAAATATTATGTGGGGATAGCTTAAGATCATTAATGTTCTTTGAATTATAATCTGATCATGAACTTAGTCTGAGAATGAATAATATATATATATATATATACATACATTTATATCAATATATATATACACATATGTATATATATATTTGTGTATGTGTGTGTATATATATATTAATTGCCCAATGGCAAAGTAAATCGTGGCTATTTATTTTATGAAACAGTGTACAAAAGAATATGTAGTAAAGTCGTCTTTTATTTATTTATCTTTTTTTTTTCTCTGTCTGCTCAAGAATGAGGTCATCAATTAAGCATTATTTTAATATAGTCAGTGGCTTTGAATGATTCTCATCATCGATGTGTGTGTGAGAGTCTCTCTCTGTATATATATATAAATAAATACAAACACACATTAACTTTACAAAATTAGTTTGTCTTGTGGTAGATGTGATTCAAACATATTTTTATAAGTATTTTAATAGGTTTTTTCATTATTAATTTATAATTTTTAATACAGTTCCCATGACATTAATGCATGATTGAACATTAATTTAAGTTATGAACATTTGTATTAAATTAAGTATAATTAAGGGTGAAATAGACATATTTAATTAATTATTCATTGATGGAAATGATTTTTATGGACTGTTGATGCTACCTTGGGTTTAATCTTGCATTGTAGGTGTATAAGAATAAAATTGGAGATTTTAAAGGTCAGAATTAATATTTTGATGACTGAAAAAAAATTACAGAACAGGTCCCCTAGAATATTTAGAAATTGCAAATCAATGTAGAAAAGAGACAAGGGCAAAAAATAGAGAAGTGCGGATATTGTTTGGAAATTACAGTTAGACCCTACAAATGTTTCAATTGCATTCTAGTCCCTTCACGAGCTTCCAACTGGACCTGTTCAAAACTTTCGTTTTGACCAGCCCAATGAGGTATGACCGGCACCTTCTTCTCTTCTCGGCTGCGACACTTCAGTTCCGGAGAAAGTGCCGCGAATCGGGAAGCTTAGCCAAAGACCAGAGCATCGGACCATTGATCTACCTCCACCCTCACTACCTGCATCCTCACCGGCGAGGATCACTCCATCCTCACCAGCGAGTGCTCAGATTCAACTCAGGAGCAGCCACGGAGCAGAGGAAGGAAACCCTAAGCTCATATCGGGAGCTTGACACCTGAACTCAATCCAGATGCATGTCAGACATAGCTTCAAACGGGAAACAAAGAACCATCGTCGGTTTGCATTTGTTGCTCACCACCGTCAGTAGGGGTGGGCCCAGAAAAATAGTTAAGGGTGGGCACCAGTAGTGAGAGGGATTCGGGGTTCACGGCAACACCCTTGATATATTTTTTTTTTTTTAAAAAGTTTTAAATGCATTAAAAACGAAAAGAATATAAACAAAAAAATATTCATAAATAAAGTGAATACTAATAATGTAATAAAAGAGATACGCTTATTTTACAAACTTTTCATTTAAAAAAATAAGGCTAAGTCTTTGTTAGACGTGCGATTACATAAATTACAATGGGTGGACTTAATAAGTTCAAGACATATATTTTAATAACAAAAGTATATTACAATAAAAATAATTACAATGTCATCCTTCTAAGCCTTATTTTTTAAATTCCATCATAATTTTCATATTATCAAGTACCAAACACTCAATAAATTCAAGTACATATATATTTTAATTGTCTTATTATCAAGGATGAGCACTAATTAATTGCTCACATAATGACTAGACACTTATTATCAATGGTAGACATTAATTACTTGGATTAGTTCCCCTCTGTAATTTTCTTTTCTTTATGTTAATTTCTTTTATATCAAAAAAGAAAAAGGCTCACATCAAAATTTAAGGGGGGCATGTGAGTAGGTCGGCCATTGACCGTCAGCTCCGGCTTCACCACCACCACTGTTGGCGGAATCTTCTACATTCTTTACCATCAGAATTCCATTATTACCACCGTCTCTTCCTCACTCAAACACCATACCTTCGTCCTTTGGTAGTTCTTAGTGATTCCCAGCGATTTTTGTAACTTTCCGGTGAGCTTTATGATTTTCCAGCGAGTTAAGTTTTTTTTCGGTAAGCTCAGTCTTCATGGACTTTTAGAGCTCCAAACAAGTTGTCACTGCCATTACTGAAGCTCCAATAAGTGGCCTAAGCTTTAAACTCTTGAGGATTAGAGATTTGGCTTGAGTTCAAGAGCTTCGCAGAGTTTTTCTTAATTTCTTTATGAATTTCCTATTTTTATTGTAATTCTTAGCTATGATCTAAGAAAATTTTAATAGGATTTTGTTATGAGTTATTTGGACTCCATATTGTTGAATTAAGGTTCCTTATATTGTGTTTGGATTGGAATTATTGTAATTGAATTTTCATTTATGTATTTCCTTTTAATTCAATAAGATTATGCTTGCTGTGATTACTAATTTGTGTAATTGATTTTGGTTGTATGTATATATTAGAGGAAACATTTGCATTAATTGAATCAATTTCACACATTAATTAAATGATCCTTGAATAATATTTCTAAATAATAGATATGAATCGATCATAGAAGTAGCTATTGATTAGAAGTGATAATTACTTGAGGTTTTTAATTAAGACTTGATGGATCTCAAACTCTTATATCATTTAGTGAGCAATGATAGCCATTGAACCAACATATCAAGAGAATTCACTTCATTCTTATTCCATTTTTATAAAAATACCAAAAATAATAATTTAGCATTTAATTAAAATACGTTACACTTTTAGATATTAATTTGAAAAACCCAAAACCAATTTTCCCTTATTTTCATTGCATTTACATAGAATTTAGATTACTTAAGAATCATAAAAAAGCTCTTTGAGAAAAGAGAAAATGATCCTATGTTTACCTATATACAATTCTTAGTTAAATTTTGATTGTGAACCCCAAGACTAATGTAAAAAAACCCTCATTGTTGCAAAGCACCTGCATATATGTTCCGGCTTTATCAGAATTGAGTGAGATAAATATTTTATATGCCTAATCAATAATCATGATGCAGAATATTACAACAATCAAGTAAAATATACGTAGGTTCAAAATATAAGGCGTTTTTAAAAAGAAATATTTTGTCCATAATATAAATCACATTAATTTAGAGTATATATATATAGAGAGAGAGAGAGGGGGAGGGGGGGGGGAGTTATTGTTTACCATTTTTCAATTTTACCCTATTTATTAATGGTACATACAATACAATCCATTGGATACCCCCAAAAAAAAAGGAAATAGATGAGAGTGGGAGACATAATATTTAAATAGGGAAAACGTTAAAAAAAATTTAATTTAAGACATATTTAATGAATTAACAACTCTTCTTTAATTCTGATGAGATGGTTCAAACCTAAAGGTGACTAGATGAGTCGTACATTAGATGGCAAGGAGTTTCTAATTAATTTGGTTGAGTTGAAGAGATGAGACGGAGTGAGGTGGATTAACTATTAACTAGCTTAAATTAATTAATAAAGTTAATTAAAAATGAGGGTAACCCCTTTTTTAACTGTGCCAGCTGTTGCTTATCAACTTTTTGACAAGGACAATTTAATACGTGTTTCCATCAATTATTTAATTATTTTAATTCATCAATTAATACCCACATGGTCAAATTATCACTTAATCAACGTTTATTTTTTTCCCAAGATGAAAGGGATTAAAAGCATAATCATATTGTCCCCTAGAGTCTTTCTTTTACCTTTATTCTAGTACGATACTTTTTTTTTTTTTTTTTTTTTTTTTTTTTGGCAGCCAAATCATGTATAATACATTAAGTGAAACTGTGCCATGTGAGGTTTGAGTTATATTAGTAACAAGACTTTCGACCCGTGCGTTGCACGGATTTGTTAATACTTAACACATTTAAAATAAAAAAGTACATACCATGATATATTATAACTTCACCATTTCATTGAATCCAATTCATAATACAAATGTCACAACTTTTGCATACAACCTCCTACTGTTCGGCTATTAGTGTAACAAAAGATTTTGGAAAACTTCTCTATAAACAATATTTATTGTAGTACTAGTGTATTTATTGAATTCATTCAATATAAGTATTTTTAAGCCTTTGAAACTCTTTAACCCTTGATAGGGCAACATATAGTTGACATGTGAAAAAATCGGGCTTGGTAGGTAAAGATCAACATTTGCTATTGATTTACCTTAGCTTTTGTTTATTGTCATAGTAAAGGAAATGATAATGGGGATGCCTTCTTGTCATGGTGAAAGGCAATTTAATTTCAGATGGGTTCATATCCATTATGTGTATCATAATATCTTCACCAACACTTGTGTTATTCAATGATTCCTCGCTCTCCTTTTTCTTGTTGTAGTTTAATTTCAAATCATTTGTAGTGATGGTGTGTACATTGAAGGAAAAAAGGAATGACAGCTAATTATATAGGGATATGTATTCCATGTAAATATGAAATTCAAGAAATAGAAAAATTCAACTTTTTCTTTTTAAAAAACTCGTTAAAAACATAATCAGACTTATATGTAATTAAATGTTGTTAGTATTTAAAAATGTTGATCAGAACATCGCAAACAAAAACGACTTATTAACTATATTAACGTGGATAACATTGTCTAATAAAAATTCTAATACTAAATAATGGAGAAGTAACATTAACCATTGAATGTTTCAAATAAGTCCACACCAGAAATTCCAAACTGATTAAAGCATAATAAATCATCTTGCTAAACATAGCAATATCATTTCTCCTTCTTTATGTTTTTAATAGGTTTTGTGGAGCTCAATTTTGGGGTACACAACTTAGCAAGCCCAAGATCTTCACACACGATTGGTACATCATTCGCAAGTGTCTTCCTTTTTGTGTTTCAATCAGTTGGTGTTGTGAGTTGCGACAATGTATTATCATGATCATCATCTTCAATGACATAATCATGTGATTTGGTGTGAACAGCTTTCCCTAGAGGCAGTTGATTCCTGCAGCCATATACAAAAATCAAGATTAACAATGCAAGTGCATAATTTTAATCATATGATGAGTTAAACATTGTATCTCTATCGTGTTTGGTATTTCTTCCTACAAGTGTGAACACAAAATTTAGTTAATTCAATGGAAAAGCTTCGAATACTACAAATGATTCCCCCCCCCCAAAAAAAATGCTATGAATATTAACCTCATCATTTGAATAACACCTTAAAAAAGATTTCCATTTAAAAAATGGCATAATAATAAGGAGAAATAAAAAACAAAATATTTACTTGATCTAACTTAGAAATGTCGACAATAGAATCCTTGTTCAGAAACTTAGAAGGGATTCAAATTGAGTATATAAGATAATTTACACTTGATATTTGACTAAACAATTGATCTAACGAGTCTTGGCTAAGTCGAATATAATATTTAACCACAAATAAAGAAATTTGTATGAACAAAATAAACACAAATGCAATAACAAAACTTATAAATTAGTCAAAGTATTCTCCCACCTTTCCTTCAACAAAGCTGCCTCTGTAATGTTTGGATTTAAAGTTACAAAAGTTGCGTTAAAGGCATTACTCAAGTGCCCATAATTTTATAATAACATACAACTGTTCGTCAATTAATCTATTACATGTAAATTCCTTTCTTTCTAAGATGGGGTCATGATATGAAGGTTTTTCTATTTAGTCTAGCAAAACGTACAAGTCTTATAATTGGAGGTTCTATGTCCTCATGTTTCTTTGCATAAATATCTTCAGCATAATCACCCCAAAGAGTAATATTTATTAAGTTTTCACTAAAATAAAACAAAACATGTCATCAATCACAGATCTAACAATTTGAATATTACGATAATGACTATAATGGAAGAAATGATGACTGATTAAAAAATATATCAACTAATATTACTTTTGATATTATCAAACTTCCTTTTTTGATCCTGTAAATGTCCGAAAGCTTGTAAAAATCCAATAACATCTGCAATAATGTATTATGAATCAAAAGATAATGTATGAGCAAAATGATAAGTGTCAACGCTAAGATCAACAATATTCAAATGATTTGGGCAAACCTGTTAACCCTTCGTCAGTGAATTTTCCTTGTTGTATGTCTACAATCGTCTTGAAATTATATGCCTCATCCATTATGAGTATATCAAATTCTTCGATATACGTATATGGATGAAAGTTAAATCTCCATGGACTTCTTGTGATTCTACAATTATCATCATGTTCGAGTACCTAAAAATTCTGAAAGTTGTATAACACTCCTTCTTTCGGATCCTCTATCACTTTGTCAATGCTATTTTTGTGTGTAGTGGAAACCTCGACCCTTGTACCCTAAAACAACGGATAGTTATAAGATTCAATAACAGAAACTTTATAAAAACTATGTCGTAGAGCTACATAGTGTAAACTCGCTAATGATATAGGATTGCAAGATATTTACATATGCACCTTTTCATCAGACAATAGCATGCCTATTTTCCATACCGCATATGGAGCAGCCTTTCTTTTGACAACCCATTTCCTCAAAACTTTTGAGACTACTGACCAAGTGCCTTTGGTATTGTTCACATCAGAAAAAAGAGTCTTATTCATCGCGTGACATAGATAGAGCATATGTCATTGTCGAACATAATATATATGTATAAATAAGAGTATTGGATTGAAATGCGTTACTGCAGAATTGGTTAAAGATGACGATGTCAGAGATAGCTTAGATGCCAGTAATGTGTTATGCTTTGTTCTTAGGTTTTGGTGTTTCATGTACAGATGACTTGTATATATAGAACAATTCTCACGGCAAAGGTAATGTAGTCAGGAAATTCCATGAAGAAAGGCGCCAAAAATAAATAAATAAATAAATGCGTACATATTTTCCATTTATAAAAAAACATAACTTAATATTATTGATTGACACATCAATGACATATTAATAAATCAAAGTCCGGAAATTTTAAAATGTAAAGAATAAATCAAAAAAGAACTTAAAGTATAAAATAAGATGTTCTGATATTTGTTGGGAAACATATAAAATCAGTCTGTACTAAAAAATCCCTTTTCGTAAACTATACACGCGTCCTAAATAATAGCTCTTAAACGCCATTTCAAAAACATCACATTCTCCATGAACGAAATCATATAATATTTATAACACCAAGGTTTGGATAAAAATACTATACGGAACATAAGGTTAATCAGTCAACTATTTCTTTTTGCCATTATTAGTTTCAAAAAGTACAACTGATATGATTTTAAACTTCTTATTTGTAATTGTCCCATGGAAGAGTACAGATTTCTATTAAGAGTAATTGCTGCGTTTAATGCGTATCAAATTAATCACATCGGTCTTAGTTATAATTACCCTCGAATACCAATGTTATATAGGTAAGTGTGATACGTTTTAAAAAAACAAACCCTCGGAAATAGAAGTAGGGTCCGAGGCAACTGCGTTTATATCATAATGACACCACATCACTTGCACTACTTCAACTACTCAGTAAATTAATTCACTAACCAATTAGGTAACGCATAATATCAACTGGTTGATGTAAATTTATTACGGGCTTACGGCCTTAATGCAAACTCTCATCTGTTTAGTTCACTGTAATTGAAACTGATCAACTCCACCTCAGCATATGGGCAGTAATAAATGATTACATACCTATCTCTACACACATCAAAACAAAATATGAATCACTAACTAATGGACACACGTAACAAAATAAATACCATTCACAAAGGAGTAAATATTGTACGCCTGTTAATCATATGGAAAAGGAAAAGATTTGTAGAGCATGTTTAAAAACAAAAAAAAAGTATGTGCTTCATACAAATCACCAAAGAAAACCAGCAGAATGTAAAAAGTTGCGGAAAATGCTGCAATAAAAAGGAGAAAAAAAGTAAACATCTGATTGTTCACTGCGCAAGGATAATGCTCATTGTCATGGCAATTTTAGGGTAATCTGGATCAACAAAAACACGTGTAGCACCGAGAACAATACAAAGCTCAACACCCAAAAATATATAAAAAAAAGGATTATGATCTACTATATATGGAGGACGTATGTTAAAGAAAAACATGTTATCCACTAATTTCATATGAACCTCTCTCTATCTTCCTCATGATCTGGGCATACTGAACAATAATAAGAAATGGCACGATATTGGGTTTGTTAGAAAGTATTAAAACAAAATTTACAAAGGCTATTTACTGTGGCCGAGTAATTTATCCAATGAGGTAATACTAAAGACAAAAACTATTGGCCAACAGGATTTTAATCTTCAGAAATTGTATAATTAATGGCGAATAAACGATAATTTATTGGAAAATGAATAATTAACTGCACACATTTTTCCACAGCCAATGAGATAATAGCCCAGTTTGAAAAAAAGAAATAGTGATAAATGAGTTTGAACTGATGGTGGTTGGTTGAAGAGAACGAAAAATAAAATGCCATTAATAAGGCCTGTAGACTAATCTGGAAATTTAAACTCTATGTTGGAAATATAAGAAGGGAATACGGCTACACTGGACTTATAATCATGATAAATTTAATAAAACCATCATCACTCACTGAACAGCGTGAACAAAATGACTACTCAGATATAGGGTATTAAAAGTTGATTACTACATCCATGAAAAAAGTAATGAACATACAGAAGTCTCTTTTGAATCCTACCATTTAATAATGTCGAGTACCGTGTCTGCACACGAATAAGACGGACTTGTTGTATCAACATGGTGAAGAAAAGAAAAGTAAAGAAAATGAAATAACCTATTTAAAACCTTATGTATTAAACCAAACAATGCTGAACGCAATTTAAGTCTTTATGAAAAATGCAAGCACAATGAACAACAAATTAAGATAGTATGGAAAAAAAAAAAAAAAAAAAAAAAAAATCAACTCCCCAACACTTTAGTCTTCACAGCAGTAACCTCTAAAAAATCTGGACTAACATAAACTCGAGTCAACCTAAGAGCGGTGGATAACTCAATACCTATAATTTAAAGGAAAAAAAAATTGCAGTCAGTATTCTTTACCGTACGAATTTGAACATAAAATATTAAATTACCTCTTTCAATTTTCTGACTAATCTTAGCATACTTGGCAACAACAAAGACTCTAGAACCATTATTCACATTATCGAGCACATGAAGTGTCATTTCAAAAGCATCACCTATATATCAAGACACATCTTATAAGGAACTTCTTCCTACAAAATAATTGGTGCGTAATAAAATTTCAAGCCCTCACCATGGTCCCAAAAATAATAAAATCAACTGACTGAAGTTCAAGAATGGGTGGATTGTCACTGGTGCAGGGACATTCAGCATATCTGCTGATAATACGAACCACTTTAACTTGTAAGATGACGTTGGGAAATCCTGGTTTTAAACTTTGGAAACTGCTATCCATTGTTGACCACAACTGGGAAGGGTTCCACATCTCGGAAGGATTAGAGTTTCGCTGGAATTGTTTGCAATGGTTGTAAATAATAGATGTTAAAATCTACTTAAACTATTACGTATGTTAGTTGTCCGTATATTAATTGTTTCAACTGGTTATGAAAAAACCGTCAGTTAACCATTTATGAAGTTTTAATATTGAATTGGAGTAGAAAGAATGAAGTTGCTATGTCTATATAAAGGTTGTGGAACTAAAGCATCCAAAGCCAATGCATATATGCGAGGAAAATAAATAAATAAAAAGCCGATGCATATTGAATTGTGGATGATTAATAAATCTAGGTAAAAAAAGGCTATGCATTATTATAATTATTATAGGTAGAGGATGATTAATAATTAGTTTTAAACATTTGATAATTGGTTATTATACCGTGGTGGTAATAATTAGTTGTTATACAGTGGTGGTAATAATTGGTTATTATACTTAATTTATTATAAATATTAAATTAAATAATCGAGAATAAGCAAAAGATCTTGGACCACAATGGCTGAAGGAATTACTCCAAATAATAATTCAAAGGCATCACAATTGTCCATCTATATTATTACACTCCAAAATCTTGAAACGGGTGTGCCTGTTTCTGCGTGTATGTTTTATTATTATTTTCTGCAGAGAAAGAACTATCGTTTGAAAGTATCACAAAAAAAATCGAAAAAAAAAAAAAAAACTATCGTTTGAAACTGATGCTATGCGTTTTGCACATTCCTCCATGAAATCACAGCTAGGATGCTGTGCATTTTGCTTCCCATGATTCACGAGGTGTCAGGTCTTCAAGAGGTCTATTTGATAGCTAACAGTTAGGTAGCTGTGCATTTTCCTTTCCAAGGTTTACTTTCGCCCATAACCCACTGCTTATGCAAAACCACGATAGTTCACCGCTGAGCCTTTTCAGATCCATTCTCGGCCTTGAGACGAATGACGCAATGCTTTGTCGATCTGCAAATAGGAAAGCTGGTCGAACTTGACCCGCAGAAGCTCGTGGCAGACCTGCCATCAAGAACGCTCGACGGTCTTGACCACAAGCTCGTCGATCTTGACCCGCATACATTCGCTGAAGATCTGCCCGCCAGAAGGCTCGTCGATCTTGACTAGTACAAGCACGCTCGGCGATCTGTAACAAAGGTCACCGATTTTGGGTCTGAGAGGAGCGACGATCTCGACGTGCGAAAAAGCTCACCGATTTGGGGCTTGAAAGGAGCGTTAACCGCCGCACGATCCGTAACATGAAGCTGCCTTGCTGGGAAAAGGGATTAAGAATCAAAAGGTTCAAACTTATGAATAAATGATGTGAAAAGACACATATCAGAGAACCGGTGCCAAGAACTGGTACTCACACTGCATAAAGGATAAAAGCCAATATTTGGAGATGCTTGATGCAGACGAGGGGAAGAAGATGAAATCTGATTTTGGAAACGAACAGAAGGGAGCCAAAAAAAGAGTGAGAAGAGGAAGACAACAGGAAGAAGATCCTGAGTGGTGGGCGAAAGGCGACTGGCGAGCTTGAGCTTAATGGTGACTGGTTTCTTAGGTTTTTTGAGGTGATTTTATAGGGAGAGATTAAAATTTGAAATTTGAAATTGAAAAAATGGAGGGAGGGAAGGCGTGAATTGAGAAATGGAAGGCAGGAAATTTTGATGACATGGCACCTATAGTGATGGAACATGTGGACCAATAAATGGATGGCTTAGAGGTTTAGTAGTATATATTTGATAATCTCGATACTACTCGACTAAAAGTCATAAACTAAATTTAAATACGTCATTATAAGTGTAATAAAACGTGCCATTAAAGCTTTGTGGATCACTACCTAAATATGGACAGAAAAGGTGCTCATTTCATAAATATCACTCTAATTTTATTTATAAGTCTATTTTGACCAAATCTCACATACCAATAAGAGGTAGTTAACTTAATAATTATGGAGGTAAATTTTTAACTTTGCCCTCATTTATAATTAAGTATTTTTAAATTGTTTCTTCTCCATCTATTTTCATGGGTACAAATACAATTAAGATAAATAAAATTGTCACAATCTCATTTATTACTTATTACGTGAAACTGAACTTATAGATATAGAGCCAAATTTTTTTGGTCAAAATATATTTATAAATAGGGAAAAGCGCACACACCATGTTTTTGTTGACTTGATCTGCAGTTAAATTAATTGGTAATTAAATATGCAATTATTAAATGAAGTGATTAAATATCTAGCTTAGCTTGTAGGGGTATCGATCTATCTGTACAACAAAAAGTAAGACATGAAAAAAGCTCAGGCCAGGTTGGGCTTCCTTTGCAGTGAGCAACATATTAAAGTTCGTTAAAGTGTTGAAATCTCTTAAAACTCGTACCAATGGTGCCTTCTGAAACAAGATCTATTACAGGCACACATCAAAAAAAGAAAAGAAAAGAAGATCTATTAATTTTTTATCATAATGACTCACAACCGCACATTTAGAAAAGCTTTGAGTGAGGTGTTTAGTGTTATTTGGATTATAAGCCCCACAAAATATAATTTAAGTATTTACCAAAATAGGCCATTTTTGTACATATAGAGAGAGTATATTTCAGGAAGTCCAAAAAGAATTTGACAAAATCAGTGGACGCTAGATGCACCAGAAAAATAGTATTAGGATGCTGAAAACACCATAATTAAGATTGGCGTGCTAGATACTATTGAAAAATAATATGATTGTGTTGGATGATACTTTGCCCAATAAATATTAGCCTCTTTTATAGTGCTCAAAATTGGGTAAACTTAAAGTGCTCAAAATCAAATCTCATTGTCATGAAACTTCATAAACTACACAATCATATTTCAAAAAATCAAAGGATCAACTGTCAAAATTGGAAATAACTATACTTTTCCTCAATTTTTAATTGGTCACTTGTGTGTTTTTGCCAAATTAGGTACTACCGAGATGGTTTTCCCTCGTTCAAATTCCCAAATAAAATTCAACACCCACAAGCCAAATTTACTGAACTTAAATTTGACGGTTCAAGCCCAAAAAAAATATCGGATGCTACCGAATTAATTTAAAATTAAAAAATATAAATGCAATTTGATAATTCATATATAACCAAAAACTTTATTCAAATACTATTTGACCGCAAATTTTCCAACTTTTGTAGTAGTGATTGTGGCTTGAACTCCTAAAACCACATGGGCAATGCACGAAAGCACCTACTTTCACGTCAATCTGCCTGACATGCTTGTGTCATTTTTATTCGCATTAACGAGGAACACAAATAATTAAGAAGCTTCCTCGTAATTATATTATTGTACACATGGAGCCCATCGATTTGTCATCTTTAGAGCAATTATGAGAAATAAAAATGATGTATTCAATTAATCATATATCTCCCATAACACGACAAATCTTTAAAAGAAAATGAGAAAAAGCAACAAAGAACAATATTCATTCATTCAGACATAATCACTGTAAGACTGATTCCTTTTCCCTCAACTAGGTAATGTCTAGAAAATACAGTGATGAAATATTCTACATTCAAAATTCTGAATTAATTATTACTCTCTCTCTCTCTCTCTCTCTCTCATAATTATCTTTTTTTACAACAAATAACATTATTAATATTTCTCCCATAATAAAAATGACTCATCAAGGCTTAAACCACTATCAACTACTGAACATAAATTCCAAGAAGAATATGAGCAGACTCCATTAATGTCCCCATCAGTGAAGAGATCTGGTAGGTCAAACAAAGTGTCTTCATCCTCAGGAACAGAACTTGAAGAAGAAGAAGATGATGATGATGATGATGAAGATGAAGTGACCAATTCTGCCTGGTTCGGCTCGGCTACTCTGGCTTCTGCCTCAGATTGACAGTGTTTGACGTCATCGAACACGATGGAGGTGGCTGCCGCCGCTTGTGAAGCTGCGGCCTGGATGTCCTTGGGAGCTGAGCTGGCTGGACGGGGAAGCCGGTGAGCCAGTTCTGGGAAATTGAAGAAAGCCGATTGACCTTTGATGGCTAAAGCGGCTACATCATGGGCCCGAGCTGCCATTTCCGCAGTTGGATATGTTCCGAGCCAAATTCTTGACTTCTTTCTGGGCTCACGAATCTCAGAAACCCATTTTCCCCAAGCTCTCATTCTCACACCTCTGTAAGTAGAATGCTTATCATCATTATTATTATTCACTTCATCAGTATTATTATCATCATCTTCACTCTCACTTCTCTGTCTCTTCTTCTTCTTGCATTTCTGGTGCTCACCATTCAGATCACCATTTTCAGACTGATCATACTTGAATTTCAAACTTGAAACTGTTGCTGAAGTTGACGTTGATGATGAAGATGAAGATGGAGAAGAAAATAGAGAGGAGGGTGTGGTAGAGAAGTGATTATCTCTTTCCATGATGTTGATTTGTGTGAGAGGTCTGAAGAATAAAGAGTGGGAAGGTGCATAAAAATAGCGAGGTGTATTGGGCTTTGGTGATTCTCTAGAAAAGAAAATGGATTAGATATATATATAGAGAGAAGAAGGTGAAAAAAATAAAAAGTAAAAGAAGATAAAAGGTGGTGGGGGAAGAAAAAGGAATATAACAAGCATTTGTTTGGCTCTATAAGGCTAATTTATTTAATTTGTTTGCCATGTGAGAAATAATTAAATAGTAAATATAAGACTTGAGGTCATTTTGTATCTTTACATTACATTCCACCTAATTAAAGAATTCATACTTCTAAAATTTTCTACTGTCTTTTAATATTGACCGAAATGACCATTTAAATCTGTTGAAGACATTAATAAAAAATTCATTTAGTGATTTAAATCTTTTATTATGTTAGCGAGTAATTAGTTTATATATAAGTGACTCTTTGAGCCATAAAATAAGTATGACTTCGATGAACTCCCAAAATAACTGAATTTTCTCAAGTTTTACTGCTAAATTTTTCTTTTCGTGCTGGATTACTCTTTTGAGATCGGATTCACAATACCCTTAATTTTTTCCTAAAATTTTTATTATATATATTTTTTGTCATAAGCCACGCACCTTTAAAGAGGTGTTTAGTGTCAGTTGACTGCAAGAACCCGACGATTTTTATTATTTATTTTGATTCATTATTGTTTGCCATTCTGTCACGTTAGGTTTGAAAATAGAGTGACATGGTGTGAAATAAATACGATGTATCAAACCAATAACAGTTTTTTGGGACACGTAATTTGATCAAATATTTACTAATTACACTGTACTGTATTTCCCCCCTTTTTTGGGTTTTCCTTTTTAGATTCAAAGATTATAAATAGAGTACGTTGTGTCTCGCTTTAACAGCTAAGCCTTCCTTTTTCCAGAGGGAGATTTAAAGTTATAGGACCATGCTTTTACAACCCACGATTTTCACATTGATACACTCACATAGAAGTTTCTGATTATATATATGATTCTATATATGTTCGTTGCATTTTGTGGGTCTATGGCCAATTGGGTCCACACAAAAATGATTTGTGGTAAATATAATCACTATTTTATAATGTGAAGAATTAACTGAATTAATCATGACTTAGGAATAATTCGATTTATGGTGAATAGTATGACTTGTCATAAATTTAATTATGCATATATTCAAATATCTGAGTCGACACCTTTCTACCTTGTAAACTTGTGTCATCTTACTCTAAAACTTGTATTAGATATAAACTTGGTTGAACATAGCTCATAAGTTTATATACCGAGTTTACCATTTTTACGATGTTAACTTATAAAATTGTATCAACTTGTTCTTAAACTCTCACAATTTTTTATTTTTTTCAATTTGATTATTTTCAATGGCTTTTTCTAAACTTCAAATAAATTTCTTTGTTGGGTATGATAAATTATTAATGTTGATGGATTTAATTTCAACTATACATATTTTAAATATATTTAAATCAAACAATTTTTATATTTTTGTTATTTAATTATATTTTTTGATATTTATTTATTAATAAATGTAAACTCTTATAGGTTTACATTTCCAGTTTACGTTCTTGTGCGAGTTTACTTAAACACATAAGCTTGACAACCTTACATATACTTCATCCAATTCTAAACATATGAATTAAATAACTAATTTGAAAGTATTAAGAAAACTAGTCACATTAGTTAATTGTAAAAAAAAAAAAAAAAAAAAAAAAAAAATTATGTATTAGCTTCTCTAAAATATGTTTTTTGATCATTCACATTGAAATTACCTTATCAAAAACCTCTTAATATGTGACACACATACGGATATATTTTGGGACAAAAATTATAACTTTAAGAGACAAAGTTAATTAAGATATCACATTTAATATAAAAAATAAACCTCTATCTAGCTCTTTTTTTTTTTCTTTATTTGATCAGTGTTTGTCTTTTTGAGGCTTAGAGTATAATGCTTTCCAATATTTGAACATGTGTTTTCTTTCCTATGAGTTGAGGTTTCTTATCACCTCAACTAATAGCTTATTAATAATTGGCGTCTATCTTTAAAACGAAAGAGATATATCGATATAATAACATATATTTTCATGGAGAAGCCATGATATTAAATTTACCAATTGTGTATTACCAAACATTTGTTTATTTTTTTAAAAAAAAATTAATACTATGACAATTAATGCTATCAAATATGTTATACCAAAATATATTTTGGTTGAAGCTACAGAGTCAGGGATGTATATTTTGTTCTAATTCTAATTAAAATTAATGCCATCAACATTAATTAACGGTGGTCTTTAAATTAATTAACGGGGCAAGTGAAAAATTCAAACTTTATGGATGGAGAGAACCACACGATGAAAAAGTTACACTCAATTAAACCTGATATATATACCTACCAAAAGCAAGTCAAAGTTATTATATTTTAACTAGTTATAAAGCTGTTTTAAAAAATTAAGTAATTTTTCTGTTAAATATCAATCCCCAGAAAAAAAAATTTTAAGTAAAAAAAAAATTATGTAGCCAACCCCATTGTTGACTAATTTCCTGATTCATAATTTATAGCATAGCCGTATATCATGATTTAATAATGGTGTCAGCGTGTAGATATCTGTTATTAAATTTTTTCTTTTCATTTAAGGGTATATCGGGAAATTTATCAGAGTGAGTTTTCGTACCATATATATAGTATAAAAAATTGAAAACCAGTTTTAAGAAATCCAAATTAATATTAAAATACAAACTTGTTGGCTAGTCGTCTTCAACTTGTACCATTTATAGATGTGAACTTACAACCTGATCTGGATCAAACTATTCCTTCTTCAGTGTGACCTCATATCAAAGTATACCAATCAATACAAAACAAAATTAAATAATTATGAATTATATCATTATATATTATGTTATTCATAAGCAATAAGATTTCTAGTTGTTATTATTACTTACAACTCAACGGCAACTCAAAGTGCATGGATCATGTCTTGACGATCAAAAACTTCCGGAGAAAACTATTATGAATCCTGGATCTTAATAAATATCTTTATGCCAAAGTTAACTTTTATATCATATTCATACATTGAACAAGGGCAAAAGGCCGAGAACCAATCTTCATTATCTTTATCTATATTTCTCTAAAGGATGAAAATCTTCAAAATTATAATACACATTATTACTCTAATAGAAAAAATATTCTTATTATTTCTTAAAACGAAAAAATTACATCTAATTTCTCAAACTTGTGCGTACCACTATTCCTAACTAACTCAAAATGGGTTAAATGTATCCAACAATATAAAATATTTTCTCATATATATCTGGCATTTTAAAATATTTTGTGGTGCATCCAGTATTTTTTCAGTGCATCTAGCACAATAAAATATTTTTTTTAATTGTATCCATCACCCTAAAATATGTTTTGGTGCATCCAACACCAAGACAAATATATATATATATATATATATATATTTTAGGGCGTTAGATGCACCTAAAAAAATATTGTGGATACACTACATAATACTTTATGGTGTTAGATGTATTTAAAAAAATACTTCAAGATGATAAAATATACCACAAACTACTTTCAAATACTAGATGCACATAAAAATATTAAAAAAAAAAAAACAAACTTTCAAGTATGGGATGCAGTTTAACCATTCTTTTTGCTGAGTATAATTATATATGTATTTCAATGTAATTTAGAATTTCTGAAAACTTAAAGAGCACACATAGCCAACGAAAGAATCAAAGGACTGTTGTCTTGGTGTGTGATGCAGAACTATCGCAACAACTTGATTGCCAATCTGCGATGATTCTCTATTGGCGATTCACCACGTGGGCTATGGTGGAAGGAGGCAACCTAAGCAGCACGCATACACATTAAATACTACCTTATCCTTAATATAAGATATTGTTCAAACCAGAGAGCATTAAATTAATCAATTAATTAAAATGTTATTAGTTTAAGTAGAAATTAGATGACTAATTTATAGACATTAAAAACAAAACAAACAAAAAAAAGAAAAATTCTATTAAAAATTATATTGCTGAGTGGGACCTCAAATTTTTTAAATAAAGAAGGCAACATTGCTATGTGGTTTTTTTTTTTTTTTATTAAGAAATCTAGTTAATTTAATTAATTATAAAAATGTTTGTTGGTTTTCTTAACCGCTATGTGAAATTTATACACACAAAGTAATATTGCTCTGCCTTATGTCCTTAGCAATAGAATTTTCAATATGAAACTTCTGCCCATTTTTTATTAAGAAATCTAGTTAATTTAATTAATTATAAAAATGTTTGTTGGTTTTCTTAGTATATATTTTTAATAACTATAATAACTATCTGTGAAAACCACAACTAATATGTGCAATTAATCAACCTGGATAGTTGGGAGAATAAAGTATAGATTGAAAGTCTTTAAGTTTGATATCAAGACATATCTCTTAATAACCAGCTCGCTCTTACATATAAGAGAAAAGGGAGTACATACTTTTTTTTTTTTTTTTTTTTTACAATAAAAATATTTTCGTTTAATTTTCTTTGGCCAAAGAGGCATTTGTTTATAGCAGATTGCAACTACCTATATAATTTCCTTACTAAATTTTAAAATAATCAATCTGTAAGTCCTTAGAGATTATCTCAATCTGTACATACTTTTATTTGTCTTCATTCTTGAGTATATAACAAAAAACTATAAATTTTAATTTAAGAATTTCATGGACTTTATTTCTATTTGATACATTGTTAAGCACTAAATGTGTCCACCTTTCTCAATAAGAATTCAAATATATTAATTCTCTAAATACGTTCTCTACATTGTGAGAGATTAATTCATTCTATTAGACTCAACCTTTATTGGTTAATACACACACATATTATTCTTTTACAAATCTTCATGATCAAAATTTGAAAGCTTTTTTATCGGGTTTTGAGTCCCTTGGAACTCAACCCAATTGTTATTAATAATATATATTAACCACATTGTACATCATAATAATAATAAAGATCGTAACTTGTACTTTACATGAAATTATTAACCACATTGTACATAATAATTTATAAATAGTATTAATTCTTATGAGTTTAAATATCAGACGCAGAATATATATATTTGATAATCAATCGGCGGATGAACGTGGCTATTGCAACTGTCAATTAAGAACATTTAATTAATTATTAAAATAATTATAAAAACAGAAATGGTTAAACAAAGTTATAGATTGGAGGGTTGGACTTGTGTAAAGACAGAAACATATGGGTGACGTATATGTACAAGGAAGGAGCACGTGGATGGCTCTGCGATCAAGAAAGACTCAACAGGGTAATATGTATTTTTGTATGTTTTATCGAAATAGCTTTTTGAGACAAATAGTAATATTGTGCCTAACGTGGTTTCTTGACCACATTTCATATGTACCGAAGCACAGGATACAGCGACCACTGATGCATGCCATGGGGACAACTTTCTGAAAGAAAAATTAACTACTCTTCAATATGTACTGGGTATACTCATTCGTGTCGGTTAGCATGAAACTAGTGTTTCAACCAGTTCAGTGTGAGACTTTTGAACAAGTCGATTAGGTTTAATATATATATATATATATATATATATATATATATTCTTACCTTTACTAAGCATGAAACAACATCACATTTTGAGTTTAAAAACAAAGAAAAAAAGATAAGTACGTTAAATTTGTGTTTTGGTAATTCCGTTTTGTTGGATTATGTTTAGTATACATAAATGTTTTATATATTTGTTGATTAAAATCAAAATCAACATATTAACATTGTTATATCTAACATTTCTGACAAAGCCAAACAGGATTATCATATTCATCTTAATGGTTCTATTCGATGTATTTGATATCTCATACGACAAGGTTTGGCTTTCTGGGAACATGATGAGACAGATGCTTCAATGAATCAAGAAAATTTTGTGGAGCTTGTAAAATTCCTTTGTGAAAGCAATGAGGAGGTAAATAATGTATCTTTGAATAATGCCCCGAGAAATCTCAAAATGATAGCTCCCAAAATTCAAAAAGATATTACTAATGTTGTTGCTAGTTTAGTTACCGAGCTATTATTTCGGACATTGGGGATAATTTCTTCTCTATACTAGTTGATAAAGTCGGTGATATATCAATTAAAGAACAGATGGCCATTTTTTAAGATATGTGAACCGCAAGCGGTGACATTATTGAGCGTTTTCTTGGTCTTGTTCATGTTTCAGATACTACAGTGAGTTCACTTAAAGAAGCGATTGAGTTAATTTTTGCCAAAAATGGCTTGAGCTTGACAAAGATTCGTGGTCAAGGTTATGATGGTACAAGCAATATGAGTGGTCAATTCAGTGGTCTGAAAAGCTTGATTTTAGTTGAAAATAATTTTGCTTACTATGTTTACTGCTTTACACATCAACTTCAGTTAGCTCTAGTAACTTGTGCAAAAAAGGTTTATGCATTGATTGACTTCTTTAATTTTATACCATTGGTGTGTAATGTAGTTGGTGCTTCTTGCAAAAAAGTAGATATTTTAAGAGAAAAGCAGTTGGAAGAATTAGTCAAAAGTATTGCAAGCGATAATGTTCAATCAAGGAGAGGCTTGAATCAAGAAATGAGTTTGTTACGACTAGGGGATATACGTTGGAGCTCACATTACCGATCATTGGTAAGTCTGTGTACATTGTTTGATCCTGTGCTTGATTTGCTAGAAATTATAAAAGATGATACAACCCTTATGCATGCAAAAAGGTCTGAAGCCTCTAGCCTTATGATGCGTATGGAAACTTTTGAATTTGTATTACTTTTACACCTGATGATCAAGGTCTTGGCAATAACGAATGAGTTGTCACAAGCACTTCAGAGAAAAATCAAGATATTGTGAATGTTATGAGTCTTGTAAAAGTTTCAAAGGTGTTATTACTGAAGATGAGAGATAGTGGGTGGGATAATCTATTTCAGAAGACTTCTGAATTTTGTATAAAACATGATATAGATATCCTTGATATGGAAAGTGTACTGCAAGTACGTACAAGGAAGAACAAAACGTAGAGGACCAGTTACTCATCTGCATCACTTTAAGGTTGACATATTTTATGCAATGATAGATACTCAACTTCAAGAGTTGAATGATCGTTTTAGTGAAGTTAGTTCAAATTTGCTAGAATGCATGACATGTTTAAATCCGTGCAACTCTTTCTCGACATTTGACAAAAATAAGTTGTGTGAATTTGCCCACTATAATCCTTCAGATTTTGATTAAAATGATTTTGCCATGCTTGAATATCAGCTCGACACGTATATTATTGATGTGCAACTTGATCCTGATTTTTTAAATTTGTAAGGAATAGTTGTTCTTGCCAAGAGGATGGTTGAAAAGAAAAAATATATTGTATATTCTTTGGTTTATTTACTTGTAAAGTTAGCATTAACTTTGTCTGTAGCAACTGCATCTATGGAAAAAGCATTTCCAGCTATGAAATACATCAAGACTGCACTTCGTAATATGATAAGAGATGAATGGTTGAACGATTGCCTAGTGCCTTATATTGAAAAAGATGTATTTAATAGCATTAATAATGAGGCAATTATGATATAATTTCAAAAAAATTAGGCCTAGAAGAATGACATTGTAATTATTTTTATTGTAATATACTTGGCCTTGTTTTCCCTTTATATTTTTTCTGTTTTTTTAATGCATTTAAAATTTTGCTAAAAAAAAAAATTTTCGGGGGCGCTGGCCCTAAATCTCTAAATCCCGCCACCAATGGTGCCCCTCCAATAATTTTCTGGTCCGCCATTATTACCACTTTGAAACGTGAAACATAGGGAAATTTAACCAATTAGGTCAGGCTTTTTGAAAATGACTACACTTTTAAAGGAATAAAAAAATACATAAAAAACACGCAGATAATAATTGGAATCCATAAAAAAAAGCTAAAGCAAAAAATAAAACAAGGGTCTGACAGGAAACACCACAGCCATGCCAGGTATTCATAATTCAAGTATGATCATTAATCACATGAAAAAAATTTCACCCCCAGAAAGTTCACATGTAAATTAAATAAAAATTCAAGTTTTCAATGGATAAAATTACTCCTGACATGAAGATATTATTAACATGGAAAATAATTTGTTATCTTTTTCAAAAACATGCTTGCAAGTTGCAGCTAACATGTTTTGACTAGAATATTATTTTAAATTTGAGATTAAATTTTGATGTTTCAATGGTACAGAGACCATGTGGCATTCTTGGCCAAGAAAAAAAAAGACCATGTGGAATTGAATTAATAAAGTGCAACCACGCATACTTTGTTCTTTTCAAAAATTAGATTCAAGATCTGGATCATTAAATAGTTTTTAGGTATCTTTTTCATGTGATTTTTCATAATAATTCTTAAAGAGATGCTCAAAGATCTTTTTGTTCCGAAAAAAAAAAAGAACAATTCTTTTAGATTTTGCTAATCAGATTTTTATTACTCATACAAAGACCCCTCTCTCTCTCAGTCACACAAACAATCTATATATGTATCTATATATATATAGAGAGAGAGAAAGAGAGAGAATAAATTAATAACATGGATAAAAAAAAAAAAAAGCATACTCTAATTGTTTTGAGACTTTTTGCATTAGATCCAATTCTTTCCCTCGCGCCAGTGAAATGTGAATTTTCAGTTTATTCTCCTTCCTTAAGGTCTATTTGGCATAATCATTACACACACATAACTAAAAAAATAATGAAATACTACTTGAATTTTAAAATTCTAGATCGGTCTTGTTGCCTACAAGAATATAACAATTAATAACTCATTTTAATATAAAATTACTAATTTGAAATTTTAAAGTTTAAATGATATATTTTTCCCCTTTTGAATATATAAATGTATGAAAATGAAAAATTATATCTTTTAAAATTTTTTGTTCATGTGTCAATGAACTTTGTTTTCGCTTTAGAACTGATAATAAAACCCTTAAGCTTTTAAAAGTAAAGGAGTTATATTGTTTAGAAGCATATAAGATTGTATAAATATACACGTCTTACCATTTAGTCATCGATATCACTCAATATAAAATGTAAATTATGTCAAGAATAACATTTATTGTAAATTTGCAAGCTCCTTTTTAGGAATTATGGTTTCGAAAGGACTATGAAGTGAGTATGAATTTGCATGTTTGGGAGCTTCATAATAATCAATTCAACTCGTAAACCTTAGTTTTGGCAAGAAAAAAAAATCCTCCAATCAGCCGTAGCTCTAGAATCAATTATTCGGCTAAAACATGGTCTATGGAAAAGCTACTCATTGAAGCTTGGATTAACTTCTAAAAATTACTTTCAAACATGCGGCGACAAAATTATCCTTATATACTTATTTTGTAAAACATAAAATTACTTTCAAAAAGCTAATTAGAAAAGAATGTACTTGAAAAGGTATTTGAGCATTTAAGAAGAATGTGTTGTAGTTATGCTTAAGGATCACAGGTGAAAAAAGGAATTTTGATAGTGGTTACTCAATTTATATGATCGATGACTGTTCCAATTTTTTGTACGTCATGGAAAGGGGAAATAAGGGGGAAAAAGAAAAAGAAACAGGCACCTTTGTTAATGATAACCAAGGACAAATAATTGGTATAGGTAAAGTGGACAAGAAGTCCTCATGGTTCATTGAGAATTTTTTTTAGTTAATAGTTTAAGTCATAATCTATTGAGATTAATCATCTATGTAATAGATGTTACCATTTTTTGGATATAATGGATTAATGTTACTATCTCAGGTCCTAAATATAAGACCCAATTAGCTTTTTTAGAAATATTAAGAAAGCAAACTAAATTACATTAAAATATTTTTATTTATTGATTTTCTCCAAAGCATTTTGTCTAACTTATAAACTGATATAAAATCTAATAATACACAACATATGATATAATTAAGTAAATTATTTAGTTTCCTTTATCTCTAAAAAAAGTTAACTAGATCTTATATTTATGACCGGATGGAGTACTATTTAAATCTAAAAGATGTGTTGTTAGAGATTGAACTACATGTGAAATTATCTTGGTAGAAAAAATAATTCAAAACGTGTCCACCATTTATTTAAATGGTAATGCTTCTAGAGTTTAGTGTGATCGATTAAGAACATTTTTACTACGTAAGTATTCTCAAAAGCAAAGGTTTAGCTTATAAAACTCTTCTCATTAAAAGAGAAAAATGGAAACATGCTTGTTGTCCAAAGCTATATGGGTCAATTCTTATTTGGTTTTGCTAATGAATTTCCTTGCGAGCAACTTGCTGAGTGATACAAGGGGAGTTTAAAATGTCAATAATGGAAGAATTTCCTTTCCTTTTTGGACTTCAAATCACGCAATTGTAACTATGATTTAAAATAGACAAGGATGAAAGATGGAAGAAAGTATATCCATCCAAGTTTCCTCTGAGTGTGTTTGTGTGTTTATGTACGTACTTCACATCACGCAACAGTATGTATGTGTGTGTGTCTTTGTGTATATGTCTGTGTTTATAGGTGTGTACGTGTGTGTGTGTACGTATATATTTACTAACACATATATGTGTGTCTATATATATATAAAGCTTATTAGTTTATAAGATTTTAAGACATAATTCTTGAGATTTAATATTTTTTGATACATGTGAAATATGTTAAGAATATATATAACAATGAGATTCCACAATATCTTGCTAAGAATAGCTAGGATTTTCAGAAGAATATGCCATTCGTTTTGATCAGATATAAAAAGGAATATCAAAAATTCGAGTGACTAAAATTGAAGCAGCTACATTCGAAGTAACAAAAGAAAAGCAAGGACTTGAGTGGGATAAAAAAGCCTTATAAATCATCCTGGGGTGTAAAACAGCCTTGACGCCTACTCATCTAGACGCGAGTTATCAAACATGAGATTTCATACACTTTATATCAATCTGTTAAATGCCCGTGATGATAGTGACGAATTAATATAATATACCAACCTCTCGTGAGTATTTGCGTGTGTTGCTAGTACCATGCATTGGTGCATTTTTCTAACATCACAACCAAACTTGGGGCCAAAACGTCTCATTTGCTTTGGACTAATAAAACCCATACCCAATTATTTGCTAATTAAGCACGTAATCAATAATTAATGTCATTATCATACTGGCTAATTAATGGATGTAATCATATGAGGAAAAAAATTGTTTCGTACAAATAATTAGACCCCACACAAGACTCACGGTTTTAGGTTCCAGAACTTGTCATCGTTTTTTTTTTTTTTTTTTTTTTTTTTTTTTGGGGTCTCAAGGGGCGCTAATCATATGCATTCTTGAGAAAATTATAAAGAGGGGACTCAGGTTCAATAATAATTATACTAAATTCCTTACAAGTACCTAAGTATTACCGACTTCCGGTCCAAAATATAATTGAGTCACTTTCAATCATCTCACTGTAATTAAAGAATAGTGATTAACTCTTTAACTATGTATTAAATTATTATTTTGCCTCAATTTTGCTTCTATTGATCAAATTAAATGAAATCTATCTCACATGCTATATCTTGTTTCTTGAGATGAAATGTGTGTGCTACTAAAAAATAATGTTAAAATTAGAAAATGATGATCAATAATTCTTTAGGTAAGGTTGTTAAGCTCATAGGTTTAAATAACGTGACATGAACATAAATTAAACTTGGATCGTGAGTTTGAATCGTACTTTTAATAATAATGTGGTGTTAAAAGCATGTACTTTAATGATAAAAAAAAAAATAAAAATAATTTAATTTAAATATATATTAAATATGAATAATTGAAATTAAATCCTTTAACATTCATAATTTATCATATTAAATAGAGAAAGTTTGATGAAATCTATATATAAGGTCATTGAACATAATTAAATTGAAAAAAAATAACACATTGTTAAAAGTAAGTTAACACAATTTTATAAGGTATAAACATAAAAATAATAATTAAACTCATTGTGTGAACTCACAAGGTCAATTGAGTTCATACTTAGAATGAATTTAAATGTAACTTAACATGATTTTATAAGATAAAAATATAATGATAAAATTGGAGAGTTAACTTGTGAGTTTGACAATAATATTTAGAATTATGGACCAATAATTTTTTCCAAAAGAAAAAACTCTTTTTATTTATTTTGTCAAGGGTATAATCCCTTTTAAGATTTAGAGCTCTCCTCATTAGAAACACTCTATGTTTTGGACTGGAAGATTACCGGAGATCCAAATCAGGTTTCCATCTCTTAAAAATATCCTCGAACAGTATCCTTCACTTTTTAACTTGGATCTATATAAATTCATTAAGGTTTTCTGACAATTAATTAATTTTGTACGGGCTCCTTTGTAATTTTCTGTAAATTACAAAGTAATTCATATATAATCATAGATAACTTGAAACTAGGTGTGTACTCGGTCGGCTATGCCTATCACATCTTTCTTGTTTGCTTCTGCAAAATATTATGTGGGGATAGCTTGACGTCATGATTGTTCTTTGAATTTTAATCTGATCATGACCTTAGTTGTGAGAATACATACATACATTCATATATATATATATATATATATAAAAGGGTTAAATACCTAATTTATCCTAAAAGTTTTGTTAAGGGGGCGCTCAACACCCAAAAGTTTTTTTGGTATCAAGTTTGCCTCGGAAGTATTAAAAAGATATCAAATTTATCCAAAAGTGACGGAAGTCCACGTAGATCGTTCATCACACGTGGCATGCCACCTCATCAATCAAAGTATCATTTTTGCCCTGAAAGTTTTCATTAAGGAGAAATTTTGCCTCGGAAGTTTTCATTGAGGAGCAATTTTGCCCTTATTTCTCCCAATATTAAATTTGACTATTAAATCAGTCAAAGACCACACATGTCATGCCTTGAAAAGGTTGAACTTGAAGTCAGAGAAGGAGATCCTTGACATGTTGAGCTCAAGGCGCGGAATTTGTGAAGCCGAATTGGTCACGGGGACTAAAAGGTTTGTCGCAAAACCCAGAGGAAGCATCACTTATGATCTAAGCAAATGAAACGCAAAACAAGAAATGAATTGTTCCAAAAATTGGTTTAGTAAAACAAATCAATAGTGATAATATTTACGTTTGTAGAGACGATCATTTGCTTAGATCATAAATGATGCTTCCGTGACCGGTCCGGCTTCACAAATTCCGGGTCGCTTTGAACTCAACATCTCAAGGATCTCCTTCTCTGACTTCAAGTTCGACCTTTTCAAGGCATAACATGTGTGGCTTTTGACTGATTTAATAGTCAAATTTAATATGCGGGAAAGAATGGTAAAATTGATACATTTTCTAAACTTCCAGGTTAAAATTGCTCTTTAGAGAAAACTTCTGAGGCAAAAATGATACTTAACTCTTATTGGGTTGATGAGGTGGCATGCCACATGTCATGAGGTGGCATGCACCGTGTACACTCAGTTAAACTTAACGGTCAAAATTAACGGATGGGGAAATTTGGTACCTTTTACATACTTCTAGGGTAAATTTGGTACCTTTTTCATACTTCCGGGGCAAATTTGGTACCAAAAAAACTTTCGTGTGCTGAGCGCCCCTTAGCAAAACTTCCAGGACAAATTAGACATTTAACCCTATATATAAATATACATACAAACACATACACATAAATATTTCTAATTAGGCAATAGCAAAGTAAATCGTGGCTAATTATTTTTTCAAACAGTGTACAAAATAATATGTAGCAGATGGTAGTAAATTCGTCTTTTATTTGTTTATTTCCTTTTTTTCCTTTCCTTTAATTTCTTGTCTGCGCAGGAATGAGGTCATCAATTAAGTATTATTTTAATATAGTCAGTGGTTTTGAATGATCCTCATCATCGTTGTATGTGTGTGGGTCATATATATATATATTGTATATATTGTGTGTCTGTATGTACATAGATATACACACACACATATACACATACAAGATTAAGTAGCAAATCCGCCCTAGAAGTATAAGTCTAATAGCAATGTTTCCTTGAAAGTTTTTCTTATTCTAATGTTGCCCTTGAAGTTTTAAAACATAGCAATATCACCCTATTCCGTTAAAAAACTAACTTTGACTATCAAAAACTTGATGTAGACTGTTAACTTTTTTAACGGAAAATGGACAAAATTGCTATGTATTGAAATTTCCAGGGTAACAATGAGACAAAAAAAACTTTTAAGGTAACATTACTACTTAACAAAAACTTCTAGGATAAAATGTATGTGTGTGTACACACACGTATATATGGCACTTTGATTTGTTTTCTCATTAATTTATTTACACTTTAACTTTACAAAATTAGTTTGTATTGTGGTAGATTTGATTGAACCATATTTTTATAGGCTTTTTCATTATTAATTTGGGATTTTTAATGCATTTTCTAGGACATTATTGCATGATTAAGCATTAATTTGAGTTATGCACATTTGTATTGAATTAAAAGGGCAAAATGGTCATAATTTGTTACTTATTCATGCAAATGATTTTTTTGGATTTTTTATGCTATTTTGTGTTTAATGTTGCATTGTAGGTGTTTAAGAAGAAAATTTGAGATTTTGGAGTGTTATAATTAATATTTTAAGGACTGGAAAAAGTTACTGCATAGGTCCCTATAAGTTTTGGAAATTGCAAATTAATGAAGAAAAAGGACAATGATAAATGACATAAAATTCCATATGTTTTGAAAATTAAATTTTACACTGCCAATGTTTCAAACTTTTGGAGTCTAGTCCCTCCATGAACTTTTAACATTTGTAGATTGATCCCCAGACAAAACGCAAAAGTTTTGACAACACCACGAATTGGGAAGCTCGACCAAAGACCAGAGCATTGGACCATTGATCTACCTCCACCCTCGCTAGCAAGGATTGCTCCATCCTCACCAGCTAGTGCTCAAATTTAGCTCACGAGCAGCATCGAGAGCTTGACACCTGAACTCGAACCGGAGGCTTCAGACAGGAAACAAAGAGGCGTCGCCAATTTGCATTCGTCGCTCAACACTGTCAGCTCCAGTTTCATCACCACCACTGTTGTCGGAATCTTCTCCATTCTTCACTGCCGCTGGAACTAATTAGATTGCTTGGATTTTCATTTATGTATTCTCTATTAATTCAATAAGATTATGCTTGCTCTTTGATTTCTAGTTTGTATAGTTGATTTTGGTTAATTTAAGTGTCACGATTGTGCATTCATATGCATTCATATTAGAGGAAACATTTGCATTAATTTAATCCATTTCACATATAAATTAGTCATTGAATAATACTTCTAAGCAATAGCTATGAATGCGATAGTAGATATAGCTATTGATTAGGAGTGTTAGACCCAATATAATTTGGGGTTTTTAATTAAGACATGATGGATTTTAAACTCTCATATAAATTAGTGAGTAAGGATAGCCATTGAACCAATAATTTCTCAAGATAATTCACTTCATTCATATTCCATTAACCATTCCATTTTTATAAAAATACCAAAAACAATAATTTAATATTTAATTAAATTACATTACTCTTTTAGTTATAAATTTGAATAATCTAAAACCAATTTTCCCTTGTTTTCATTGCATTTAGATTACTTATGAATTAATAAAAGGCACCTCAAGAAGAAAATACGATCTTATATTTTCCTATATGTATTCGATTGGTTAAATTTTGATTGTGAACCCCAAAACTCATTTATTAAAAAAAAAAAAAAAAAAAAAAAAAAAAAAAAAAAAAAAAAAAAAAAAAGCCCTCATCTTAAAGTTGTTGCCAGGAACCTACATGTTCTGACTTAATCAGAATTGAATGAGCTAAAAATTTTATATGCCTAATCAATAATCATGGTGCAGAATATTACAATAATCAAGTAAAATATACCTAGATTCATATTCAAAATATAAGGAATTTTTAAAAAGAAGTCTTTAATCTATAATATAAATCACATTAATATATATATATAAACAGTTATTCATTGCCATTTTTCAATTTTATCATATTTATTCATGGTACATATAAGAAAAAGGTGTGAGACATAATATTTAAACGGGGACAATGTTACTTTTTAACATATTTAATGTATTAACAGATATTTTTGTAATTCTGATGAGTGAGGATGGCAGGGATCTAATTAATTTGGATGAGTTGGTGAAGAGATGAGATGGAGTGATGTGAATTAACTATTAACTAGCTTAAATTAATTAAAAAAAAAAAGTCAATTAAAACTGAGGGTAACCCCTTTTTTAACTGTGCCAGCTGTTGCTTATCAACTTTTTGCAAGGACAATTTAATACGTTTTTCCATCAATTATTTATTTTTTTAATTCATCAATTAATATCCAAACCTTTATTGTTACACCAAATCATACAATACCCAATGAAGGGGCCGGCCACCTTTTTTTTTTTTTTTTTTTTTTTTTTCAAACTTTGAGAAAACATGGGCCGAGCCTTTCAATCGTACAGGTAAATAAAGCCGTAGGCTTAGGCCAGCCAAACCATGTACAATACATTAAATGAAACTGTGCCATGTAAAGTTTGAGGTAATTAGAACTTCCTAGGAAATAGGAGAGTGTGAGACTTTAAACGGTGACTAGGTGAGTCATGCATTAGATGGCAGGGATCTAATTAATTTGGATGAGTTGGTGAAGAGATGAGATGGAGTGATGTGAATTAACTATTAACTAGCTTAAATTAATTTAAAAAAAAAAAGTCAATTAAAACTGAGGGTAACCCCTTTTTTAACTGTGCCAGCTGTTGCTTATCAACTTTTTGCAAGGACAATTTAATACGTTTTTCCATCAATTATTTATTTTTTAATTCATCAATTAATATCCACATGGTCAAATTATCACTTAATCAATGTTTTTTTCCCCAAGATGAAAGGGATTAAGCGCATAATCATATTGTCACCTAGAGTCTTTCTTTTACCTTTATTGTTACACCAAATCATACAATTTTTTTTTTTTTTTTTTTTTTTTTTTGAGCCAAACCATGTACAATACATTAAATGAAACTGTGCCATGTAAAGTTTGAGGTAATTAGAAATAATCCCAATAATACTATATTAAAAATCATAAACTAAATTTAAATACGTGAATATTAGTGTAATAAAACGTGCAATTAAAGCTTTATCGATCACTACCTAAATATGGATAAAAAAGGTGCTCATTTCATATATAAAACCCACACACCATGTTGTTGTTGATTTGATCAGTAGTTGAATTAATTGGTAAGTAAAGATGCAATTATTAAATGAACTGATTAATATCTAGCTTAGCTTGTAGGGTATCTATCTTTACAACAAAAAGTAAGACATGAAAAAAGCTCAGGTTGGCTTCCTTTACAGTGAGCAAGATACTAAAGTTCATTAAAGTGTTGAAATCTCTTAAATCTTGCAGCAATGGCGTCTTTTGAAACAAGATCTATTACCGTCAAAAAAAAAAAAAAAAAAAAAAAAAAAAAAAAAAGGAAAAAAGGAACAAGATCTATTAGTTTTTTTTTTTTTTTTTCATATCGACTCACCACCTCATGTTTAAGAAAGCTTTGAGTGAGATGTTTATTATCATTTGGATTACAAGAACCCGATAAATATAATCAAGTATTTACTAAAATAGGCTATTTATATAGCTAGAGAGAGATTATATTTCAGGAAGACCAAAAACAATTTTACAAAATCTGTGGATGCTAGATGTATGAGAAAAATAGCATTAGAATGCTGGATACGCCATAATTAAGATTAGTGCGCTAGATCCCATTAAAAAATAAATATTAGCCTTTTTAATATATGGGGCAGCTTAAATATGATACAAAATTCCAATTCATCGTTCAAAACCCCTAGAACAACATCTAGTCCTAATCCTAAGTATGCAAATAACAATAGGAAAAACTTTAACCAATTACACAATTCAATTCAATTCCTACAAGATAATAAGTTCAACAAATTCCTACAACTTATATACACAAATGCAACAACTTAAAAACTAATCCTACATATAAATTAAAATCATATTTACCAAATATAGTACAACACACTGAGGATTTGTTGCATTTTGTAAGACCCACGCTTGGAATATGTACTGGAGCAACTTTTTCACAACTCGATATATAATTGAGCATCCATCCAAGAATTCTTCAAAATACGAGTTTGTAGTGTAAATGACCACGATATATTACCTCTTATCTTTAATATGAGAGTTAGTTAACTAATTTAGGTATATTAAAAAAGTTAGTTATTTGTAACAAATATTGTTAGGTTTCTTAAAATATCATCTTTCGCATCATGACTACTCTTATATAAAAACTCTTTAATATGTGCAATTAATAGAGATATATATGAGAGAAAAAATTGTAAATTTGGGAGGACAAAGTGGATTGAAGTCTTATATATAGAGTCATATCCAATCCTCAATTAGCTCTTATATCAAGATGAGAAGGTAATAGTAATGAATCAAAATAAAGAGTAATTAAAGTCTGGTTGTAAGTGATTATGTCTTTCATGTTCTTTAGCAAGTAGCATCTTAAGGTTAAAATTGCTCAATACAAAATAACCAATTAATCAATTTATTCTTTACGTTACAAAAGTCCCACTTGAATAAGAATTGAGTAAACTTGAAGTGCTCAAAATCAAATCTCATTGTCATAAAACTTCATAAACTACACAATCAACTTTCAAAGGATCAAATGTTTAAAAAAAAACTCCCAATATAATAGTAACATATTATTGTCCAAGAGGAATTTTAAAGCTACCCGTTACAATAATTCAAAGGGAAATCATTTTGGAAATAACTAGACTTTTCCTCGATTTTTAATTTGGTACTTGTGAGTTTTGCGGAAGTGCCAAATTGAAAATTTGGAGAAAGTATAGGTACTACCAAGATGGTTTTACCTCTTTCAAATTCCCAAATAAAATTCAACACCAAGCCAAATTTACTCAACTTAAATTTGACATTTAAAGGAAAAAACAATCGAAGGCAACCAAATTAATTTAAAATTTGATAATTCATATATAACCATAAAATTTATTCAAATACTATTTGACAGCAAATTTTCCAACTTTTGTAGTAGTAGCCACATGAGCAATGACTTTCATGGGAAGAATTGAACTCCTAAAGCCAATCCAAACCATTGATTTGAGCAATGCACGTAAAAAGCACCTATCTTCTTTCATGTCAATATGGGTTGATATGTTTGTTTTATTTTTATTCACATTTAACGAGGAACACAAATAATTAAGAAGCTTCCTCGTAATTATATTATTGTACACATGAGCCCATCAATTCGTCATCTTTAGAGCAATTATTAGAAAAATAATGTATTCAATTAATCATATATTTGATTCCGGTCTAATCTCCCATAACATCTCAAATATTTACAAGAAAAGGAGAAAAAAAAGAAAGCAATAAAGCAACAAAGAACAACATTCTTTCATTCAGACATAATCACTGTAAGACTGATTCCTTTTCCCTCAACTAGGTAATGTCTAGAAAATACAGTGATGAAATATTCTACATTCAAAATTGTTAATTAATTCTTACTCTCTCTCTCATAATTATATTTTTTTACAACAAATAACATTATTAATATTTCTCCCATAATAAAAATGGCTCATCAAGGCTTAAACCACTATCAACTACTGCACATAAATTCCAAGAAGAATATGAGCAGACTCCATTAATGTCCCCATCAGTGAAGAGATCTGGTAGGTCAAACAATGTTTCTTCATCCTCAGGAACAGAACTTGAAGGAGAAGATGATGATGAAGAAGATGAAGTGACCCGTTCTGACTGGTTCGGCTCGGCTACTCTGGCTTCTGCCTCGGCCTGACAGTGTTTGACGTCATCGAACACAGTGGTGGTGGCTGCCGCCGCTTTTGAAGCCGCGGCCTGGATGTCCTTGGGAGCTGAGCTGGCTGGACGGGGAAGCAGGTGAGCCAGTTCTGGGAAATTGAGGAAAGCCGATCGACCTTTGATGGCTAAAGCGGCTACATCATGGGCTCGAGCCGCCATTTCCGCAGTTGGATATGTTCCGAGCCAAATTCTTGACTTCTTTCTGGGCTCACGAATCTCAGAAACCCATTTTCCCCAAGCTCTCATTCTCACACCTCTGTAAGTAGAATGCCTATCATTATTATTATTATTCCCTTCATCAGTATTATCATCATCATCATCACTCTCACTTCTCTGTCTCTTCTTCTTCTTCTTGCTTTTCTGGTGCTTACCATTCAGATCACCGTTTTCAGACTGATCATGCTTGAATTTCAAACCTGAAACTGTTGCTGAAGTTGACGTTGATGATGAAGATGGAGAAGAAGGTGAAGAAGAGGGTGTGGTAGAGAAGTTATTATCTCTTTCCATAATGTTGATTTGTCAGAGAGGTCTGAAGAATAAAGAGTGGGACGGTGCATACAAATAGAGAGGTGTGTTGGGCTTTGGTGATTCTCTGAAAAAGAAAATCAATATATAAATATATATACACACAAGCTTCTAATTATAGGAACTAGTGTAATTTACACTACAAAAGTGTTCCTATAATTAGGATTGAAAAAAGTATATAATAAAGAAGAAGGAAAAAGTAAAAAGTAAAAAGTAAAAGAAGAAAAAAGGTGATGGGTGAAGAAAAAGGAATAGAAACAAGCATTTGGCTGGCTCTATAAGGCTAATTTATTTGTTTGCCATGTGCGAAATAAGTAAATATTAAATATAAGATTTGAGGTCTTTTTGTATCTTTATATTCCACCTAATTAATAATTCATACTTTTCTACCGTCTTTTGTTATTGACCAAAATGACCATTTAAATCGTTCGAAGACATTACTAAAAAATTCATTTAGTGATTTAAAGTTTTGATTATGTTAGCGAGTAATTTGTACGTACACAAGTGACTCATTGAGCCATAAAATAAGTTCTGACTTTAATTACTCTTTTGACATCGGATTCAAAATACCCTTAATATTTTCCTAAATTTTTTTATTAGATATATTTTTTGTCATAAGCCACGCACCTTCAAGTAAGTGTTTAGTGTCACCTTTTTTTTTTTTTTTTTTTTTTTTTTACAAAAAAGCCCGATAATTTCTAGTATTTATTTTGATTCATTATTATTTTCCATTCTGTCACGTTAGGTTTCAAAATACAGTGACATGGTGTGAAAGATGTATCAAACCAGTAACAGTTTTTTGGGACACATAAATTGATCAAGTATTTACGCATTACACTGTACTGTTTTTTTTTCCCCTCTCTTTTGAGTTTTTCTTTTTTACATTCAAAGATTATAAATAGAGTTGTGTCTCGTTTTAAGAGCTAAGTCTTCCTTTTTTTTAGAGTGATATTTAAAGTTGTAGGACCATGCTTTTCCAACCCACGATTTTCACATTGATACAATCACATCGAAGTTTCTGATTATATATATGATTCTATATATCTTCATTGCAGTTTGTGGATCTATGGCCAATTGGGTCCACATAAAAATGATTTAGGGGTAAAAATTTAATTATCATATTGTCGTTGAAAATTTTTTTCAAGTAAATTAGATTGTGAATAACGTGAGTCTGTGACTGATAAATAGTGAGCATTTTTATAACTGGGTTTGTGAGGAATCATGAAGGATCCTTTATAACTGGGTGCAAGGAATTCAGGGCTAAGAAGTGTAGAGGTTGAGAGCGACATGGTTGAGATTGTCGATTTTTTTTTTTTTTTGCTATAAGAAATATATCTTTTAATCATGCTTAGAATAATTCGATTTATTGTGGATAGTATGACTTGCCATAAATTTGATTCTACATATATTCAAATATATGAGTTTATTGTTTTTATATTTCTACCTTCTAAAATCCTGTCATCTTGCTCTAAAACTTGTATTAGCTGTAACTTGGTTGAACATAATTCACCGTTCATACATCGAGTTCAATATTTTTACTTTGCTACCCTATAAAATTGTGTCGACTCGCTTTTAAAATTGTGTGATTTCATAGAAATTTTTTTGTTGAGCATGATAAATTATTAATGTTGGTGGATATAATTTCAACTATTTATTTTAAATATTTTAAAATCATTTATATTTTTGATATTTAATTATATTTTTTTTACATTTATTTATTAATAAAAGTAAACTCTTATAATTTTATTTCTAGTTTACGATCCGAATTTAATTCTTGTGCGAATTTACTTAAACTCATAAGTTTCACAACTTTACATATACTTCATCCGATTCTAAACATATGAGTAAGAAAATTAGTTATAGTACAAAAAAAAAAAAAAAAAAATCTATTAGTTTCTCTAGAATATCATTTTTAATCATTTACATTAAATTACCTTATCACAACCCTCTTAATATTTGCCATACATAAGGACATAGTTTGGCACAAAAACTATAACTTTAAGAGACAAAGTTAATTAAGATATTATATTTAATATAAAAAATAAAACCTCTAACTAGCTCCTATCCTTTTCTTTATTTAATTAAGGGTTTGTCTTTTCAAAGCTTAGAGCATGACGCTTTCCAATATTTGAACATATAATTTTATTTCTATAAGGTAAAGTCACTTACCACCTTAACAAATAGCATATTGATAACTAAGTCCTATCTTTAGAAAAAAGGATATAAATCGATATGATAATAACCTTTTTTTTTTTTTTTTGAATAAGCCATGATATTAAATTTACCAATTGTGTTTTGCCAAACATATTTTTATTTATTTTTAAATGAATTCTGTGAACTCTGAGCAAAAAAATGAATACTGTGAAAATTAATGCTATCAAATATGTTTTACCAAATATATTTTGGTTGCATATGCAGAGTCAGGGGTGTATATTTTGTTGTAATTCTAATTAAAATTAATGCCATCAAAATTAATCTACGGTCGTTGGTTCAAAATTAATTAACGGTGCCAGTGAAAAGTTCAAACTTTATGGATGGAGAGAACCACCCGATGAAAAAAGTTACACTAAATTAAACGTGATATATAATACGTACCAAAAGCAAGTCAAAATTATAAGATACTAAATAGTTATAAAGTTGTTTTAGAAAATTAAGTAATTTTTCTGTTAAATATCAACCCCAACATATAAAAAAATAATGTAACCAACACCATTGTAAATTTAAATTAAAAAATTAGACATATGGTTATTCGTGATTAGAGAACTTAATGTAATAAATGTAAGGAACTTGATGTAAGTATAATCATATGAAAAATCCAAATTAGGGCCTCTGGTAAGTGAAAGAGGTGGGAAAGGAAGGAAAGATGAGCAAGTTTCCTTGTCTAGGACACTTTTAAATTGGTGGGAATCCAAGTTTCCTCTATGAACAATGAAGCTTTTGGACATATTTACCTCTTATAAAATAGGAAAAATTCTAAGAAAATACCACTTGAAATTCAAAATCTCAAATAGATGATTTCCCAACAAAACAATTAGTCAATTACTTTACTTGTTATTGTTAATCATATTACTTGTTATTATCAACAGGATTTTGAAGTTCAAATAGTATTTTTATGTCATTTTACATTTTTACCTATAAAATATTTCTTTTCTATAAGACAAAAAATATGATTAAATTTCAATTTATGCAACAAATTCCTTTTTTTTTTAAAAAAAAAAAATGCTTTGCATAAGATTTGAATTTGACCCATAAATTCAAATTTAATGCAAGTAAATTCATATCAAATTCGAATTATGAAAAAAAAAAACATTTTTCCTTTTCATTTTGAATTAATTATTTTTTAGGATAAATAAGTATTTCCTGATTCTTTCCTAACTTCACCCCTTCATTTTCTTCCTATCAAACAACTCATCTTCCCTTCTTTTTTTCCCTCCTCAAATCCTCCCCGTACCAAACAATCCTTCATGATAAAATGAAAACTTGTTAGGAAACTGTCGTCTTCAACTCGTACCATTTATAGATGTGAACTTACAGCCCGATCTGGATCAAACTATTCCTTCTTCGGTGTGAACTCATATCAAAGTATACTAACTAATACAAGAAAATTAAATAATTAAATATGAATTATATCATTTTTATTATGTATAAATAGTATACTTAAATGCTCTAATTAATTTAAGAATACTTACATTAAATAATTTCTATGGTTATTATTAAATTACTTTGAGATTTTTAAGACATATTTGAGTACTTTTATTTTTGCTTATAAAAACTCAATATAATATTCAAAATGTGAGATAAATCTGTATAATTTTAGTAAATTTTTATAAAATAATGTTATTAATTTTTAATTTAAAATAATTTCAAGGTTTATAATAAAATTTTAAAAATATATTGGTACTTTATTCAAATAAAAAATATTTTAGTGAGCAAAAGAACATTTTAGTCAACAAAAAAATACACAATATTTTAAAATAATCAATCTCCACATCGATCTATATGTCAAAATAAATAAAAGAATTATAAATTATGCTATTCATAAGAAATATATATTTCTAGTTATTATTATTACTTACAACTCATACTTTCATATAATATTAATAAATTGAACAAGGGAAAAAGACGAGAAGCAACCTTCATATCTTTATCGATATTTTTCTAAAGAAGTAAAATTTTTGCATTTATAAATATATATTAGGGAAAATTAGAATGAAGGACTTAGAGCAAAAGATATCTATGGACATGGAATATAAAAAGTGTAATTATTTAAAAGGACCAAATACAAAAATTTAAAATTTAAAATACTAAAATGCCCCTAATAAAGTCTTTTACATTCCTTCCTAGGTTCTCTTCCATATTCTATTTATAAAACTAATACAAAATTCTAAGTTTCACTAAATTAAACAATAGTTTTCTCAATTTTCATTTTTCACAAGTTGAATAGATATCTATAAAAAAGAATTACACATTCTTCAATTTTTGTCAAAATCAATAAAAAATTTAATTCAAAATAGAATTATATAATTTTAATAAAATTAAGGTCTTTTATCATTTATCATATATGTTAAACCAAGACAGTTTATATACTTTATTTTTTTTTAAAAGCAATTTATGTGAGTTAAAAATTCATTTAATGTTAACAAAAAATAAGAATCGAAGCAACCTATTATACTTTTGTGAAAAATATGAAATGAGTTTACTTTTTATTTTTTATAAAAAAAAAAGCTTAATGGATATTAACATTGATAATATAAATCGGGAAACTTGATGATATAAATTCTTGTTAATCTAATAATATATTTAAAAAAACTTAAAAAAAGAAGAAGATACAATCCTATCCTGATGGGTAGTTTTAATTTAGTTATTTTAAACATTATAAATACAAGAGATAATATAAGAGGGGCAATTTAATGATTTTAAATTTATATTATGATATTTGGTAGTTCTAAATAATTACAATTTAATGGTTCTTTATAATAAATATTATTCTCTCTAGGTCAGTCATTTTAATTTTTCCTATATATTATTACTCTAATCTAAAATTATTCTTATTATATTTAAAATAAAAAATTACATCTAATTTCTCAAACTTGGGGCTACCACTATGACTAACTAACTCAAAATGGTAAACATGTATCCAACACTTTAAAATATTTTATCATGTATATCTAGTATTTTAAAATATTTTGTTGTCTCCAACATTTTCAAATATTTTTTTAGATGCATATAGTACCATAAAGTATTTTTTTAATGCATCTAGAACCCTAAAATATTTTTTCAGTTACATTCATCACCCTGAAACATGTTTTGGTGCATCTAGCACCAAGGCAAAAATAAGTACTTTAAGACATTAGATGAACATGGAAAAAATATTTTAGGATGGTTGATACATCACAAAATATTTTCAAATGCTGGATGTATATAAGAAAATACTTTTGGGTGCGGGATGCACTTTAATCCTTCTTTTTTCTTTCTGAGTAATTAATTATAAATGTAATTTAGAATTTCTGAAAACTTAAAAGAGCACACAAAGCCAACGAAAGAGTCAAAGGATGTTGTCTTGGCGTGTGATGCAAAACTATATATCTTGCAACAACTTGATTGCCAATCTGCGATGAATTCCCCACTGGCGATTCCCCACGTGGGCTATGGTGGAAGTAGGCAAACTAAGAAACACCCATACATATTAAATACTACGTACCTTGTCCTTATATCGTTCCAACGAGATTTTATATTAAAGAGCATGAGGTGTTATTAAATAAATAAATAATGATGTTATTTTAAGTAGAAATTGGATTACTAATTTATAGACATTAAAAAACAAAACAAAAACAATTTTCTATTAAAAATTATATTGCCGAGTAGGACCTCAAAATTTTTTATATGTAGAAGGCAACACTGCTATGTGGTTTTTTTTTTTTTTTTTTTTGGATTGCTATGTGAAATTTATAAGGTTCTGAAACCTGGACCGGTGACTAGATCGGTCAGAGTACTGGGTTAAGGGTTAGTGGGTCAGAACGGAGTCAGCTCGGAGTCAACCCGGGCTAGACCGGTGAGGTTTAAAAAATTGGAAAATAATTAATTTCTCATCATACCAATATAAATTTCACATACTATATACAATTTCAATACTTTAGATTAGTAGCAAAATAACCATATACTTCAATATTTGTGACATATTCAGATATTATTAACAATTTTCTTTACAACCTACATTTGAGACAAAATATTCAGATTAGAGTATTTTCAACCTAATTTCCCTCCATTAACATAGATCCAGGAAAACATAAATATTCACATACTAGAACCTCACAAACCCAAAAGCAAACCAAACTTTCAGGAATCCAAACCAAGCCTTTAAAAAAAAAAAAAAAAAAATACTCGGGTTCACCGGGTTCACTAGGTCAGTCCGATTTCAGCCAACCGGACCGGTTTCTTGGCCGGTTGGTCGGTTTCCGGTCTGAACTGGCCGGTCCGATCCGGTTTCACAAACCATGGAAATTTATACAAGAAACTTTCAATAAGAAACTTTTCCTTAAAAAAACTAGTTAATTTAATTAATATTTTCTCCGGTCCTAATTATAATATAATACTTAGAAGTTAGTTTTGGTTCTAATTATAGGATAGTTTTCTAATTTTTATTAGTTTCTTTTTAAAGTACCATTATTGATTTTAGACAACGTGGCTGATGGAACGTGAGAGGATAAGTCACACCCCCAAATGACCAAATCACAATTCATGTTCTCATGATGATCGTGTCCGTCCATCAAGGAAAAAGGTGTAAAGTATCCAAGAGTGCATGAGAGCCCCCACCTTCATGTGGGTCTCATGCCTTGTCCTTTTCCATTTTTGTCTTCTCTTTATCTTTCCCTCTTCTCTTCTTCGAATTTGTCATTTAAAATTTATGTAAAGGTTTATTAGAAAAATAAGTAAAATTTCTAATTTAAAGTATCTCCTAAATCTCTCAAAATCTCTTATAATTAGAATTGGAACTGGTGAGAGGTAATAACTATCTGTGAATACCCCAACTAATATGTGCAATTAATTAATCCTTATAGTTTGATTTGTTATATGGCTTCACTCTTGAGTATATATATAAAACCATAAATTTAATTTTAATTTATAGAATTTTATAGGCTTTATTTTTGTTTAAGATACTCTTGAGCATTAAATGAGTGCACCTTTTTCAATAGGAATTTATATATCAATTTGTCATATTGTGAATCCTTCTATTATACTCAACATTTGTTCATTAATATCTAGGAATCATTTTTGTCATGGAAGTATTGGTAAGTGAACACTCAAAGACTTTAAAGTTTTTTTGGTATCATTTTTACCACGAAAGTTTAAAAACTTGTAATCCTGCCGATCGGTTAATCTTGATCGTTAGATTATTGCTCTCTTTGTAAACTTTTAGGACAAATGAGCTTGAAAATATAAAAATCTAATAATAATAATTAAATTTTAACTTGTGCTTTACATGAAATTATTAACCACGTTGTACATAATAATTATTAAATATTATTAATTCTTATAAGTTTAGATATCAGACACAGAATATATAGATTTGATAGAGAGTCTATCGGCGGATGAACGTGAATATATATTGCAGCTGTCAATCAAGAACATTTAATTAATGATTAAAATAATTATAAAAACAAAAAATGATTAAACAAAGTTATAGATTGGAGAGTTGGACTTGTGTAAAGACAGAAACATATGGGTGACGTATATGTACAAGGAAGGAGCACATGGATGGCTCTGCAGTCAAGAAAGACTCAACAGTGTAAAATATGTATTTTTGTATGAGATTTATTGAAACAACTTTTTGATATAAATAGTAATGTTGTACCTAACTTTGTTTCTTGGCCACATTTCATATGTACCTAAGTCCAAGATACAGCGAATAGGATGCAGGCCATGGGACAACATTTATGAAGAAAAGAATTATTTTGATTCTTATTATAAAATACCAACTAATAAATATATTTAATTATTTAAATAAAGTATTTATTTATTTTTAAAGAGTATTAAATATTTTTTCTATGTATGCCCATAATTAATAATGGTAATGGGTGAAAGTAATAATTAATACTACATTCTGGTTTTAAATATATGACAGAATTTATAGTGTAATTTATACTACAAACTATGTCATATATTTAAGACCAGAGGAATATAATATTAGAATTTGATGCAATTAGTATGGATAGTATTGAAAATTATTTAAAATTTAGGATAAATTTAATGATTTTAACTATTTTTATTAATTTATAAGAGTTATTAGTAAGTGATTTATAATAAAGATTAGACGGTGTACTCGGTATACTCATTTGGGTTGACGCACTTCAATTACCATTGGACTTAAACCACAGTGACCCTTGGAGTGCTGTTTGAACTGCTTTAATGATTGGTTTGATTTTTTCAGTGCATTGAATATTTATTTATAGGAGATGATAATTATTTTTGGGAAAATCTATATGAGGGCCTAATTAAGGCACACAAACTCAAAAAAAGGCTCAAACATAATTCACATGTCATGTGAATGTTAAGTGAAATGACGTTGATACCCCTGACATTAAAAAAGAAAAAGAAAAAAAAAAGCAGTCTGGTTTTTTGCGCTTGATCAAAAAGCTAAAATAGGAAAAAACACAGAAACATTAAAAGACGCTGAAACAGAGGTTGAACGCGAGGTAGAGAACACGACGCACACATGAGGGGGGGTTCGATCAAGGTTGAAGGTCTAACGTTGAAGGGTGTGTTCTGATCATCCACTGCATTAGAGTCTCAACTCAGCTGGTATATATGTGTTGTGGCTGATCTTTTTTTTCAGTTTGAAGGTTGGGTGGCTGAAAGGTTGGAACTTGGCCTCATTTATGTTATTGTTGGCGAGAAGATAGGTAAGAAATGCAATGATTTTGATCAAGATATCATCATCACCATTCCGCTTGGTCTTTAATCATTGGAGGGTAGGGCTAATAGAAGCTTGCTCTATTTTTTGGCATGAAAACAGAGGGAAAGCTATATTTTTTAGTGGGAATGAGTGAATGAGATGAAGGTACTTTTGATGCAAAAATGATGAAATGTAATAGTTGTTAACACCTACAGTTGTAGTTGTTAATATGACTGATGTAGTTATTAAACTTGTGTTAACTTTTTTTGTTTGATCATACTCAACGACTTTATATGTGAGTTTTATAAAAAAAAAATTTGTTATCTACGATAAAATTTGAATTATTGATGGATTTAATTTCAATTATTTGGATTTAAAATAAATTTAAATCAAATTATTGTCATTTTTTTATATTTTAATTATTTATTATATACTATTAATACCTATTTAATAGTGAAAGTAAGCTCTTACGAGTTTACAATTCGAGTTCATGATACGAGTTTACATCGTTGTCACAAGTTTACTTAAACTCGTGAGTTTGACAACCTTACTTATTTTATGACAAAAATCAATTCTCTAAATATGTATTATATTATGGATCGAGGAAGTAATTTGTTGGATATACATAGTCCATTATTGGTGGATTAGAGCCGCCCAAGCCTAATGCTAGTAGGGCTATTATGTGATAGTTTTGTTCTAATTTTTTGTATATTAGGTTTGTATTATATTTCAAGTACTTTTATTTATGATATGATATCTTTTATTTTCACCTCTTGTCATTAAAATTCCTGGCTCTGCCACTGAATCATAAGGTAAACATTGCAGTTGTTCAAAAGATATACATCATAGCAAATATCATAAAATTTAACAATTCAAATTTATCTCTTAAGTTGTTAGGAATTTGCAAATTAAATAAGATTGATGACGGAGATGAATGCTTTTTCACTTGGTTGGGAGATTTCATCAATTAGAAAAATAAGTGTCAAATTCTAAAATGACACTTATAGTATTCAAAATTTATAAAATTGTTAGTTAAAGACTTCAAAAACTAAAATTAATCTCATGAACAATAAATATGAATTGTTGTTGTTTTGTTGTTTGTGTTTTTTCTTTTTGGTATTATTATAATTATCATCATCAAAGTTGGCACATTTATTTTATGAAATTATAAGATATAATATTTTTAATGTGACAACAATATCTTGTTTTGTTACTAACCTTAACGAAAGCTTCCATGAATAACAAAGACTAAGTCGTAGCTTTAGAGGGTCTAAGTGAACAATATACTCTTTAAATGCGAAGGCATGTAAAAAAAGGCGAAAAAGAAGAATCATATAAATCATTGGTGTAGTGTAAAATTGATGAATTAGAAAATTAAAAAATATGAATAATATTTTTGCCAACAAAAATATGTAATTAACATTTTTAAAAAAATATTTTTTTGACATTAAAAGTTTTTAATCTTCAAATTCCACATCATAGATCTAACACAAAGAGTCATTCTAATGAGATAAAAATACACATTGAGTTGACTTATGATTTATGAAGAGTGCAACATGCACTTAGTAAGATGAAGAAAACAATATAAAGACATCATGTTTATAAATTAAGAATTTGGGTATAAGGCTAGTGTGTGTGTGTGTATGTTTGGATGCATGCATGTGTATGTGTGTACACATAGACATGCATACATACATGTACGTGGAGAAGAATGATGTTGTGATCACCACACATTCAAGAACACCCTTCATGACTTGTTATCCAATCGTATTATACACAAATCTAAACTATTGACTTCTTTTCTTGATGTTTTTCATCTTGATTTGAGTAATGAATTATAATTAATAATTATATAGAATATCCACATGTATTTTGATTACCTACATATATAGAGGTATAAATCTCCATGAATAACTGAGTGAATGATTTAATTAAAAATTGAGATTATATATGAATTGTTTGAGGCTTTAAATATCAAATACAGTATAAAGCATTGACATTTCTTGCTAATGAATAAAATAAAAATTATTTTAAGGTCTAACTCCTTGAAATATGTTTATGAAGTGCACATTTTATTCCATACCAACTAGTTCATATCTAAATATTTTAATTTTTTTTTTAAAAAATAGCGTTAAAATAAAAATATTTAAAGTGCAGAATTTTTTTCCCATGGTCAATATTAGATTTAATTTATACCTCTAATGCAAGGGATCTGAATTTTATAAGATTTAGTTAAAATTAAAGTTGACTTTTGTTAATTCTAGGGCCTTGGCATGATATATAAAGGAATAAATATTAATTAATATTAGATCTCTTTGTTGAATCTTTATAAACATGGATCAACGAAGAAATTATGTTAATGCTAGGTCGTTGCTCATAAGTGACACATTGTATGACTCAAGTATAGTGAGGAATGAGTGAGAGCCGAAGCACCATTGCCATGGTGTAGTGTTAAATGAGCAAGGGCTACTGCACTCTTATGAACGGAGGTGGTTAAAGAAGCTAGTTCATGCAAGCAAGATCAGATTTGGCACTTGGAACATTGGAACCCAATATGGCAAATCCAGAGAGGTGATTGGACTTATCGAAAAGAGAAAGGTTAACATCGTATGCCTTCAGGAAACTAAATGGGTTAAAGAACAATCTTAGGAGTGTGGTGATTTCAAGCCTTAGCATATAGGTAAAATGGGTACAAGGAATGGTGTCAGTATCCTCATTGATAAAGAATTGATGGGTAATGTTGTGGAAGTCAAAAGGAGTAAAGACATAATAATTTCTATAAAAATGATTGTTGGGAGGGATACTATCAACATTATAAGCGCTTATGCACCACAAGTAGGTGCAGAAGCACACCTTGAGGAAAAGTTCTGGGAAGATATAGAGGGTTTGGTTCAAAGCTTACCTCTCATTGAAAGATTTTATTGGTGGTGATCTTAATGGACATGTTGGTAAGGAGGTAAGACAGAATGCAGGGGCTCATAGTGGATTTAGCTTCAGGGTGCTAGGACAACCTGTAATCGATTTCTCTTTTACATATAATTCAAAGATTGTCAACACTTATTTTAATAAGCGGGAGGAACATCTCATCAGATACAAGAGTGGTGCCTCTAGCTCAGAAATTGACTTTTTTATTGGGTAAGAAAACATGATAGAAGACTTTGTAGTAATTACAAAGTAAACCCTGAGGATGGCTTGATTATGCAACATAAGGTCATGGTCCTTGATGTGCGTATAAAGTACAAAAAACAAAAGCGCTGACAAGTTTAAAATCCAAGGATCAAGTGGTGGCAGTTAAAGGGGGAGAAAAGACATATTTTTAAGAGAAAGCTTTTAGAGGAAGGAGTTTTGGAGTTACAAGGAAATGCTAACACTATGTGGAAGGAAATGGCCTAGATTGTTCAAAAGGTTGCTAATGATACTTTAGGAGAATCTAAAGGTTTTGACCATCAATATAAGGAGACTAGGTGGTGGGATGAGAATGTGCAAGAAAAAGTCAAGAATAAGAGAGATTAATTTAAATACATACACTTGTGCAATAATGATAAAAATTGGGAAAGAACCGTGTAGCTAAAAAGGAGCCTAAGGAAGTAATGAGTAAAGCTCATTCTAAAGCATTTGAAGAGTTTTATAAGGAGTTAGAGATAAAGTCTAGGGAAAGAAAGACTTACAATATTGTAAAGAATAGGAAGAGAAAAAGGAGAGATTTGGATCAAGGTGTATAAAGGATGCAAAAGGAAAAGTCTTGATTTTTGATAGAGATATTAAGGATATATAGGAGGCTTACTTCTACAAGATGTTCAATGAGGGAGGACGAGGTTCAACATGTGAGTAAGAGGATTTGTCAATTAGAGAAGGTGAACAAAATTTGGCATTCTACTATAGGATCCACGTTGGTGAGGTTAAGGACGCTCTTATGAAAATGGAAAATCATAAAGTTGTTGGTCTTGACAATATCCGTATTGAAGTTTGGAAATGTTTAGGTAAAAACGGGTGCTCTAGCTTAATAAGCTTTTTAATGAGATTTTATGATCTAAGAAAATGCCAGATGATTGGAAGAAAACCACTTCAGTTCCTATTTACAAGAATAAATAGGATAGCCAAAATTGAAATAGCTAAGAAGAAGGATAAAGCTTATGAGCCACATAATGACATTGTAGGAAAAGATTATTAAACACATATTGAGATTGGAGACAGGCATTTAAGAGAACCAATTTGGATCCATCCCAAGAATATCCACAATAGAAGGGATTTATTTGCTGAGGGGGTTAATGGAGATGTATCGGAGCAAAGGAAGAGGCTTGCATATGGTTTTTATTGTCTTAGAGAAAGCTCATGACTGCGTGCCGAGAGATGTACTTTGGAAAGCCTTAGAAAAGAAGGGTGTGCGTGTTGCATATATCAAGGTCATTAGATATATATGATGGCGTAACAACTAGTGTGAGAATGTTTGGAGGTGAGACAAAGGACTTTCTTATAAGGATTGGCTTTTAGTAAGGTTCAGCCTTGAGACTTTATTTGTTTAACCTAGTCTTAGATGTTTTAACGGAGTGTATACTCGAAGAAATCCACAAGTGCATGCTTTTTGCCGATGATATTGTTTTATGGCTGGGTTGAGAGAAGAAATTAATTCTCAACTTGAGTTATGGAGAAAAACCTTAGAGTCAAAGGTGTTAGATCCTATGTTTTGATGATAACAAATCTTAAGGAAAGTGATTTTTAGGAGTTTAAATCTTTAAGGGTGAAGGTGCAAATTTGCCAACCAACTATTACCCGAGAGCGTTTGGCACAAATAACTATTGAGGGGACCAAAATAGCCAATCAACAATTAAAACGTAAAAAAAAAAAAAAAAAAAAACACCAAATAACTATTAGAAAAAAAATACCATATAATTAAGTTAAAATATGAGGTACTGGCGTAGGACGGTGGCGGAAACGCTGGAGAAAAGAGTGGTTAAGCCTTCTTGTTGGAAAAAGAAAATACCAACAGAGATGGGACCCATAGGAGCAGGCATTGTGGCAGCAGTGGTTGCTGCTTGTGGCATCGGAGGGATGGAGCCAGGGTGCAAGGTGCGTGCCAGTCAAACGTTGTGGACTACTGGATGAGTTCAAGAGGGTGAGTGGAAGACCCAGTAACAATAGAAGCTTTAGAAATGCCGATGTCGCCGACACTGTGACAGTCAATGGAAGACGGAGACACCAAGACAGTGACAGGGTAATAGTTCGTTGGCGAATCTGCTCCAAATTTGTTTTTTTTTTCACTTTTTAATTGTTGATTGGCCATTTTGGTCCCCTCAATAGTTATTTGTGTCAGGCGCTCCTCGGGTAATAGTTGGTTGGCAAATCTGCACTTTGACCCAATCTTTAAATAACGTTTTAAGCATACAATGGTGAATCACTCGAGTAAACCTCACAACTACCACTTGACTCGGATGAAAACGAGCAAGTTGTGGACTTTAAGTTGATTACTCGAGTGACCACTTGAGTGATGTGTTTTTGAAAAGTTAATGATCACTAAAGTGGCTACTCAAGTGATGTGTTCTAAATCCTATTACTCTCGATTCACCATAGTGAAGGTAGCCAATGATCAATTTCTAAAGAAATATTTCAAAAATGATCATTCAAGTGACCACTTAGGTGATGCATCTAAAATCACTTCACTTTCAAACAACCATATGATCTCAACAAGTGGTTATTTTTCTAAAAGAGTTTTCAAAGATGATCACTTGGGTAATCACTCGAGTGATGTATTCAATTTGACATCACTTTCTCCTAACCATAGTGAACTTAGGCAATGGTCAGTTTTGTGAAAAAAGTTTCAGAGTTGATCACTCGAGTGACTACTTGAGTGATGTGTTCAATTTCATATCACCTATTATCTACAACGGTGATCTGTCGAAGTGATCAAGTTTTTCTAAAACCAAGTTTAAAGAGATCACTCAAGTCATATTGAAATGTTGGCATCACTTGCACAACACCACAGTGACTCAAAGCAATGCTTAATACTCTTGAAAAGAGATCACTCCAGCGATGTGACAAAAGTGCATCACTTCCACCACACCACAATGAGCATAATGGTGATTTGTTTTACTTTGAACTAAGATGAAGTATGATCACTCGAGTGACTAAACGAGTGACTCTATTTATGCTAATCACTTCCATATCACTATAGTAAACCAACAAAGTGATTTGTTAAGTTTTGAAAGTCAACTTTTTTGACAAACTAAAGATCACTCGAGTGACCACTCTAGTGATGCAGTCTCAAAAAGAGAACAATACTTTAGAAATTTTGATGTTTGTCCAAATCATATCCAAGCTTGTTATTTTTGCTCCTAACTTTTGTAATATATTGCTATATCAGTATTTCAACATATTACAAGTGATTAATCAAGGATTAACACAAGATTAGTGAAAAGCACTTTTGTGTCAGAAGCATTTATTGCTCTGAGCTTCAACAACTTCAAATTCTCTCTGTCTCTAATGGCTAATTCAAAAGACACAAAGAATGATTTGACATACTTATAGATAAAAGCAATAACCACTCACTCACAACGGATACATTCAAAGAGTAATGGTCATGAACCTCCATCACACTATAAATAAAAGAGCATTGAAGATGAAACAGCTAACTCTCTATAAAATATTTACTGTTGCATTCATTGTTAAGTCTCAAGCTCTTTCTTTGGGTGATATTGTACTTTAGTGATTATTCTTTTACTCTTGGCAAAGACATCATTGAATCATTTATTACAATTAAGTTGCTTAAGGTAGCATGACCTTGAGTGTATGCATCGATTGCAAAGTATAAGGGGGAGTGAGTGTTCTTTGAAGAAGTATACTAAGGTATTAAGAGCCCAGTAAATCTTAGGACGATAGTGGAACTCTCAGAAATGATTCTGAGGACCAGACATAGGTCAATTGGTTTGGTAAGAACTAGTGTAAATCTTCTGTATCTTCCTTCTGTGATATATTTATAACTCCATCTTTATTTAACTTTGTTCTTAAGTTTAAAATTTTTAATATCACCCAATCCACCCCTTCCTCTTGAGTGAAAAGTTTGAACTAACATTTGGTATCAAAGCAAGTTTTCTTGTTTTTTGGTTTAATAGCCAAAGAAGGATCCTATGGCAAGCATGAGTGAAAGTATACTTCCTGATGGAGCTTCAATCACCAAACCCCCAAGATTCTGTGGATAGCACTTCTCATTCTAGATAGCCAATTTAAAGTGTTCGTGACAGCGAACAAATATGATCTCTAGAAAGTAATACAAGATAGAGACTATGTTCCTATGAAGAGAGAAGGAGAAACAATGATCAAGAGGACACCAACAGAGTTTGATGATAATGACAAGAGATTGGCGACTGTCAACAGCAAAGCTATTATGATGATTTAGAGTGCCTTAAGTTAGAAAGAGTACTTCAAAATTTTACTCTTCTTTATGCCAAAGACATGTGGGAGGCCCTTGAGGTAACCCATGAAGGAACCTCTAGAATAAAAAAAAATAGAGTTAACACTCTCCCGACTAAGTATGACTTGTCTTGGATGAAGGCTGGAGAAAGAACTTCTGAGTTTGAGTTAAGATACACTCACCTTGTTAATCAACTTGCTGCTCTAGGCAAAACATATGATCAAAGATCTCAAGTGAGAAAGATTCTTAACATTCTCACAAGTGAATGGGAAGCCAAGGGCACATCCATAGAAGAAGACAAAGGTGAATCCATGAGGTTAGTAGAAGCTTTATTCTAAAGTCTCTTTGCATATGAAGGAAACCTAAAGTTCAAAAAGGAACTGCATGAGATGGATGAGAAGAAAAAAGGATTGTCTCTCAACACCATCAAGGAAAAAGAACCAGAAGAAGAAGACGTCGAAGATGAAGAAATGGCAATAATTGTAAAAAGATTCAAAAAATTATACCATAAGGACCAAGGATTCAAGAAGTTATAGAAAGGAGGTCCAAGTACTAGAAGAGAGACAAAAGATCCAATCATTTGCTTCGAATGCAACAAGCTAGGACATATCAAGTCAGAATGCCCTCTCTATCTAAAGAACAAAGAAAAGAAAAAAGCAAGTTCAGGAAGAAGAAAGCCAATATCTCTGCAATATGGGGAGATAGCTCCTCTGAAGAAGATAGTGATTATGAAGATGTTGCCAATATTTGTTTGGTAGCACAAGAAGAAGAATAAGATAATGAGGAGGTAATGGACTTTGAACCTACTTATGACAAATTGCAATATGAATACAATGCTTTACATTTTGAATTTGTCAAAGTAGTAAAGGAGTTGGTAAGCTCTAAAAAGAAGGTCAAACTTCTTGAAAATCAAGTCAAGAAACAATACGATGATCCTTGTCAATGTGCCAAGAAATAGAGAAAAAGAACACTGACCTTACCAAAACACTTGAGAGATTCAACAAGGGAAGTTAAATGCTCAAAATTATCTTGAAGGCTCAAAAGGTACATAAATGACAAATGAGGAATTGGATAAGATCAAGACCTTGACAAGAAGGTAACAAGAAGAAAGATAAAGCCTATCTCATTTATTTTCAACATTCTATACTTGCGTCTCATCCTTTTGCATACTATAATTTTTCATAATAGAAAACGGCACTATACAACCTCTTGTTACCACATAAAGGAGGGAATCATTGCAACCTATAAAGGGGTCCCAAGATAATCACATGTGTAAAGAGTGTAATTCTAGAAATTTTGGTAGCGAACCTTCAATTGAAGTTTAAAAATAGTAAATGAACTTGGTTTAATCTGATATTTTACAGGGAGAAAATAGACATCTTAAGGTTCACCATGATGTATACTTTTGTAGTTTTTGGATTTTTCAACCAAGAGATAAAAATTTCTAGAGTTGAGCCAGGGAGCAACTGGGCGAATCTAAACCAGAAAGTCAAAATTGGATACATGCAAAAATATATGCATTTTTGGTCTCTGAAATTATTTTTTCTGCAAAATAGACATCTTAATGGTTCAGATGAGCTGGTTTCATACAAATATGAGTTTTGTAGAATTTATTAAAAATCATTGAAGTTAGACCTGATGCATTGGATTTTTCTGGAAAATTGTTCAAGGCTCGGTTTTGATAAAAATTGCAAGGGTATTTTTGGAAATACTAAGAGTAAGGTATTTTGGTGTTATTTAGGGTTAATACATACCTTGGGAAGTGAACAGGCACATTAAAAAATTGTAAGACAGTACATGCTCCACCAGGTAGTAACCGCTTTACTCAGATATCTTTATGTGTTTTGTTGTATGTTTTTATTTTCCATGTGGTGTTGTATATATTTTGCCAAATATGCATACAGAGTTATGTGGTTCCTAACGCTGAGGACGATTGGTCCAAGACCGGCCTCGATTGGCGGTTGTACGGGTTGATAGGTCCGGGGCTGTCCTAGTGTAGGCAGCTTTACGGGTCGTGACTCCGGTAAGTCCGGGGCTTGCCTTGGTGAGGTAGCCTGACGGCACGTGGTAGTTAGTGATGTGTATGTTTCTGTTTGCATATGTGGTATGTTTGGCATATTACTGAGATTTTTATATCTGACATGGTTGCATGCATACACATCACACATTTGGTATTTGAGTATTGACGGTTACTCTAGGGGCCACTATCAGACCCCAGACTCTTCTCTAGTCACAGGTGGACGTGCCTGAAGTGAAGAACCTTTTTGGAAAGGTAAGGGCTTATCAGTGTAGATTGAAGAATAAGGAATGCCCTATTATGTTTTGTACATATTTTTTGGGATGACTGTATCTATATATTTTTGGCATTTATATTCAGATGACTGTACCCTTAACCCTTCGGAGACTTTTACTTTCTGTTCATTTTACTTATACTAGCTCACTCTGATATAAGTTAAATGGACCTAATAACCAAGGAAAGGTAACAAGTAAAAGGAATCCCGCCACCCAAAAGGGCGAGGCCGGTAGGGGTGTAACAAAGAGTGATTCATACTAACCACAAAGGACCCAAGAAAGTGTGGTTACCTAAAACATAATTGCTTCTTAGTGCAGGTCTATCTCAAGGCATTAAAGACAAATAAATAGTACATTGACAATGGATGCTCAAGACATATATGATTGGTGACAAGAGCAAGTTCACCATGATGGAACCAAACAAAGGAGGCAAAGTCAGCTTTGGAGGAAATCAATCTAGGAAAATTGTTGGAATCGGTGAAGTAGGCTGTTGGTTGATTTCCTCAATGGCAAGTGAACCAGTCGAACAAGTAATAAAGTGTAAGTAGAGTATCGTCCCACAGAGACTGAGATACCAATAAGTGACACTCAAATGCTATGATAGTTGTGCTAAACAAAAAGAAATATGATTGGTTTGAGAGGTTTTTGTGGTTACGCTAAATAACAAACAAAAGTAAACAGAGTATCGTAGTCGTAAGAAGATATCAGTAGGAAAATAGGCTGAGTTATGAATCATTCTTAAGCATATCAATCCCCCAGTTGCTTTGCACATTGCTATAGCATTTATACTGCACAGTTTCTACAATACTATAGCATAGCTACTAATAACAACGCTATTCAGTTAACCTACCACTATAATCTATCGAAGCTTCCGCTTCCGATACATATAATACTAACTTTACTCCTTCCATATTCCTATGAAAATTTTCTAGTTTGAATGTACCAAGCAGTAGTTTGAAAAAAGGAGTAGTAGATTATAACGAAAATTGTGTAGGTCTGGAGCCAGAATCATATCAAATGTTTGCAATATTGATTGGGTGCTTAGCTTTGCTTTTGGCAGTGAGGAGGTTTATTGTGACTATGATAGTTGCAGTGTGAGCGAATTTGAGGGCAATGATATACAGCAGTGACACCACATACTTAACCAAATTGGATGTATCGGGCTACGTTTGACAAATTGTATCACATGTTAGACACAATTGGCGGATTGATACCAACTAAATATATGCTAGTTGATGAGAAAGTGACAATGTTCCTTCACATATTGGGGCATCATGTGTAGAACAGAGTCATTCAGTTTGAGTTTGGAAGGTTGGTGAAACAATTAGTAGATACTTTAAACTTATGTTGAACACTACTATTAGACTACAGCCATTGCTTCTGAAGAAACCCAAGGTCATTTCGAAGGACTCAAATGATCATCATTGGAAGTGGTTTAAGGTATGTAGATTGTATTATTGTTGTCACAAGTCTAATTTACTAGCAATGAAGAAATTATGGTTTTAGCTTACGGGGGATTGTGTTTTTTTATTTTTGTGTTTTCAGGGGTCCTTTGGTGCATTAGGTGGGACACACGTACATGTACAAGTCCTTGCAGAACATAAGGGGAGGTACCAAAATAGAAAAGGAGAGGTAACAACCAATGTCCAAGTGTGTACTTTTTATTCTGCTCGAATTTTGTAATAAAGACCATTTATTAGAGATTTCTTATTTTTGTTTTGGGCCAATAGTAGGGCCTATTTCGTTTTGGCATGGCAGCTAGGTTTTATTTAGTTAGGTCGGCCACCAAAATATTCTCATTCACGTTCTAGACAGGTTTTGGATTGAAATACGAAGTTTTATTTTCTCCGAGTTGTTCTTCATGTTCTTCTTCATCTTTTCTTCGCGTTTTGCTTAGCCATGCTTGGCTAAACTTCTATGGTTAACCCAACGTGAGGATTCCATGATTCGTCCGAGAACTTGTGCTTATTCGGTAATTTAACTCGTTTCTATTTTCCTCTAATCGGATTCGATTTAAAAATAGTTCGAATATTAGATTTAATATTCGGTTTGGTTTATCCCAAGGACTGAGTTCGAACTAGGTTTTAAGTTTTACTTGTGCGATCGCACGAAAGTGGGGCCATTTGTTCGGACATATTCTAGCGATCGTCTAGTCGAGGGATTTTCTGGTTTTGTTAAATGATGGGAGTCTCGGAATCGAATGTTGGGTTGATCGATTTTAATCGCCTCAATATTTCGTTCTGTTTCTTTTAAATTTTGTTTTTATTCAGTTTGAACTAAAAACCCCCTTTTTACAAGCTTTGTTTCGATGTTATTCGATCGGACCATTGTGTGAATTCTTTGGGAAAACGATCCAGGTTCCCTATTACTGCAAATCTTTTATTGAATCTGGTTATTTTGAGGGATACGAAAAATCTTTTTCAAAATTTGGCGCCGTTGCCGGGGAATTTGCATCGGTTTGATTAGTAACATTTTTTTTATTTTTTTGGTCTCGTTGGGACGTAACGGGTATTTCAGAATTTTATGACTTACTCGATTGGGCTGATTTTTGGTGAGCTGAAAGAAAACCCTATTTTAAGACGAACATAGTGCTATAGCACTATGGGTCCTCGGATTTAAGCCAAATTCCATCGTTTAGACCACTTTTTCAAATTTTTAATTTTTTTTTGTTCATTTTTGGGTTCCCCAATAGTGTAGAAGTTTCCTTTGTCCAAGTCCCATAATTTTTAAAAATCATTTGATAGTGTTTTTGGACTTGCTTTGGTCAATTTCTAACATAGGGTTTTGTTTTTGTTTTTTTTTTTTTTTTTTTGCTTTGTTTTTGTTTTGTTTTGTTTTTTTTTTTTTGTGTTTTTGCTTTTGTCTTGTCTTGGTGCTTTTTCCACTTTTTCCACTTACGGTGGCGGTTTCGTAATTCGATTATCTGCGCAAATTCTGCCTTGTGTTTGTGTTGCATGAGTACTAGGAGCACTACTAATCCGAAGACTTATTGCCATTTGATCCGAAATAGAAAGAACAATTCTTACTTGCTAGAAGAGTTGTTAGGCTAAATCGTGGAATTAATACTTTGAATTAGACATTGAACTTGAGTCGATTGTGACCATTCGATTGTGTCCATTCCGTTGATCTTTCGATTGTGTTTTTGATAGTACTTCGATAGTCTTGTTGTTTTCACCGATTCTAGTAGCAATTTTCCTAACTCGAAACTATGGCGTAAGAACAGGAAAATCGTCTTACTTTAAAGGAATTGAATGAACTCGATGTTAATTATCAACCTTTGTGCATTCAATATCCTGCCCTTGCTTTAACTAACTTTGAGCTTAAATCTGGTCTAATACACTTGCTTTGCCTAAGTTTCATGGTCTTTCGGGTGAGTGTGCCATTAAGCATTTGAAGGAATTCCATCTAGTGTGCGACAATGAAAAACCGTGAGCCATTGATGAAGATCAAATCAAGGCGAGAGCTTTTCCTTTCTCATTGGAAGGTGGAGCCAAAGACTCGGTTGTTGTACCTTCACCTTCATCTATTGGGAGCTGGGCCGAGGTTCGAGGTTATTTATGGAGAAATATTTCCCTTCTTCAAGAGCAAGCTGCGATCAAGAAGGAAATTGCCAACATTAGACAGTCAATGGGGAGACTTTGTATGAGTCTTGGGAGAGGTTCAAAAGGTTATGTGCAAGTTTCCATACCACCCGCATCTCGAGAAAGACTTGATTACCCATTTCTATGATGGTCTCGCTACCCGGTAGACAAAGGTTTGGTGGATGCTTCTAGTGGTGGGGCTCTACGTAACAAGACACTGAAGATGCCCGAGACTTGATATCGAGATGGCGACCAACTCTCGGCAATTTGGCACCAGGGCCAATAGCACTCCTGTTTACCATGTTCAAACACCTCCAGTCCAGTACGATTCTCAGAGATTGGAGAATAGACTTGATGATCTGACCTCTCTGGTGAGGCAATTGGCAGTGACACAGACAGTACAATCTTCTCCTCCTCGGGTTGGGTACCCATGGGGTTACGTTCGACCCTTACCATTCTATCGACTCTTGCCCTACCTTGCATGACCCTGCTTATCAAGACCAGTCAGTAGCTTCAGTGGGTGCTTTTCTAGGAAAGCCACAATACCAGCAGAATAATGCCTTCTCCAACACCTACAATCCTGGTTGGAGAAATCCCCCTTTTTATTGAATCCGATTGCTACATATTCTGAACTCGGACATTCTGGTTTTATTGGATCATTCTGTTGGGTCTACAATTCTTGACTCTTCGATTAAATTTCTTGGTAGTTAATTTTGGGATGCTGGTTGCATGATTTGGTATTGACCTTTGTGAGATTTTGGGCCTGCATGAATGGAATTCATCTTTTACCATTCTTTCTTTTATGTGTGCATCTACTCATGATTTGTGTTCTCTAGAACTTGCTCCTTTTCTTTTTGAAGCTAAATTTTTCACTTACGTGCATAAGTATGATGGAAGCTTGTTTTCTTTCTTTCATTTTCCCAATTTGGCCAAATAGCTTTTCCCTTACATTATATTCCCTTTGCTAGCCCCTTTGTGCCTTATTGACTCATTCTTTTCTAAGCCACATTACAAGCCTAAGCGTAAAACCATTTTATTCCGCACCTTGCAAATTTATTGAGCATTGGTTTCACCTTGGTTTTGTGTTTCAGTGTGGGGGTTGCCCGGTGTGCAATATTTTAAGTGTGGGGGGGGAGTATTTGATTTTGATTTTGTGCCATTCATCATTTGGCATTAATGTTGGTCATTGTGGTCCTATACAAAAAAGAAAAAAAAAAGGTACAAAAAAAAAGAAAAGAAAAGAAAGAAAGAGAGAGAGAGAGGAAGCAATGTAAAGAAGGAGAAATAAAAAGAAATGATATTGAGGTGATTTGCTATTATTAATTGATGTTCTTTGAATTTCTTGGGTGTTTAGGTGTGAATAATTCAATATCATTTCTTTTTATTTCTCCTTCTTTACATTGCTTCCTCTCTCTCTCTTTCTTTCTTTTCTTTTCTTTTTTTTTGTACCTTTTTTTTTTTTTTTTTTGTATAGGACCAATGACCAACATTAATGCCAAATGATGAATGGCACAAAATCAAAATCAAATACTCCCCCACACTTAAAATATTGCACACCTGGGCAACCCCACACCGAAACACAAAACCAAGGTGAAACCAATGCTCAATAAATTTGCAAGGTGCGGAATAAATGGTTTTACGCTTAGGCTTGTAATGTGGCTTAGAAAAGAATGAGTCAATAAGGCACAAAGGGGCTAGCAAAGGGAATATAATGTAAGGGGAAAGCTATTTGGCCAAATTGGGAAAATGAAAGAAAGAAAACAAGCTTCCATCATACTTATGCACGTAAGTGAAAAATTTAGCTGCAAAAAGAAAAGGAGCAAGTTCTAGAGAACACAAATCATGAGTAGATGCACACATAAAAGAAAGAATGGTAAAAGATGAATTCCATTCATGCAGCCCAAAATCTCACAAAGGTCAATACCAAATCATGCAACCAAAGATCCCAAAATTAACTACCAAGAAATTTAATCGAAGAGTCAAGAATTGTAGACCCAACAATGATCCAATAAAACCGTAATGTCCGAGTTCAATATGTAGCAATCGGATTCAATAAAAGGGGATTTCTCCAACCAGGATTGTAGGTGTTGGAGAAGGCATTATTCTGCGGTATTGTGGCTTTCCTAGAAAAGCACCCACCGAAGTTACCGACGGTCTTGATAAGGTGGTCATGCAAGGTAGGGCAAGAGTCAGTAGAATGGTAAGGGTCAGAACAGAACCCACATGGGTACCCAACCTGAGGAGGAGAAGATTGTACTGTCTGTGTCACTGCCAATTGCCTCACCAGAGAGGTCAGATCATCAAGTCTATTCTCCAATCTCTGAGAATCGTACTGGACTGGAGGTGTTTGAACATGGTAAACAGAGTGCTATTGGCCCCGGGTGCCAAATTGCCGAGAGTTGGCCGCCATCTCGATATCAAGTCTCGGCATCTTCGTGTGTCTTGTTACGTAGAGCCCCACCACTAGAAGCATCCACCAAACCTTTGTCTACCGGTAGCGCATCATCATAGAAATGGGTAATCAAGTCTTTCTCGTGAGATCCGTGGTATGGACAAACTTGCACATAACCTTTTGAACCTCTCCCAAGACTCATACAAAGTCTCCCCATTGACTGTCTAATGTTGGCAATTTCCTTCTTGATCGCAGCTTGCTCTTGAAGAAGGGAAATATTTCTCCATAAATAACCTCCGAACCTCAGCCCACTCCCAATAGATGAAGGCCGAAGGTACAACAACCAGCTTTGGCTCCACCTTCCAATGAGAAAGGAAAAGCTCTCACTTGATTTGATCTTCATCAATGGCTCATGGCTTATCAGGCCGCACACTAGATGGAATTCCTTCAAATGCTTAATGGCACACTCACCCGAAAGACCATGAAACTTAGGCAAGAAGTGTATTAGACCAGATTTAAGCTCAAAGTTAGCAGCTAAGGGCGTGATATTGAATGCACAAAGGTTGATAATTAACATCAAAGTTCATTCAATTCCTTTAAAGTAAGACGATTTTCCCGCTCTTCTCGCCATAGTTTCGAGTTAGGAAAATTGCTACTAGAATCGTGAAAACAACAAGACTATCGTAAGTACTATCGAAACACAATCGAAAGATCAACGAAATGGACACAATCGAATGGTCACAATCGACTCAAGTTCAATGTCTAATTCAAAGATTAATTCCATGATTTAGCCTAACAACTCTTCTAGCAAGAAGAATTGTTCTTTCTATTTCAGATCAAATGGCAATAAGTCTTCTCGATTAGTAGTGCTCCTAGTACTCATGCAACACAAACACAAGGCAGAATTTGCAGATAATCAGAATTATGAAACTGCCACCAGAATTGGAAAAAGTGGAAAAAGCACCAAGACAAGACAAAAGCAAAAACACACAAAAATAAAAATAAAAACAAAACAAAACAAAGAAAAAAAAAAAACAAAACAAAACAAAACCCTATGTTAGAAATTGACCAAAACAAGTCCAAAAACACTATCAAATGATTTTTAAAAATTATGGTACTTGGACAAGGGAAACTTCTACACTATTGGGGAACCCAAAAATGAACAAAAAAAAAATTAAAAATTTGAAAAAGTGGTCTAAACGATGGAATTTGGCTTAAATCCGAGGACCCATAGTGCTTTTGCACTATGTTCGTCTTAAAATAGGGTTTTCTTTCAGCTCACCAAAAATCAGCCCAATCGAGTAAGTCATAAAATTCTGAAATACCCGTTACGCACCAACGAGACCAAAAAAAATAAAAATAAAAATGTTACTAATCAAACCGATGCAAATTCCCCGAACGGGCGCCAAATTTTGAAAAAGATTTTTCAGATCCCTCAAAATAACCAGATTCAATAAAAGATTTGCGAATAGGAACCCGGATCGTTTTCCCAAAGAATTCACAATGGTCTGATCGAATAACATCGAAACAGAAACAGTAAAAAGGGGGGTTTTTAGTTCAAACTGAATAAAAACAAAATTTAAAAGAAACAGAACGAAATATTCAGAAGCAGATTAAAATCGATCAACCCAACATTCAGATTCCAGAGACTCCCATCATTGAACAAAATATAAATAACCCACGTTTGGCTCTGGACGAACCGAGATCTCTCGCATTCGCCCGTAAAATCCCTCGACTAGACGATCGCCTAGAATATGTCCGAACAAGCGTCCCACCGTGCGATCGCACGAAAACTTAAAACCTAGTTCGAACTCGGTCCTTGGGATAAACCAAACCGAATATTAAATCTAATATCCGAACTATTTCCGTAAATCGAATCCGATTAGAGGAAAATAGAAACGAGTTAAATTACCGAATAAGCACAAGTTCTCCGACGAATCATGGAATCCTCACGTTGGGTTAACCATAGAAGTTTAGCCAAGCATGGCTAAGCAAAACGCAGAAGAAAAGATGAAGAAGAACATGAAGAACAACTCAGAGAAAATAAAACTTCTGTATTTCAATCCAAAACTGTCTAGAACGTGAATGAGAATATTTTGGCGGATGACCTAACTAAATAAAACCTAGATGCCATGCCAAAAAGAAATAGGCCCTACTGTTGGCCCAAAACAAAAATAAGAAATCTCTAATAAATGGTCTTTATTACAAAATTCGACCAGAATAAAAATCCAGAAAAATGGGTCTGTCTTTAGCTCCAATTTCTTCCATCTTCTTGTCCAAATCAGCCTTTCGAGTCTTCATAACAATTGTAGCCCTCTGAATCATCTAAAAAAGGAAAGAAGAATCAGGCTAATCAGATATCTAGATCAAAAGTTATGGCAAAAATACTAAATCACTGTAAATCTGGAATTTAATCATAAAGAATGAATCAAATTCAATTAAAAGCTCAAAGCCCAATTAAGTAATAAAATCCATTATTTATTAGTCAAACCTTCCTAATTTTATTCACCAAGAGATACAAATAAGTGTAATAATATTCAATCATCGGAAGGGTCAACTGCGGATGGGAGGGTGTTGAGAGATGCTATAGGGAAACCACATGGGCTAAGAGTACCACAAGGTATGGGTGTTATAATTGTTCAATATTACTAATTTTTTTAGGGTGTAGTAATAGGAAAAATCATTTAACTGATATGATTTGATAGGCCAGGAAACTACTACTTGGTTGATGCGGGGTACACAAATTGCCAAGGCTTTTTGTTGCCTTATAGAGACCAAAGGTACTACCTTAATGAGTGGAGACAATGATACCACCCTCAAACTCCATATAAGTGCTTTAATATGCGACATTCGGCTACCCCTAATGTGATAGAAATGTGCTTTGGCATACTAAAGTTACGTTGGGAAGTCCTGAGGAGCCCATCTTTTTATACAGTTAATATCCAAAATAGATAGATTGCCGCATGTTGTTTGAAACATAATCTGATTCATCGGGAGAATATTCAAGATCCTCTTGATGAGCAGCTTAAGTCGTTTGAGCCTCTACCTGCAATGATTGAGAACACCCCCATCATTCCTATTGAAACAAGTGATTTGTGGAATAATTTTAGGGATCATGTTGCAAATAACAAGTTCGCTACGTTTATGGTGCATAGAGATCATTGATTATGTTTTATAATATTGTTGCTTGTTTTTGGACATTATCTTTCCTTTGTCTGTGTGACAAAAAAACAATGCTGCAATATGTGAATTTGAATGAAATTAATTGCCACTTTGTGTGTGTGTGCTTGTTTGTTACTTTTTTATTATCTTGAAGTTAAATAAAGTTGATAATTTTTCTATGTCCATGAGTTTTTTTAGATATACCAGTGTGAACATAGAAGTAAGGGCAAGATAAAAATGTAGACTACGGAGGAGGACAAGGTGTTGGTTGACTTCCTAATTACTCTAAAGATGAACCAAAAGTTCATAGCCAACAATGGGTTTAAGACGGGATCTACTACTGCGCTTTAGTCAATGGTGGAAGAGAATCTACCTAGATGTGGGATAAAAGCATGTCCTCACATAACCTCCAAAATCAAGACCTTGAAATGCCTGTGGCAAGCGACATATAACATGGTTTATAGGACTAACACTTCTGGCTTTAGTTGGGATCCTAAGACAAAATTTGTCACAGCAGAGAAAGAGGTCTTGGATGAGTATATCAAGGTATGTTTTGGCATTACTTTGTTGGATTTATTCTAGTTTACAATGTAATGTGCCTAAGCTTCATGTAATAACTTACTTGGTCAAATTGCAGGTCCATCAAAAGTCTGGACACTTTCGCACTAAGTCCTTCCCCAACTTTGACTCTTTATTCATCATGTGGGCAAGGGACAGGGTTGTGGGTGAGGAAGGAAGGTCCCCTACTGGAATGGAGGATGAAGTCAATCTAGAAGATTATGATATTCCAGAATCACCCCATAATGTTGCTGGAGATGTTGAATTCTCACAGACAATGTATGAAACTGGACCCACAACATTGAACGAAGGTGATGCCTCATTCTATCCAAATAAGAAGCGATGTCTGAACAACTTTAAAATCCTTGATAAGGTGTTGCGAGAGAAAGTTACATCTTTTGATAAGACTATCGTCACTTTGTTTGAAAAATTAGGGAATCAAATGTCAACTCAAGAAAGGCAGGCAGAACTTGATGCCAAGGGGTCTAATCTATTCATGGAGCTGCTGGAGGTAAAAGGTTTGACACACAATAAGAGAAACATTGCTCATATCAAGGTACTAAGATGTGACAAACTACTCAATGCCTTTGCAAAGATTCCTCCACTGTTTAAGCCCTCATGGATCCAAAGCCTTCTAGAGTAATAGATAATTTAGTTAAGTTAAATTGGGCACATTGTCTTTTGGTTGTTGCCCATGGAATACTCATATGTGCCCATATTTTTTGGACACAAGTCTGTCTTTTGTTTCTATTGGATTGCAAGCTTTCGACCATGTTCAGGTTAAAGGAAGTTAAATTGAACATGGGCAAAAGTTTGTGTCCTCCACCGTGTACATATATATTTTGGTACAGTTTGTATGTTGGGGCCATATGTATATAGGGTAGTGCAATGGGTCAAGTATGCATCATTATCATTTTTGATGAACTTATCTGACATGACCTTTAGTTGTAAAGCTTTTTGAACTTTGTTATGTAACAAACAATGTCCAACGATTATGTATTTCAATGTGACGGATTTATTTCCATTACTTTTACCGTCATTAACTTAGTTTCGCCACTTTCAATTTCTACTACTTATTTCCATTGCTCATGACTAGGCTTTTCCTCCCATATTTCAAAAATGGCTAGGCTTTTGCTACTTATTTCCATTGCTCATGACTAGTCTTTTCCTTCCACTTTCAATTTCAATTTTTGCTACTTATTTCCATTACTCATTCTGGATTTATTGCTCATTAATTGCTCTACAAGATTATTTCCATTCCGCAATTGAAAGACCTTTTCCGCTATTCCCATTCCACATTAATTGTCGTATCTCAACAGGCAAAACAAAAGGAATGAAGGAATGTTTAATGATGACAACTCTACAAGATTAACGTTATAAGTAACGAAAGAATTCAATGTCCAAGGGCTATATTTATTACTTACAACGGATTCATTGAAGTTTCTCAATGGTCATTAATTGCAACCACCAAATATAACGTGAAGTATTCCATTCGAATCAACAACTGAAACATTTACGCTCAAACAAATTTATTTCAAATTATTGTTTCATTTATTATTGTGTAATATATTCAAATATTCTTGAACTTCAATAATTCTTTATCTACTCTGTAATAGAATTATTTTCTGATCATTCTTTCTATAAGAAAATCAATGTAAAGGGACCTTGACAATGGGTGTATCGATTACAATTTGTAAGGGAGGAGTGAATTCTAGAGAAAGGATTACTCGAGAGTTACAGAGTATGTAATCAAAAGTGTTAGTGAAAAACCCATAGTGTCTGGGGACTAGACGTAGGTCAAGAGTTTGGTCTAAACCAGTAAAAATCTTTGGTGTCTATTATTCTCCCTTTCATTGCTCTATTATTTTGGCTATCGGGCTTAATCGTAAAAGTTTTTTGAATTACTCAATTCACCCCCTCTTACGTGATATTCCATCTTCAACTCTCGGTTTTCTCTAAAAGTTAAAGCATCCCACTGGAGTGGGTAAGAGAGCATTCGAGTGATGATACCAACTTGAAGTGCCTAAGCAAGTCACTTGCAGTGATTTGTGGAAGTTAGAACTTTCCACTTGAGTAGATAAGTGATCAATTAAGTTATGGTGTTAACTTGTATGAAATTAGCAAGTGACTCACACAAGTATTGTGAGTTGAAGCTAATCACCCATATAATGGTTTTAAGGAAACGAGTGATATGGTCAAGTCATTCAAGTGATGATGCGAAGTTTCAGCGAGACACTTTCAAATGAATCAAGAGTTTGTGACCTTAACATAAGATCACTAAGTGATCTTGAGAATCACTTGAGTGATCCATAAAATCACTCGAGTCACGCTAAAACATCTTCCAAACAACATAAGATAACTCGAGTTATATTTCAAGCACTCAATTAATATTGTTCACATATTTTTTAATCAGCATCTCAGATTTTTCCATGTTTTTGCAAAATCATTTAAACCTTGATTATATTGCTCCTAATCATTTTTAATCATCACTAACCAAGTTTCCATGAGGATTACAGGTGATTGAACATGGATTAGAGCTCAAAGGCCAACAAGTAATGTGTCAACATCTCCAACAGTTATATTTCTATAAAGTGACAAAATCACAACGAGAATACAAACATGCCTAACAGATTCTTCAACATCCCCAAGGGTTATCAGAGCTACATCAACTATAAATTGAAAAGCATTCAGAGACCAAGATATATGAGCTTGCACATTCGCTGTCAAAATGCCAACACTCTGACATTTATCTCATTTGCTCTATGTTTTCTCAGTGATCATACAATTTACCTTTAACTAGTTCTAGCATCATCAACCCCCGTCACACTATAAATAACAAAGCATTGAAGATGAAGCAACTAACTCTTTGCAAAAAAATTTATTGTTGTATTCATTGCTAAGTTTTAAGCTCTTTCTCTGTGTGATTATGTACTTCAGTGATTATTCATGTACTTTTGTGAGAGCCATTATTGAATCATTTATTACAATTAAGTTACTCAAGGTAGTAGGACCTTGATTGTGGGCATTGATTACAAAGTGTAAGGAGGGAGGCAAGTTTTCTTTGAAGAAGAACTTGCTTGTAAAGAGGCACCAGGATGTTAGTTCTTGGAGTTTTGATGATAACAAGACCTAAATAATCAAAGATTTTATATTGAAAAGATTGAGTTTTTAATACAGTAAATATTCTCCATCTAATAAGGTTGTTAAGCGTTCACATAATGCAAATCGTCAATTGGCCAAGCAATGATCAGAAGATGTTGTTCATGTTAATCGAGTAAGTATAATTAGTTACTCAAGTAATATCACTGCTGGAATAATCATTTTTAACTTACATGATATTACTCAAATAATAAGAAGCGTTACTCGAGTAATCGCACTATAGAGACCATTATTTTGAACTCCTATTAAATTACTCAAGTAACAAAATGTTACTCAAGTAATATTTGCATATTACTCAAGTAACAAAAATGTTACTCAAGTAATATCATTCCAGAGGCAAACATTATTTGAAAGCTATGCGATATTATTCAAGTAACAATAATTATTACTCGAGTAATCTCTCTAGAGGCTATTATTTTGAATACCTGCGATATTACTCAAGTAACCTATGAGTGTTACTCGAATAAGTTTCTCCAAAATATCATATCACCTTGTTGTATTATTAATTGCTATCTTAATTATACTGGGCCTTTTCCTATTACTATCTAATCTGACTCAAACTCATTTATATCATATCTAATCATCTTTTTGAGTGATTTACAGTTGATTACCCATGTTTAAATTGAGATTAGCCGAAGAGCCGTTCGTTGTGTCAAAAGCATTAAATGCAACTCAGAAAACAGAGTCTACAATCAGAATATAACCTCGAAACAGACGAATACATTCCTTCGAGGCATACCAATTATGGAAATCATTCTGAGTCAACTTCTGCACAAGTACATTGAAACTCGTAAGGGGGAGTGAGTCCTAGTGTGATAGGATTATCTTGAGTGTTTAATGGAAGATTGGTATAAAAGCTCATCACATTCAATTCCGCCAACTACCGAAACTCTCCGCATTCATTTTGACCAACTACAATTTACTGTTTCATTAACTTCGCTTAATATCTTCGGATATTTTCTGTACTTAAGTGATTATCACCTATCTACTCAATGAGGAGTTAAACAATTATTTCATCTTCTGTTTTAAATCTTAAGGTTGAGGAACTTTAAGTATGTGTGCACGATTACAACTTGTAAGGGGGAGTGAGTCCTAGTGTGATAGGATCATCTCAAGTACAAAGTGTGTAATTGCATATGTGATTAAGAGTTAGTGAAAATCCTAAAATGTTTGGGGACTAGACGTAGGTCGAGGAGTTAGACCGAACCAGTATAAATTCTCGGTGTGTCCTATCTCTCTGTCTCTCTATTTTATTGTTCATTGTTCAAACTAGAAAAAGGTTTTCAAAATCCCCTATTCACCCCCTTTTGGTGATATTCTATTCATCACAGGAGCCCTGTGAATCTTGGGATGATAGTGGAACTCTCAAAGGATTCAAAGGACTGAATGTATGTCAAGTGGTTTAGATTGAACTAGTATAAATCTTATGTGTCTTCCTTTCAGTGATATCTTTCTAACTCCATCATCTTTATTTAACTTTGGTCTTAAGTTTAAAATTTTTAATATCATGTAATTCAACCCCTTGTGTAAAAAAAATTGAACTAACAAAAGGGTTTCCGACTAAGTTTGAATAAGATATAATATATGCATTGCACTTTTGATAAGAGGGGAGTAAGAAGTGGTTTGGATGTCAAATTAGGAGATCAGGTTATTCCATAGGTGCCGAAGTTCAGATATTTGGGATTAACTCTATAATAAGATGGTGAAATTGATGGAGATGTTGATGATGAAATTCAAGCTAGGTGGTTTAAATGGAGAAAAATTCCAGAGTTATTTATGACCGAAAAGCACTTGATAAAGTCAAAGGAAAAATTTATTGTATTACTATTCAACTAGCAATGCTTTATGGTAGTAAATGTTGGGTTGTGAAGGGGTTACATGAGCACAAAGTGGGGGTAACTGAGATGAGGATTTTGAGATGGATGTGTGTTCATACACGGAAAGATAAGATTCATAATAAACTTATACGAGGAAGGATTTTAGTGGCTTCTATTAAAGAAAAAATGGTATAAAATGGTCTAAGGTGGTTTGGACTTATACAGAGGAGGCCATTGGATCCACCAGTGAGGATGGTAGATCAAATTGTTTTGAGCCTAATTAAAAGGGGTAGAGGAAGACCGAAGCCCAAGATTTGGTTTTTGATAGAGCTCAATAGCTTCGTTTAATCCATGTAGCTGGCCCCACCTAGTAAGATTAAGGCTCTGTTGTTGCTTCTATAAAAAATTGTACTTATTGTGTCTTTTTAAGTTTTATCAGCATTACTCAATTATAACTATCCCTTCAAATAAAAATAATTATTTATTTAAAAATATTGATATTAATTTTATTTATTTAATATGTTGTAATTTACAATTTTGGGATCTACAGAAAGTTTCCACCCCAACCCTAATGCAAATAGGAAAAAATTCACAAACTCCCACATAGAGTTGGGATATATATATCTCTTGCTTTCCTCATATATCTTAACTAGGCCAGGCTTTGATAAATTGAACAATTTTTTTTTGGAGTTGGACTTAAAGGCCTTGGAAAAACAGGCTTGAGTACACACTAGCTATAAATTCTTGGTCTTATCATATATGAGTCCTTAGCTCACCCCCTTTGTATTTTTTTCTTTTGTGAAATAACCCCCTTGTATTTTGTAACAGCTTATACATCGCCTAGTACATGAATTTGACAAAGGGACTGATATCTTAAGAAAGAGGCTATGAGTTTGACACTCTGTAGTTATGATGAGTACATGAATTTCTTCTACTGAATAAAGGATGACAAAAAAAAAAAAAAAAAAAAAAAAAAAAAAAGAAACTATAAGAACTCAAAAAAAGAAATACAAAAACCTCATTAAAATTCAAGGAAAACCATAAGGATTGACAAATTAAATTCTCTCTCTCTCTCTCAAACACACACGTACACTTATATGCGCTAAATTATATGTTTGCTGCTTTAAGTTTGGATAAATTTCAGTTTAGTCCTTATATTTTTAGTCCATTTAACATCATTAGAACATACTGATTCAACAATTTTAAATGATGATTGTGCAGTTATGCACAAAACATGCTTATATACTAGCAGTTCACCACATCAACGATCGGTTGCCTAAATTATGAAGCCTTGAAACTAAATATTCAAAGACAGAGGCCCCATTTCTTTGTGGGATCCTCTTGATTTCATCGTAATTTGTTAAAGACCAAACATTTCATAGAATTTTGTAATTGAGCCCCACCTGACTGACTCTCATCATGAATAAAAATATTCAAGGTATAAGAACAAGCATTTTCTCTTGTTTCAGCAAAACTAACATCTCAAACCTATTTCAGGGTATAGAAAATAGTGAGATCCCCTACGGAGAGCTTCTCTCTTTGAAGATTTCAAGCATATGATTGAATTCTATCAGCTAGCTAATTCCTATGCGTTTCACTTCAACAAAATAATAATAATAATAATAATTTAAAAAAAATACTGAGGTCTGATATTGGGAGATGATATGTTAATGGTGGTTTTTTTTTTTTTTTTTTGGACTAAGTACTGATAAATTTGGGGGGAAAAAATCTGTACTTGTTTTTTTAAAGGTTAAGGTGCATTTTTGCCAACAAACTATTACGAAAGAGCATCTAGCACAAATATTAATTAAACGTACCTTAAATACTAACAAACAATTTAAAATGTATAGATTTACCAACGAACTTTTACAAATGTGCAAATAAGAAACGCCGTTAGAAAAAAAGATAATGTCCGTTATTTAAGATGCAGATTGGCCAACGAACTTTTACTCTAGGAGCACCCAACACAAAATTCTTAATTTCACTAAATTAAATAATTTTTTTTGTCAATTGTCATTATTCAAAACTACTTGTATAGATATCTTTGGACAAAAATTACTCATTTGCTAAAATAAACAAAATTTTTAATTAAAAATATAATTATATGATTTAAATAAAACTCAAGGTGTCTTATAATTTATTATATATGTTAAACAAAAAAATTATATGATTTATTTTTATTTTAGAAGAAATTTATGTGAGTTAAGAAATTCATTTAATGTTAATAAAATTTAAAAAATCTAAAAAAATCTATTATATCTGGAAAGAAATGGAATGAGTTTAATTTTTATTGTTATAAAAAGAGCTTAATGGATATTAACGTTGACACTTAATAATATAAATCCGGCAACTTGATGATATTTTTGTTAATTAAATGATCTATTGATTATATGAATATGGGACTTGTTGAAAAAAATTTAAAAAGTCCCATAAATAATTTGTTGAGGCTATTCCAAGATATTTAATGAATGACAATTTTTTTCAACAAGTCCCATATTGATATAATCAATAGATAATTTAATTAACAAAAATATCATCAAGTTGCAGGATTTATATTAAGTGTCAACGTTGATATCCATTAAACTCTTTTTATAAAAATAAAAATTAAACTTATTGCATTTCTTTCCGGATATAATAGATTTTTTAAATTTTATTAACATTAAATGATTTTTTTAACTCACATAAATTTCTTCTAAAATAAAAATAAATCATATAATTTTTTTGTTTAACATATATAATAAATTATAAGACACTTTGAGTTTTATTTAAATCATATAATTATATTTTTAATTAAAAATTTGTTTATTTTAGCAAATGAGTAATTTTTATCTAGAGATATCTATACAAGTAGTTTTGAATAATGACAATTGACAAAAAAAATATTTAATTTAGTGAAATTAAGAATTTTGTCTTTAACCCCTCCTGAGTAAAACTTTTTTTGTCTTGGATGCTCCTAGAGTAAAAGTTTGTTGGCCAATCTACACCTTCGATAACAGACGTTATTTTTTTTCTAATCTAAGTAGCGTTGTCTTTATTTTATTTGTAAAAGTTCGTTGGCAAATCTGCGATTTTAAATTGTTTGTTGGTAGTTAAGGTATGTTTAATTAATATTTGTCTTGGATGCTCTTTCTATAATAGTTTATTGGCAAAAATACACCTTAACCCTTGTTTTTTTAAAATATAATGTAAATTAACTCATGCGGATGTGGTGCACCGGACCAACACTACTAATATATAAATATGCTTTGTTAGTGTTTAATTTTACATTGTCATCACTTAAAATTATTTAGTAAACATTTTCTATTAAATGAGACTTACTTTATTAAGATTAAAAAACTGAAAATACACCCCACTAAATTGAAACTTCATCCAAATTTTTTTTTTAAAAAAAAAAAAAAATGCTAAATATGTAATTTCACCATACATTCATACATAAGTATAAAACATTAGGTTTCTATAGATACGATTTTATTTAACCTATAGTGAAATTTCTTCTTTTATATGAATAATAATAAAGTCAAGACAGTGACGTTTCAAGGATGTGAAATTTCTTTTCTATAGATGTATTTTTGTTAAAAGCTTACAAGCTTTCAACTTTTGAACCTTTATATAGAACAGGCTTCATAAGCAAGATAATGAAGGACTGATAAAAACCTTAGAGCTGAGTCAGCCTATTTCCAGGTTCTGTGCCCTTATAATGGCAAAAGTGAACATGTATGTAAACATTCTAAAATATATATTATCCCTCCATTAACTAAGTGGATATAGGCTAATTTGTAAATATTGATCAAATTAGCTCAGTAATTTAATTTTTTTTAAAAATGTATGTTCATTTTTTTTAAAAAAAAAAACATATTCTTTAATTATTTGTGTTGAAACTACCTAGTAAGGCCCTACTTTTAAGACTCCGTTTGGATCGAAGAAAAGATAGGAATGGAAAAGAATGGAAATGAAAAGAATAGAATAGAAAGGAAAATATTTTACCTTTATACTTTTGGTCCATACGTGAAAAGAAAATTGGTTGATAGGAAAATTTTTGTTTGGTTGGAAGAAAATAAGATAGGAAAATGAGGTATAATACCAATTTAACCCCTAAAAATGAAATATTATTTTAAACCGTGTTTGTACTTCAAGTGTATATTTCGAGTCCACACTCAAATTTTTGCACTTCTCTTTCTCCTTCCCTCGTCAAAATTCCAATGGTCATTGACTCTCTTCCATCTCTGTCACCTCCGATCTGACGGATCTGCAACAGCAAAGAGGCCACTGTTGGTGGCTGCTTCTTTCTCCTTCCATGATGTTTTCTAGCGTCACTCTCTTCTCTCCTTTCCTCTCTCCGACTTTAAAAAGAATAAGTTGGTTTTCTCACATTTTCTTCACCCGTTGGAAAATGGGTTCCTACCAAAATAGGTGAGAACCAAATTTCACATGTTTAAGGGAAAATTCACCCATCGTCGGGAAAAAAAAATCATAGGAAAAAGAAAACCAAACAAGGCGGTACATGGAAAATACCCATTTTCCTTTTCCTTTCCTCAATTTTCTTCGATCCAAATGGGGCATAATAGAAATTCACACTTATGGTTTGAAAGAAATAGTTATAAATGAGGGAAAAAGTTATTGAAATATTATATTTAAAATTAAAGTAAAACCCCTACTTACCAACATGAGTTGGTTATACTGAAAAGGCGCTTTAATCCACTTACATGATGTTTTGAATTAAGGGTCCGTTTGGATAGACTCTTAAAAAAAGATTTTTTTTTTTTTTTTTTTTGGTAGTGCTTTTTTTTTTTAAGCTCTAAATTGGAGCTTTTAAAAAAAGTAATTTTAGCATTTTTTTGTGACTTTTTCTTTTTAAAAAAAATATCATCTAAACATATAAATTAATAAAACAAGCATTTTTTTGCATTAAAAAAGTGCCTTTTTTTTTAATCAAAAAAGCTCATCCAAACGAGCCCTAAGTCGAAATCCATACACTTAAGCACGATATATATCCGCATGAATCCGACTTGATCATATAGCTATACAAAAAGGATAAACCCTGCAATTAGCTCCTATATATAAGACTAAATGAAGTATAACACTAAGAAAATTCAAGCATATATTTTTTTTTTCCCCCCGAAAAACATATAAAGTGAGTGTTCTAATAACAGGTATAAATAGGGAAGGAGATACTCTCCTTATCCTTTTTCTCATTAGCCACATCTTAGCCATTGATTTTGGAAAATAAAATAAAAGTGAAAGTAGTACTTTGTTGATTGGACGGATGTGATTTAGAGATTATAAGGAATAATGAGAAAATGATGATGAGAGAAACTCAACCCTACAAATAGTTACCTTTTGGGTACTTAATGAATGCATCACAACTTTATAAGAAATTTTCACTACCGCTAGTGAGGATGGGCACAGTTGGTTAAGGTGTTGGGCCTTCACTCCAAAATGGAAATGTTCGATACCCACTAATCGATATGAGGGCCTCATTGGTGGGCGATCTGTAAGTACCTCTATAAGCGCTCTTTGAGCCTGGAGGCATGCCCTGGCCCTGGTGGGGTACCTGTGTCTACCCCCACCTAAACTTTTTCTTATTATTAAAAAAAAAAAAAAAAAAAAAAAAAAAAAAAAAAAAATCCACTACCGAGTACTGAAAATAATTTGAGAACGGGCCAGCCAACTCATTATTAACATAATTGACAAAATAATATTCAGCTTCTTTTTCATTATAAAAAATTATTAACACTTTGGTTTTGCAACGTCTATTTGAAACTAATTTCTTAAGATTCTCAATTATATCGCTACTAGATGTAATATTACTTTCAACGTTGTAGACCAAGTAAAATCCTAGACTGCTTAAATATTATGGTTGTGAAATCTTGTAGGAATCAGATACACTACCCAAAAACGAAAAACAAAGTTTAAGAAAAGTTTATAATAATCAAGAAAAGTGTCGCGCAGTATAATGAAACATATCCTTGGAATAATTTTTTCCAGAAAAATTGAATAGAAACTTGCAACGCTCTCATGTCTTTAATGTAAGGCCCGGTTTTTTTTTTATTTTTTTTTTTGGTAGAGATTAAAAAAATTATTTCATCATGACCTAGTGTATATTACTAAATTATATACCAACTTTTAAGTCAGACAGTTTAGTTCGGAAAAAATAATAAATATGAATACTTAAAAGCAATTTATTTAACTTTATTACTCTCTAAAAAGGTTAATTTGATATTATATTAAAGACCATAATATTAAGGACCGGAAGAAATACAACATACCACACGAGCTTGATTTTCCAAGGAGCACTCCATTATGGACTCAAAACTTCAATTAAAAACAAAAAAAAAAAAAAGTTAACGGTCAACCCCAAGATCAAAAAAGAGGTCACCATCCCAGCAAGGTGAACACGCACAAGACATAGCCAATAAATAAATAGGAAAAAGAACACCTGGCTGAATAGAAATATTTTCAATTTTAACCCAAATTTTAAACCATTGACTATACTCATGGGCGGTCACTTGTCATCACTAATATATTTTGAGAAATTACAAATCACCCCCCCCCCCCCCCCTTTCTTTTTGATCTTTTCAATATTATAAAGTAAGAATTTGGTTTCAGGTTTAAAAACCATCTAAACCATAGATTATGGTGTTCATTGTTTCAACCAAATGTACTCAAAACATTTTGTTAAATAATATCAAACCCATTATGTCCTTGTATTGGGAGACACCAAATCCATGGTTTCAAAAGTCTTTTTTGTACAAGTCAAGACAAAACTTCTTTCACGTACTTCCCTCGTAAATTGTAAAAACATTTCCAAAAAGCTAAAAACAAACATGCACTAACATTCAAAGAACCAGAAGCACTTCAGCAAAATACATGATCAACTTTAGAAAGTATTAATGATGACTTATTATTCCAATGATCTTTTGAAGATATTTTAATTTAAAAGTTCTTGACCATCAATTTGATTCTTATGTCAGTTTCACAATCAAGATAGGCGGCAAAAACACTAATAGAAACTCACCAAAATGGAGGCATCAGTGTAAACTGTCGCCTAAGACACTGACATCAGTGAATTTTCATTAGTTCTTAGCACCTTGGACGCAAAGGGTTGTGCTAAACAACTGGAAGTTAGAAGCTCAGTCCAAAGCAAACCTGACCTGCTAGGATATGGGATCTCCACAGCACCACTTGCAACACAGAGCATTTATAACCTTTTTCTGATATGCTAAACATTAAAGCAAAATTTAGGTAAACTACAAAACGTTTGAAGAACACTAAATCAAATATAAACAGTTCATCACCAACCCTAAGATATGAAAAGATTAGGTGATATCTGCATCATGCAAACGGGATATAGCCACACATAATATTCTAACCGGATAAGGGTAAGACATATATTCCTATTACTGCTGAGCACACTGCACTCGAGGCATTGATGGCTCATCATCATCATCATCATCGTATGCCTCACGATATTGCTGTTGCTTCTTTCGGTTCATCTCCTCCTCAATGTTGACATCATGCAGAGTAGCTTCCTCACAGTCATCCAGCTCCATATCAGTCAACTGCTTGCTTGGCTTCCGAGGTAACACAGTTTCTAATACCCGACATTGGTCAGGGTTGAGGAACCCTGAGTCTGGGAAGTCAACATTAAATTGGATGTACAGACGGCCCCTCATGAAGGGCCTATTATGATGTGGCATTCCCTCATCATTTATCGCTTTATGCTGACCTACACAGAAAAATTAACATTGACCATTAAGGCATATATTATATGAATGAAAATGAAAATGACAACAAAGTGAATTCATGCTATTGATTGATTAGTACCTGGCTTGATGACTTCCCCTGGGTTTGATTTGATCAAGAGTTGCCTCCCATCCATATGGGTAATGACAAACTGGAAACCGCAAAGTGCCTCAGTTAAACTCAGGTTATGCTCAACATAGAGGTCGTCATGCTTCCTCTTGAACTTGGGGTGCTCCTTTACTTGTATAACAAAAACAATGTCTCCAGCAATTGTGTCAGGCTGTGACAAGAAAACAAGAGCAATTAAACTGGTGTCTGCAAATTCAAGCCATGATAATCTAATCTACAAAATACATTGCCAAACCCCAAGTAGCTGCAAATTTTACTTACAGCTTCATCAGCTTGTCCGTCAAACACAATTTTCTGACCCTGTTGCATCCCTTTCTCAACATGCACCTCTAGCACCTTCTTTTCCTGAGTGACTTTGTTTGCCTTGCACTGAGGGCATTTATCTCTCTCGCTAATGACCTCACCTGCAATAATGAAGATGAGTTAGAGAAGCTGAAATACAAGAAAGCAACTCAATATAGGAGAGATTTTAAGTTTCCATTACCACTTCCTTTGCAATCGGGACAGACATGCTGCATTTGTTGAATCATACCCAGACCAATCTGCCTTGTTGTAACCTTCATACCAGAGCCTTGACATCCATAGCATCTTCCTGCATTTCCACTTTTAGAACCTTTCCTGATTCATGACAAGCAAAAAGTTAAAACCAAAATGGTAGCTAATGGCAAAAAGATGTAACAAAAATGACAGTTGATAAATAATTTAAAAAAAAAAAAAAATCACTAGTTATACTACTGCTTAGCTCAATTAATGAGAAAACAGGTAGCACTGTAAACACCACGTCCCAAGTGCCTCAACTAACAGTGTTATATAACCAGCAACAATTCAACCCAGTTGGTATACTTACGATGTCTCCCATACTTTCAGATTCCCATATGGGACTTGGAAAGGTAAATGGTATTTCCTTGATGAAGAATATAACTATAAACCAATGACTCACTTAGACATAATTGATTAGAAAGAAGACTCTTTACATGTATTAGATGAAAAAATTGAAAATATTGTCTCAGAATACAATTATCAGCTAATTGCATGGCTTTGCAATAATTATCACAGTAGCATCATTGTAGAAAGTAATTTAATCATAACAGTTTCATTCACATGTAAATTAGAAAAATATTCCCACATACTTCTGATAAAATTATGTGTTTGGTATGGGTATACATATATATATAATTTACACATATATAGTTGTGCATTATCCATATATGGTTGTGCATTATCAATATCATTCCTGTCCTCGAATCAGAAACATCACTGAGACATAACAGCACAAGGAATACAAACAGAGAATATATTAAACCTTGCAAGAGAATTTCTTATGTAAAATATCCTCAAGGCAAGTCCTTACCCTTTACATTTTGAGCAAATCACGTTTCTAGAAAGAGATAATTTCTTTGTGGTGCCATTGTATAGATCCTCCAGAGAAACCTTCAAAGTTTGCACCACATCTTCACCGTGTTTCTTCCTTCTTCCACGTGAACTACTGCCGCCTGAAAGGTCATTGTAATTGTGAGCTGACCAAAGTTGCTACACAAGTGATAAAAGAAAATGAAATTGCTTAAGCATAAGAAATTCTCACCACCAAAGGATGATGCGCCAAAGAATGACTCAAATATATCAAATGGATTATGAAATGGGCCACCTCCTCCCCCTCCCATTCCATCTTTAAGGGCATCTTCACCATACTGGTCATACACTTCTCTCTTTTCAGGATCACTGAGCACTTCATAGGCTTGAGCTAACTCCTTGAACTGATACAAATTCAGATATTTAGCATCAATCCAGGGAGGGGCAACAAATTTTAGTGAGTGAAGAAACACAAAAAAAATGGTATAGCAGGCCCCATCATTTTGAGTGATAAACTATTTAAATACCATGATTAATATGGTATAACTTGCACAAAAAGAAGAAGATATTTAATGTTTAAATTGAAGGCAAAACACATTGCTAGACATATAAACAAACCATAATATAGTAAAACTTGCACAAAAAGGAAATGATATTTGATGATCTAAATTGAAGGCAAAACACATTGCTAGACATATAAACAAACTATAATGTTTTAAAATCAAGCATTTGACATTAAAGGAGGTTATAGTAGCATACAAAAAATGCAGTTAAGACCATAACACTCACCTTTTCAGGGTCTCCACCTTTATCTGGATGATTCTTGATTGCAGCCTTTTTATAGGCTTTCTTGAGTTCATCTTGGCTAGCACTTTTTGAAACACCAAGAATTTCATAATATTTGGTGTTATCACTCCTAGTTGGCGGACGCCCAAACATGGCTCGTACACCTTTCTAACACTAAGCCAACGTTCCAAGAAAAGGAGAAACAGGGTTAATAAAATCAACAACCGCAACAACTAAAATCTGTAGCAAAATTTTTCAAAAAAAAAATCTATCTCACATCACCACCAATATCTAAAGGAATATTAACTATGCCCAAAGGCTGACAAATATATAGCTGTAAAGAATAAATTAGATTAGATTTGGTGCAGAGTGCTTTTATGAACAGGTTATAATACACCGCATAAGGTGCTCCATGATACTAATATATAACAAGCCCCCCCACACCATCCCAGGGGGAACAAAAGAGAGAGATTGATCTGTTCCCTCCAATGTTAATGATGAAGTAAACTTACACCGGACCAACACGATAATAAATCTAAAGGATAATTTCATTTAAAAACGTGATACAATGACAATTTGAATTCCCTCACCAATTAACCAGCAACAAGCACAAACCAGGATAGAAAAAAGTCGATACAGAAATAATATCTTAAGTGAACGGGAGACTCATGCTTGAAAACTAACAAGACACAACCAAAAATAAATAAATAAAATAATCGATCTCGAAAACCTAATTCCGCCATTCGTTGAAACTGAGCACCCAAAATTCCTAATTTAAGCAGAGTCAATCGCGAGAAGCAAAAAAATATGTACTAAGAAACTATACATAAAGGACACTGCACAGTACCTGAAATAGGTCAACAAATTCTAATTGAACATATGAACAGATCCAAAATCACAGAAAGGAAAAAAAGAGTCTCACCCGATATAATACAAATCTAAGCGATCGGATGAAAAGGATACAACAATACAAAATGGAGCAAGGGGAAAAAAATTAAAAGGGAAGAAAAGAATAAAAATCGAAGAGACGAAATAAGAGGAAAGAAAATACCTAAAAAGTTGTTTTGTGTTCCTTTTTCAGGAAGAAACCCCGAAGAGAGAAGGATACAAAGGAGAGGCAACGGATCTTCTCTCAGCACGCCGCGAGAGAGAGAGGGGTAGATAACCCTTTGGTATGGGAAAGAGGAAGAACTAGTTGCGGAATAGCTTGGTTTTGTTAGGGTGGAATTCGCTATTTCCACTCCGCGTTGTTCCAGCGCCGCCCCAGCCCCGTGTCACACCGTCCTCCAATCACCATAGACCACCTGGAACAGGATTGGAAATACCGATCCTGGCCCCAAAACAGTCTCCTCCCGTCACGTCTCCCCACCAGCGAGGAAATCAATTCAAACTCTCAGGGTCCGGGAAACGGATCAGTCCGTTTAAACCCGTTTTGATTTACAACTTGGATTTAAAAAATACATTGTCGATAGATGGTTTGTCTTGTCCAACATTACTATAAAAAACCCAAAAAAGATTTAAATAAGACCCAAAAAATGTTCCTTTTCAAAGGGACGTCTCGGAGGGAGTAGTTAAAAATTTAGAACTTTTGACGTCCTGAATTAAATTCAGGACGCCTTGGTTAAGGCAATTCAGGACGCCTCATATAAGGCAATTCAGGACGCCTTCAGGACGCCTCATGTAAGGCGTCCCGATTAAATCGGGACGTCTTAAGGTTTTTTTTTTTTTTAAAAAAAAAAAAATTCAACCGCATAGCCTCCCCACTCGCTTGCCTCCTGTACTCACCACCATTTTGCCCACAACCCAGGACACAACGTGGCGGTGCTCTTCCACGACAGCAGATTTGTGCAATCAGCGAAGCAAATATATTTTCAAATCTGGAGTAACAAAAAAAACCACAAAAGCATATATGTGCAATCAAAAACAAAACTATTTTTAGATGCAAAAAAGAAGAACCACAACAGATCGTGCAATTAGCAAACAAAACTATTTTTAGATCCGGAGTAAAAAAAGAAGAACCACAACAGATCTGTGCAATTAGCAAAGCGAGATCTATTTTCAGAGCTAGAGTGACAAAACAAAAAAACCACAAGGGATGGAGAGGAACCTCAAGATCGCTGGACCTAAAGATCTGGAGTCACGAAATTCCCATGACGTAAAGATCGTTGATGCCTTGCCGTCTTACGCTTTTGCCGGTGAGTCGTGTCATCGTAAGGGATGGAGAGGAGGCCACGGCGAAGGAAGGAGCAAGGTTGCCAAGGAGGTCACTATGAAGAAGGTCCAAAAGCAAGTTCTTCGCGCAATGAGAAGTTTAGAGAGCGGACACATCGAGGAAAAAACTAGAGCGAACGTGATTATGTTACGACCGTATTGCAAAAGAAGAATAGAAAAAATTATAGAGTCTCGTGATTAAATTCCCAAATTGGCGACTGAATTAAATTCGGTCGCCAAAATTCCAAATTAGCGACTTCCGAATTTATTTCAGTCGCCAAAATTCCCAAATTGGTGACTTGAATTAAATTCGGGTCACCAAAATTCATAAATTACACCCGAATTTATTTCGATCGCTAAAATTCCAAAATTGTAAAAAAATTTAGCGCTATTTAAGAATTTTTTTGCGCCCAAGAGAAATTTCGGGAATTAAGGCGACCGAATTTATTTCGTGTCGCCAAAATTCCCAAATTGTAAAAAAAAAAAAAAAAAAAAAACATTGGCTCTATTTAAGAATTTTTTTGACGCCCAAGAGAAATTTCGGGAATTAAGGCACCCGAATTAAATTTACAAAATTCCCAAATTGGCGACATTCGAATTTATTTCGGTCACCCAAATTGTAAAAAAATTCAAGTAAATACCCCATGGCACTAAAAAAATAATAATCATACTTCCTCTTGGGCGCCAAAAATTTCCTTAATGGGGCCAAATAATTAATTTTGGCGTCCTAAAATCTCATTCAAGGCGCCTTAATTCCTGAAATTTCTCTTGGGCGCCAAAAAATTCTTAAATAGCGCGAAAAATTACATTTTAGATCTCTTAAAATATATTTAGGACGTCAAAAAATTTTTTTAGACATCCTAAATTTATATTTGGGTTGTCTAAAGTCTAAAACTCGAGTAAATAATTACTACAATGCCACTGCCTTCATTTTTTACTTCCTTTTTTAAAAAAATGACGTCTTTTAGGGTAGTAGTATCCATATTTTGTAGTAGTGCAACATCGATATCAACTAGGAAAAAGGAAGATTTCACTGTCCTTAAATCGTGGGTGAACCAACCCCTTTCCTAAAATTTATTTTAAAAAAAAAAAATTACACCACGGAATTCTATTGGTAAGAGCCTAATAAAATTATGCAATTTAAGAATATGATTAAAATTAATTAAAAACAGTAATTGTGTATGAAATAAACTTTTTTTTTTTTTTTATGTATGCCCTTGTGGGAAGGTGAGTAAAAGAGAAATAGAGTAAATATAAGTAACACTAATATTTTAATTTATACAATTTATATAATTAACGAGGGATAAAAAATTCATTTAATTATTCAAACAACTTTTTTCGAATTGTATAAAAAAAAAAACCAAAACAATTCAATTTTTGGATTTTTATAAAAAAGACCGGTAGGAGTAAATATATTTTTAGTCTTTTATAAATTACATCATCAAATATGATGCAAACATATCAACATAGTTATACCATTATACATCAATTTTTTTATTAGGAATGGAGATTTGATTTGATTTAGTTTTAGTATTTGGGTTTAGTTTGACACTTAAGTTTAGTTTGCAGGTATTTATTATTTGAATAAAAAATTTAGAATATCTTTTTTTGTGTACTTTGAAATAGGTAAGAGATATTGAAAATGTTAAAAGTACCTATAGCCTACGAGCCAGGCCCTAGCTCGCAGGAGTAAAGCTTCAACTTTAGTGGCACCAGTGGGAAAAATGATTTATGGAAAAACAGTAGTTATACCTATCAGCCTTATTTGGGATATTGGTAGAAAAAATAACTTATGAAAACCTTTTGCTAAAAGTCGATTATAAAATATAATATATGTTTGGAATGGTGGTTGCATTAGTAGTTTTTACTTCATAAGTCAGGTTTAAATAAAGCGCTTTTGCTCCATAAACTAGGAAAGCTGATTTTTCAAATAAGCTGTTTTTACCCCCATAAACCCGATTCGGAAAATTTTTAACAAAAAAAAACCCCACAAACCTGATTGAAATAGTAAATAAACCCGATTACCCCTCCTAAAAACGATATCAAACATGCATATTATAGGTAAATGAGCTTTACAAGCCGAACCCTATTATGTGATAATAATATATAAATAAAGATAAAAATTACAGTTAAATCATAATAAAAAAAAAAATTGTGCAATTTCTAGGATTAAAGAAAATTTTGCAGTATCTTTTAACGTCATTAGTTCTAACATCCCGCATTTCAAAAGTTTAAACTTAATATCTACGTACCTTAGGAGCATTAAACAAGAGTAAAATAATCCTTTGAAAGGCAAGCCGTGATCTATGAGAAAGATTGGGCTTAAATTAATGGAGGATCAAACATGGAGCAGTTAAAGACTAATAAGGTGCCAGACAATGTCTCCATAAAAGTTAGTAAGAGTTCCCAGTCATGAAGAAGACCTAGCTTATGGATTCAAGCTAGCGAGTTGAACAGTATAAAGACAGGAATGGATGAACAACTAAAAATAATAAATGATATTTCATTGCATGATAGATCCTGAATATTATACTATCATTATTGTTCATATATCCATTGATTGCAAAATGTCCACTTCACAGTTCACACCCACAAGCACGTGGTAATTATATTCTAGGTCAGGATTTAGTTATTAAAATTGTGATATCTCTCTTTCCGTAATTAACAATTTCCAGGTTAATTAGAACTATAAGGCGAGAGTTTCGGGGAAGACGTTGTATGAGTGCAGATGGTCACTAGTTTTTTGCTTTTGTTAATATGAATGATTTCTCATTCGAGGCTTGGAGTGCAAATGGTTTTCACCTATCCAACAATGCGCTTTCCGGATTCAAACTTGTATTCTCTTTTTTACGGGGGCAAAGCCGCTTACCACTTCGACCAACAGTTTGTTGGTGATGGTCGCTGGTTTTAATCATCATTCTGTTTATATTTTCCACCGCTAGGACTTATTTACTTCATATTAAATGTTGTTTTAAGATGTTTTCTGCATTTGTTTATGTGTTGGGAGCGAGTGGGTTGTTCACTGAGGCAAGTATCCTTTATCAAATAATTTATGGGTTAGATTTTATTTTATTTTGAACTAATGCTTGAGCTTACTTGACTGAGTTAAGGGTCTGATGCTTGGAGTAGAGCTCCATTTAACTGTTACAACTGTCACATGGTTGTGTTTATTGCTTTCCATGCAATGTGTGAACATGAAACATTTTTTGATGATCTACGTGAAACATTTTAATTAACCAGGACATATTATTGTGTGCACATTCCTTTTCTATCATGGTTAAGATTCGAAAAAGTGACATCATGCTCTAATAATCTCCATAGCCTTACAGTAAGTCGTTTCCTTTTCTATCAAGGTTATCTACCGGAAAATTTTAAAATTTACTATAAGTTTATGGATTGAGAGTGATAGTCTTACAATTAAGATATCTACATTATATTACATCTAAAAGGATTTTTTCTAGTATTCCAACAAACTCTTTCAATAATATAATTTAAATTTTTCCTCAAGATATCTTTTCGTTGATTATTTAATTACTCAGTTTTATATATCCATAAATATTTTGAAATCTAAACATTAAAATAAATTAATCTATATATGAAAATATTTAGTAAGTATATTAATAAATCTCATCATATCATAAATCATCTTTTGGAGTCATCTAGGAGACCATTCAAATTCCAGTAGCATTTTTCAATAATAATGATAATAACAATTATAAAAATTTTAGCTGAACTTCTCCTTTTTTTCAGTCAAATCTCAAAGGAGCATCTTCGATTTTTTTTTTTTTTTTTTTTTTTTTTTTTTTTTTTTTTTTGTTTGTTGTGTCTCAAAACACAGTTTCTGCCACTAGAGGGGAACAAAGTCTTGGCCTTCATATATTATATATCAGGATATTAGCTTCCTTTGTTGGAATATTTAATTCAAGAATCAATATTCCGTTATTTCTATTTATGGCCCACATTATTGTTGGTTTTGTAACCGTCCATTAATACCGTAACGGCCCATTAATACGCAATAAGTGCGTATTGAATGCGCCATTAATACTGTAACGGCCCAATTAATACGCAATAAGTGCATATTGAATGCGCCATTAATACTGTAACGGCCCAATTAATACGCACTTATTGCGTATTGAATGTGTTTCCTTTTTTAAGCTCTGTGATGGCCAGAGGGGAAACACACGGTGAAATTCCGTCCCGGTCCCCCGAACCTCGCTTCCGACATTGAGGAAAGCACACCATCTCGCAGATTCGTAGAGAAGGATCGAAGGACAAAGACTCGGAGTTCTTCCTCCTTCTTGGCTTGGATTCGTTCCCGTTTGGAGACTCGGAGTTCGTCCCGCTTAGCTTCGGAGAAAATCAATGGCGGGAGGTATTTGTGATCTCTACTTCCTTTTTCCGCATTGATCTTGTGCTATGTAGTTGTTCAGCATGATAAGATCGCTTACATTTCTAACATTTGGTATCAGAGCCATTCATATACCTCTGTCTTGATTTTTCCGGATTGTGTCTCGATTTGATTTTTCATGAAAATGAAATGAGATCAACCGGGGTTTTCAGAATTTCTCTTCGTTTGTTCTTTGGAATCTTCCTTTTGATATAAGATTTCCTGATGAATTTTTTCTGAGAACTTAATATATGTTTCAATCAGTTTCGAAAATAATGTTTCGATTTCATTTCCTTTGGCTTGAACGCTTTTGTTGAAGAAGTGTGAGAATAGATTGCGTTTTTCAATGTTGCTTTGGAATTTGAATTTTTGTTTCGATCTGGCTTTCACGTTCATGCTTACAATCTGGGGTTTTCTATTGTTTGGAATCAATATGTGTTAAATGATTCTTTGATTTGAGATCTTAAAAGGAATTGAATCCGGAGATGAAACAAGAATGTTTTCGGAGGAACTGAGAAACAATTTCTTAAGTTTCGATTCATAATCGTTTGTTTGCCTTAGTAATTGATGATGAACATGACTGTATTGGGTTTTTTCAAAACGCCTGCTTGCTAAGTCTTCGTCGGTCCTTCATCGGTGAAAACAAACGAAGAGAACGTGATTTCATTTTGATTTTAAAAATCAAACTTTTGCTTTGATTTCGAATGATTTTTGGTTGATTGTGCGTCTATTTCGTTAATAATCATTTTTCCGTGATTTTTTCCGTTGAAATCGCCGTTAAAATCGTCGGATTTTGAGCCCTCCGATCGCGAAATGTCGCTCGAAATCGCGAGTCGCGCGAAGAAGCACGGGTTAAACCGGGTCGTGGGTCGGGTAGGGTTTTCTGAAAACGGGTAGGGAAGACACCTGGAACGACGTCGTTTAGGGGCTTGAGTAAAACTCTGCGTTTCACTTATGCGGCAGACGGGCCAGACGCGTTGGGCCGAGGTCGTTTTGGGCCGACGCGTTTTGGTCTTCAGAACAAAAAAAAAAAGATTAAAAAGATTTTTAAACGCACAAAGAGCCTCGGCTGAATTCGAACACAGGACCGGTGGGCGCGTGGGTGCCTTAAGGGGTCGCACCCCACCCGAGCCACGCGCTCTCTTTGGTTTGATGGTGTGCATTAATTAAATATAAATGATTTTTATTTAATAATTAAATTTGCAAAAGTGTCAAGCGTGGGTTTCGAACCCGAGACCACAGGCTGCGTGGGCGCCTTAAGGGCTGGCGCTCTGCCAAATGAGCCACGTGCTCCTTTAAGTGCAGGTGTCGCATTTATTGAATTTAAATGATTTATTTGATTATTTGATAATTAAATATAAATCTGAAATTTTATTTAAAGTTTGGGATTCATGTGATTTAATTTATATGTTCTATTTTTTTTGCATGGATTAATTATTATTTAATTAAACATACAATATTTAGTGAATATCATGCAAAACATGAATATCCAAATTTATTTTTAATATTGCTTATAGTTTGTTGCGATATTAAATTTTAATGTTGAGTGATCTATATGTTTTAATTAATTAAAGAGTAGCCACAACATCTTTAATTAGTTAAGATTATATATTGAGATGTATGATCACATAGTGACATTAGTTGTAATAGATCATATGTAATATAATAAAATTTTATCCCACAGGAATATTTTATTATATGTTTTGTATGATTAATTAGGATAGAATATTAAATTATATTCTTAACTTACCCACAGGAATTAAGAATAGGGAAATAATTTGGTAGTTTTATCATACGGTTATGTATAAATCTAATTGAATTAGAACTTTAGCCCACAGTGCAAGTTGTATGTCGGTAGATTTATGAATTTCAAAGATGATTTACATTGGTAAAACATGATTTAGTTTATTAGTCTCAATTCCTGATTTTTTAAGCATGTATTTCTTAATTATGCAGTAAAACAACCTGCGAATTTCTCTGATATGAAAAACGATATCTGAACCAGAATGTTGATAATTCAGTGCATATGTCTCCCACATTATAGCAGGTTTTGTGTATCCTAAAGGCAGAGGTATATGGAACGCCTTTAGTTAAAGGATCAGCAATGATCAATTCAGTGCTCATGTGTTCAACAACCACTGTTTTATTTTTAACACGCATTTTTATGGCTAAACACTCAATGTCGATATACTTAATTCGACTACCACCTTTATTGTTCTTAGCCATAAAAACAACAACTGAATTGTCACTATATAATCTCAATAGCCCAGAAATTAGATCCATAATTCTAAGCCAAGAAATGAAACTCTTCATTTCTACACCATGTGAGCTAGCCTCAAAACAAGATACAAACTCAACTTACGTAGTGGAAGTAGCAATTAAAGATTGCTTTTTACTACTCCATGATACGCTTGATCGGCTAGCATGAATATATATCTGAAGTGGATTTCCTTAAGTCCATGCAGCCAGCATAATCTGAATCATAGTAACCAATCACTTCCAAATTGTCGATTCTTTTGTACTTAAGCATGTATTCTTTAGTCCCTTAAGGGTATCTCAATACTTTCTTTGTAGCTCTCCGAGTGGTTTATACGGATTATCGCGAGGTTGTATGACCGCATAGTATTGAACATACATGCTTATAACTAAAATTTGAGACTAATAAATCATATCATGATTTACCAATGTAAATCATGCTTCAAAAACATGAATCTATTGACATATAACTTGCACTGTGGGCTAAAGTTATAATTTAATTAGATCCATATATACCTTTATCATAAAACTATCAAATTATTTCCTTATTCTTAATTCTTGCGGGTAAATTAAGAATATAATTTGATGTTCTATTCCAATTAATCATACATTATAAATTCGTATCACTAAAGTCTACCAGTGGGCAAAGACATTAGCATAGCATGAATTTATCTTGAATTGATGAAACTAGAATGCAATTATATCCCCTAATACCTGTGGGCTACTTAGAAAATTTAAAGCCATTCCATTCCACCCTAATTAAAACTATGATTATAATTATCTCAACTTTCACATTTGTGGGCAAAGATTAATTACAACCGCACATTTAATTACAATTGATGTCTTTAAAACCTTTTGTGGGATGTATTTTGTTCGCTAGAACAAAATAGAGTGTATGTGTCTAGTGAGGTTGTTTTGGCTACTCCTCGATTCTACATACTTATCACAAAGACATCACACCACCGTGTATACTAATTGTACATATGACATTAATTTTGATATGGTATAACCTTATATGACTAAATATGCATACAACATGTGCATAAGGATATTGTAGCTATTCCTTAAGCAAAATATGTATGCTAATCACTAATATCAAATATGTACAATCTAAATACCATACACACAATGTCAATAGAAATCTGAATTGAATTAATTTAATAAACTAAATCATAAATGTAAATAAAAATATTTACTCACCTTCAATGATCGATATTCTAAAATCCATACGTGATTATTTATGCATGTTATAAGAGGGCACTATAACCACCACTCTAGCATGCGAGTTAATCACAAATATCAATAATGTGCACTCAAATTCTATATATGCACAAATAGAGGACTATATGACTTCCAACCAATTAATTTAATCAACATAAATGACTAAATACAATCCTCCCACTTTGATTAAATTAATGTTACCAATATCAATCACCAAAATTAATCTTGTGCACTTAGATTCCAAATATGCACAAATCTTTAATGAGAATTTAATTGATTAATTTAATCAACAAAATGTGATTAAATAATCATCTTAGACAAATTCTCCCACTATTTTGTGCATTAAAAATTAATCTATTATATGCACATCTTAATGGAGGGATTAATTGATTAACTAAATAATCAAATTAAAAGAAAAATCCTCCCAATGTTTTATGTATCCAAATATTGTTTAAAGAATTAATTTTGGCATAATTCAACTAAAGTGTGGCTTCAACAATTTGAAAAAGATATATAATTTTCTAAAATTAATTTTTCCAAATATTTAGACAATTAAATAACTCAAAAATAATAGTAATAATTTTTTCCAAAATTTTCCAAAATGTGAAAGTTGCCAAAATCATAGTTTTAATTAGGGTGGAATGGAATGGCTTTATATTTTCTAAGTAGCCCACAGGGTATTAGGGGATATAAGCGCATTCTAGTTTCATCAATTCAAGATAAATTCATGCTATGCTAATGTCTTTGCCCATAGGTAGACTTTAGTGATACTGAATTTATAATGTATGATTAATTGGAATAGAACATCAAATTATATTCTTAATTTACCCAAGAATTAAGAATAAGGAAATAATTTGATAGTTTTATGATAAAGGTATATATGGATCTAATTAAATTATAACTTTAGCTCACAGGCAAGTTATATGTCAGTAGATTCATGTTTTTGAAGCATGATTTACATTGGTAAATCATGATATGATTTATTAGTCTCAAATTTTAGTTATAAGCATGTATGTTCAATACTATGCAGTCATACAACTTGCGATAATCCAGGTATAAACCACTTTGAGAGCTACAAAGAAAGTATTGAGATACCCTTAAGGGACTAAAGAATACATGCTTAAGTACAAAAGAATCGACAATTTGGAAGTGATTGGTTACTATGATTCGATTATGCTTTGGCTGCATGGACTTAAGGAAATCCACTTCGGGATATATATTCATGCTAGCCGATCAAGCTGTATCATGGAGTAGTAAAAAGCAATCTTTAATTGCTACTTCCACTACGTAAGTTGAGTTTGTATCTTGTTTTGAGGCTAGCTCACATGGTGTAGAAATGAAGAGTTTCATTTCTTGGCTTAGAATTATGGATCCAATTTCTCGAGCTATTGAGATTATATTGTGACAATTCGGTTGTTGTTTTTATGGCTAAGAACAATAAAGGTGGTAGTCGAATTAAGTATATCGACATTGAGTGTTTAGCCATAAAAATGCGTGTTAAAAATAAAACAAAGGTTGTTGAACACATGAGCACCGAATTGATCATTGCTGATCCTTTAACTAAAGGCATGCCTGCATTGAAATTTCGGGATCATGCGAAAAGAATGGGACTTGGTTCCCTTATGTGATTTTCGTTGTAAGAACGATGTTATTTATGAAACTCTATTTGTGATATTTTCTCATTCGATTATGCGCACATATTCATTTTGAGAAATATCACTAAAGTTTGGACCTAGAATAAACGTAGGGTTTATTCATTAAGTTACTTGGGCTTGGGAAGCATGATGCACTGTGATACATGGAAGATATTACTCGCTTTAAGAGGACCTATCGCTATGATCCATGCATTTTGTTTTTCAAAGGTATATACTGAAGTATGTGGGCCAAGTGGGAGAATGTTGGAATATTTAATTCGGTAATCAATATTCCGTTATTTCTATTTATGGCCCACATTATTGCTTGGTTTTGTAACCGTCCATTAATACTTAGTAACGGCTCAATTAATACGCAATAAGTGCGTATTGAATGCGCCATTAATTAATATTATAACGGCCCAATTAATACGCAATAAGTGCGTATTGAATGCGCCATTAATACCGTAACCCCAATTAATACGCACTTATTGCGTATTGAATGTGTTTCCTTTTTTAAGCTACGTGATGGCCGGAGGGGAAACGCACGGTGTAATTTTGTCGGTCCCCGAACCCGCTCCGACCTTGAGAAAAGCACACCATCTGCAGATTCGAGAGAGAAGGATCGAAGGACAAAGACTCGGGAGTTCGTTCCTCGCTTGGCCGGCTTGGATTCGTTCTGTTTGGAGACTCGGAGTTCGTCCACCGCATGCTTCCGGAGACAAATCAATGGCGGGAGGTATTTGTGATCTCTACTTCATTTTTCCGCATTGATCTTATGCTATTTAGTTGTTCAGCATGGTAAGATCGCCTTTATTTCTAACATCCTTATCAGTTATTTTAACGTTTCATGCCATTTTAGCATTTCAAAGTTTAGAGAGTAGGCTTTTACTTTTGCCAAGTTCAACTTATTGTGTGGTTTTCGACATCTGATGTAAAGGCTTTTCAATGATTAATCCATTTGTTTTTTATAAAAAAAATAAAACTTCTAGATTTAAACCTCCCTAAACCCTACTCTGCACGCACACTATTATGGGTACTTTTCAAGGACATCGATATTCACTTTATATGAGAATATGTAACCTAGACTAGAGGGTTAAATAAGGACCCGGTTTTGGTGCCTATCTAAAAGATAGGCATCAAGAGCTTGGAGCATCTGGATCGTTCAGATACGATCTGGACAGTCCAAATTTTATTTTTTTAATTACTATTTTTTGAATAAAAAAATCATTTTTAAAAAAATGTTAGTTGAGAGATTATTTTTATTTTAGATTAAATACCCATTAAAATATTTTTTTTGAAAAAATAGAAAGTAAAAAAAAAAAAAAAAAAAAGATCGGACGGCCCGAAAGGAGGAGCTCTCCCCGCTTATCCAAAGATAGGCGGGAATCCGGTTCCGTTAAATATAGGGTAGCTTTACAATAATACCCATAAACTTTTATCAAAAATCGCACTGGACCCCAAATCCTTTTCGGAAAAACCACCCATAACTTCGAAAGTGAGAGTAAGAATGTCACAATCGTTAAAATAATTTAGAGTAAAATATATCAATCTTTTCTCTATTTATTCTAAATTATAGAGACATCCCTTTTATTTTGAAAATTTATATGGACCTCCACTAAAATAAAAATATATGATGCGTAAACCTCTCTTGTAGTTTTGAGATTTAACTTTCATCCATCCAACCGTTAGTTGACCTTAAATCATAATATTGATTCATTATTTAAACCAAAATACCTCTCCTTAAAATAAATATTACTTAATAATTATGTAATCTTTGGCAAAGAAATAATCATTTAATCACATATAAAATTCAAATTTTTTTTTAAAAAAATATTATATATTTTAAATTTTTTGTCATATTTTTAAATTGATCATATTATAAAGTTAATTAATTTTATCATAACAAATTTTTCTTTTTTTTAATAAATTTAAATATTTAATCTCTTTTATTTTTTTCTTAAAACTTATCATGTAAATTTTAAATACGTAAGATGATGTTTTGCAATAATATATATAGACACACACTCAATTAAGTTATATAATTATAAAATGATATTACTATGAGATTTGATATTAAGATCTTATAATTTAAAATTTTACAAATATTTCATTAAAAATATATTCTTTATTACTCAAATTTTAAAAAAGTTATTAATATTTACCAGATAAATAGATTACTAAAACTTTTTCTAAATTAAATTTAGTGAAAATATTAAATAGATCATTAATGAAACATCAATATTAAAAGATAAATTAGGGATTTAGTAAAAATATTAAATAGATCATTAATTTTTGTTCTCATCTTCATATTATATGGGTAGTTTTGCATATCTAAAAACAATATGGTATTTGACACACTTTGAATAAAATTTTATAGATATTTTTACAGATTCACTGCATGTGCGTATAAAAAAAGCGAAGGGTCGCTTTTGGAATTATTAGCTTTTGAGAGTAACATGAGATATAAATAATTATAACGTCATGAATCAGAAGGTTTTTTTTTTTTTTTTTTTTTTTCATCTTTTAGAGTTCACTAGATACATTGCAACATTAAAGCATGACAATGTTGACAGATGTCTCGGCTTTTCCGTAAATAATATTTATTATCAAAGATGAAATAACAGGTTCGAAAAATATTTTAATTTTAAAATACAAAAATATTATATTAAATTATTAAAATTTAAACAGTCGGCATTTGATTGCGAGTCACTATTTAACTTTGTTGAATTAACATCTTCCATTAATTTTCACTATTTAACTTTGTTGAATTAACATCTTCCATTAATAAAATTAGAGGATTAAATAGGATAAAAGTGTAAAAATACTCGTTATCTTATCTAAAAAGTGCACATGCCATTATAAAAAAATATTAGGTGCAAAAAAATACCCATGATAATAAAAATGGGCCCTAAAAATCCTAAAATACTATTGCCCTGACATCCATTTATTTTGTCTAGTTGTACTCCACCAGGTTATTTTGACCTTATGACGTGCAAGGCTGTCCCATTTTTAGGGGTGTTCATGGACAGGGCTGGGTAGGGCAAGACCCTTGCCCGATGCCCTGCCCAAAAGATCAGTGGGCTGTAAAATGAAGCCCAGTGCCTGGTCCTGCTCGATAGAAGCCCTAAAATTTTTGGGTAAGGCAATAATGGGCTGGGCAGGGTGGCCCTTAGCTGCCCAAGTGGTGCTACCCTGTCACACTCTATGTGAAAAAAACAGCTTCAGTCATACCTAATAAACAATATTGCAAAATTCAAATGAAATACATAATTTTACACTTCAGAATTGTAGTGAAATAATAGAGAGAAAGATAGAGAAAATATACTCTCAAATGAATGTATTTTTATTCATATGCTCAATAGCCTATTTATACATAAGCGAGAAGACAACAGAGTAATGACTCATTATGATGATTGATTTCCTAATCACTCATAATTACTATAATCCCTGATTATGTGTGATACTAATTAATTATAATATATTTATATTGATTTATTTCCTAACACTCCCCCTCAAGTTGGAGCATAGATGTTGATCATGCCCAACTTGTTACAAGAAAACATAATATAAATAAATTCAAACAAAATAATCTTCTTCTTCATGAGATCTTGAATCCACCAGCAAGTTCCGCCACATCCAAGAATAGTTCAACCAAATGTCACACCAAGGACATTCAAAAGAAACGATCTAACAACTTCACCAAGAGTTCGAATAACAAAGAGTACCAAACCAAAGTAGAAGCTGCAGCAAACGGTCTCACAAGGGGACCAAACAATACTCCAAAGTCTCACATAGACAAAGCAACAATGAACATCTCATCAAAGACGAACACCAAACGAATGAATGTATTTTTATTTATATGCTTAATAGCCTATTTATACACAAGCGAGAAGACAACAGAGTAATGACTCATTATGATGATTGATTTCCTAATCACTCATAATTACTATAATCTCTGATTATGTGTGATACTAATTAATTATAATATATTTATATTGATTTATTTCCTAACAAAAATATTCAAATATAAGTCTACAACTTAAGTCTTGAAATTAAAAAGACAATCATATTTCTTAAGTTATATATAATTTTGTAAAAAATATATAATACCATCCTATAAAAAAAATAAAAATATATAATACTTTTTATATTCTATTAAAAAAATAAAAAATATAATAACTACTGGCCAGGGCCAAATCGGTAGGGCGGCTCTCTTCCACAACCACTAGAGAGATCCACACCGATGAGATCAACTCCTCCCACTCAATGCGTAGTGACGGTGTCGAGCACAACCTATTGCAATGGTGTCAACATCAACCACCAACCTACATCTTCACCCCAATTTTCTGGTCATCCTCTACCATGTACACATAAACCAGTGCAACAATGGCAATGTTGATGTCGAGCATAACCCAATGCAACAGATGTTGACGTCGAGTACAACCCAATGCAACAACGGCAACATCGACCATCAGCCTTCATCTTCAACCATGTAAGCATGGCTTTTGTTTGTTTCTTCCTCCAACAACACACTAAACATTCGTCTTCTCCACTGCTCATGATTTCTCATATAGGGTCTTCAAGTTTTGTAGATCATTCCTCTCATCGATGGCTTGACTAAGGTCTAATTAGATATCATCTTCCTCTCATTTATGGCCCAGACACCGTCATTTATTCTACCTCAGCTTCACACGATTTATGATTTTTTTATGCTTCTATTTTTTGTTTAATTTCAAATTAGGTTGTATGTCAGATTTGGGTTTGATTAATTGGTTATACATGTTTGGATTTATGGATTTGAGTTCCATTTCTGGGTCGCTGAGCACAATCTATGGACAATTTTTGGAGGTGGGATGAAGAAGAAGATGATGAATCTAAGAGGAGAAGGACGATGTTTTGTCCAGTTGGAGAATTAACACTTCTACAGATTTGTGCATAGTGGACGCTCCATATTTAGCGGTTTAAAAAAAACCGAGAAATATAAAAGGTGAAGTCACGGGAATGAAATATGTAATGGTTATTTAAAACAACCGTGAAGTATACACAACAAAATTTTTTTCGATTCGTAGAAGTTCGAAAAAGCTGTTACAAATATCAGATTTTGTAGCATTTTTGGTCTAAACCGCTACAAATTTGCAACGGGACAACTCGTGTCAAGTGACGCGCTGGTTAGGTAACGACCTTTGTAGCAGTTATCACAAAATAACTGCTACAAAAGCTTGGTGCCAATTTTGTAGTGGTTTACTTTTAGAAACGGCCACATATGTGGCGCCAGCTAGGTGCGCTATGGAGCGAAAGTTGTGGCGGTTTTTTTGTAGCTGTTTAAATGGAAAAACTGGTATAGAATGCAAAGAATATAAATGTTTATAGCGGTTGTACATACTAACCGTTACAAAATGCAAAGAGTCTTGCACATTTGTAGCATTAATGAAGCCGTATAAATAATCAGATTCTATTATATATCGGTGAAGAATTTGCAAAATGGAGCAAAACATAGGTTTCAAACTAGTTGCCAACGCATGAAAAAATGCAAATGTCATGTGCTTGGTATCATGTTACATATCACCGGTAGAGCTCTCCTGGTTATATGGCCGGTGATACGTAACATGATTCCAAGCACATGACATTTGCATTTTTTCATGTGGTTGACAACTACAATGTTTAGCTTCATGCTGTAAATTCTTTTGTTAACTGATGTTTTCATTAATTGTCGTTGCACGATAATTGAAGACCTGCTGACGTAGTTCAAATTGGGAAGACTATACAAGATGAGGCCGGTTGATTATATAGGAATTGCCGCAACATGCTTCATGATTATTACTATATAATCATAAAGCATGTTGCACCAATTCCCATGTAATTGACTCGCTTCACATTTTTTGCAGGGATGGCAACAAGGATTGATTTAAAATATTATGCTTATCTTATTATAATCATCTATATATATATTTTTTTAAGAAAAAAAACAACAGATTTCTTGTAGCCGTTATAAAACCGCTATGAGAACCGTCACATCAACCGCTACAAGTGTTATGTCGATATCCCTATAAATACCCGCACCACACCTTATTTCACACACTCCTTCATTTCTTTCTCGCCCACCTTCTCTCTCATTTTCTCTCACCTATCAACATTTTATAGAGAGGATAAGTGCTGAGCAAGCTGATCCAATATGGTAAATATTTTTTTTTAAAAAATATTTGATTTCATTTTTTTTCCTTTCTTATAATTCTCTCGATACTAATTATTATTTTTTATCTAGAACTTTAAGAATATTTTCTCAACATTCCTTCTATAATCATCAACATTCATTTCATAATCGAGATATCATCAAGTAGACAACATAATAAGTTCATATTATCTACACATTCTCAGTATTACACCTATATAATATCTATAATCAAATATCACCTACCAGTATCATTTTTAAAAAATATTAAATGTTATCATTTAAATTGTCTCTTAAATAATAAAATAATCTAAAAACAACTCCAATTAAGGGTTTTTTTTAAGAACCGCTATCTATTTTGATAAAAAAATTTGGCGTAACTTTTTAAAATTTTACCTAAAATTTGTTGCGGTTTCACAATCACTACAAATGTTTTTATATTCTGTAGTGGTTTTTTAACCACTACCAATTTTATTTCAAATTTTTGGTGCTATTTTTGAAATTTCATCCAATAATGTAGTGGTTTTAAAATCATTACAAACTTTTGCTGCCAATTTTTAAAACTTTTTGCCACCATTTTTTAAATTTCTTTCAATATTGTAGAGGTTTTTAAGCCACTACAAACTTTTTCCACCAAGTAATAAAAATTTGTGGATGTAGTTAGTAGTGGTTTAATAAACACTACAACATTGGCCAATTTCATCTTGTAACACAATACATCATCTCAATCTCATCTTGTAACGGTGACATCAAACCACTACAGCAATAGCAGCGGTTTATAAAAAATGCTACCGCTACAAAACAACTTGCAACAATTCATTTTGTAGCAATTCTTTGAACCATTACTATTGTCATTTGTAGCGGTTAAAACCGCTACAAATACACAATTTCAATTGCTACAAAAGGTCATTTTTTTTGTATTGATATGAGCATATATTTGACGCTTTTATAAGACACTTGTGATATATTAGTTTGGTTTTATTTTGGAGAACAATGTCATCATTTAGTTGACAGTTGTTTGTGAACTACCATTTGTGACAACCGTTTGTGGCCAACCATAAAATATAGATCACACATATTTGATAATTGTTTAGAAATAACTATAAGCTATCATATACTTAACAGTTGTTTAATAATAACAATAAAGTATACTCTTTAAAAAACTCCTTTCAGACCCATTTTCGTTCAACATTTGAAACTTTCAAGTTATAGGGAGCTCACTCTTAACACCTTGGACGACTCGATTCTGGCCCCTCCACCACCATTCCGCTTTCCTCTGTCGATCCCTTAGTGGGTTTTCTCATGTCTCCTTCGTCAGTCTCCTCCGTAGCTCTCCTTCATCCATTGTTATTCATGGGTTTGTGGGTGTTATGGGTTTTGGAGTGTTTCTGGGTTCATGGATACTCCTACTAGTAGCATCCAAGCTGATTTCTTCTTCTGGGGTTTGTGGGAAAGGGCTTTGAGCTAGTCTCTTCTTCTTAAAGGTGAGTTCAGTTTCTTCCACTAGTTGTTTTTGAGCTCATTTTTGGATATTGATTTGAGTAAAAAGGGTGTAAAGATTGTTTTTTTTTTCCAGTGATTTGATATGTGCATAGGGTTTTGCCACTAATTTAATTGTTTGTTGTTACTAAAGTTGTTATTTGTTAGCATTTATTTGAGAAAAGAGTATGTGAAGATTGTTTTTAAGTGATTTGGTATGTGTATAGAGTTTTGTCACTAATTTTAAGCATTTGTTGTTACTAAATTTGTTATTTGTTAGTCTTGATTTGAGTAAAGAGTATGTAAATATTTCTTTTTGAGTGATTTTGAATGTGTATAGGGTTTTGCCACTGATTTTAAGTATTTGTTATTACTAAAGTTGTTATTCGTTAGTGTTGATTTAGGTAAAGAGTATGTAAAGATTGTATTTTGAGTGATTTTCTATGTGCATAGGGGTTTGCCACTGATTTTAAGTGTTTTTTTGTTACTAAAGTTGTTATTTGTTAGTATTGATTTGGGTAAAGAGTATGTAAATTTTTTTTGATTTATTTTTGTATGTGTATAGGGTTTTACCATTGATTTTAAGTGTTTGTTGTTACTAAAGTTATCTATTAGTACTGATTTGAGTAAAGAGTATGTAAAAAAAAAATTGAGTGATTTTGTATGTACATACATAATATGCTTTAGATAGAGAGTGTAAATAAAGAATGGATGTTTGCCAATCGTCTGTCAAAGAAGTACCAGGAGTGGGGGTGATTTTATAAGGTTTGCGATTCATAACAATGCTGACGGTCGAGGTATGATTATTTGCCCTTGAGTCAAGTATGGCATTGCGAAGTGTGTTGATCTAGACAATTGTGAGTCACACGTGATGTATGGAATTGATCATAGTTATACCTTTTGGACAAAACATAGGGAGACCGGAGACCGATGTGGGCAATACTAGTGACCAAATTTGGAAAGGTGTGAATCACCTAACTTCGACACAAGTACATTTGAGGATAATCGTCTTTAAGATATGGTTGATGCAATTGAAGCGGAATTTAATAAATGCCCAGAAAAGTTTGATGAACTTATACAACTGGAAAGAAAAATATGGGTTGAGTGACTCAAGCTTTAAAGAATTGCTTGCACTTTTGAGAATAATGTTAGCTACCGTCAAGGAACAATATGCCAACCAAGACTTATGATGCAAAATAAGTGATGCGCATTGGCTTGAGTTATGAAAAGATGCATGCTTACCCCAACGATTGTATTTTGTTCAAAAGAGAATATGAATCGCTAACCGAGTGTACTTTGTGAAAGACCTGGCTATCACCCAAGAGGGGGGGTGAATTGGGTGAAGGATAAAACTTTAGAAACTTTGAAGAACTTTTCGCAACTTATTGAAATCTGTTTGAATGACAATAATAATTGATAAAGCAATAGTCAGTCATTCAAACATGTATGGACATTCAGATATATATGCTAGAAATATAAGAGATAAGGGAAGAGAATATGCAAACTGATTTATACTGGTTCGGCCCAATCCTTAACCTACGTCCAGTTCCCAAGCTCCGCTTGAGTTTTTCAATCCACTAACTTCTTTCAACTTGATTACACGTTCTGTACTTGGAGTAATCCTCTCACTAGGATTCACTCTCCCTTACAAACTGTAATCAATACACTGCTTGATTACACACTCTGTACTCGAAGTAATCCTCTCACTAGGATTCACTTCCCCTTACAAGCTGTAATCAACACAATGTATATCCCACTCAAGATCACTCAATCTTGAGTAACTCTCAGATAGAAAGATAATGTGTTTACAATAAATCTCCTCTCTTAGAAGTGAATAGATAAACACTGAAGATCAAATACAAATCACTTCACTCTCTAAGTTATCTAAACATGAAAAACAAAGAGTAAATGATGTAAAAGCAGAGTATCATCATGTTGGAAGTGTAAGCTTGTGTCTCTGCGTTTTTCTGCTTGAATCTGTCTTCTATTTATAGGTAGAGATCAACATATGACCGTTGAGAAGATTCAATGACTTTTGGATAAAGAAATATAGCCGTTAGAACTTTTGCACAGCTTTTGATGTTCTGACACAAATATGATATTTTGAAGATTTGCTTCTAATCCTTCATTTTAATCATCTGAAACTCACCAATAAAGTAGTTAAACATATCTAGGAACATTAGAGATTAATCATAGGAAGTATTAAGATCAAACAAGAAGGCATTGCAAATTTGTCAGATTTGAAATTCTGAATCAGCAAAGTAAACTCGAGTTTGGTTTATCTAAACTCGAGTTAGGTTTTGTCTTGAATAGCTCAGATGCTCTCTATCTTGTCTAAACTCGAGTTTCCAACTAATAGACTCGAGTTTGGATCTCTTTAAAACCAATGTTTGCTCTCTGGAACCCGCAAACTCGAGTTTGCTACTTATAGGCTTGAGTTTGGATGTTCTTTAGGACTGTTGCTCTCTGTCTGAGCTAAACTTGAGTTTGTTCACTTATAGGCTCGAGTTTGTGATTCCTTTCTCGAGTTTGAAGTCCTAAACTCGAGTTTGGGGTCTTGAATTCGAGTTTGTTCATGTCAGAGAGGCAAAATACTACAGCAAGGTGGTAAACTCGAGGTAATACTTGGGGACTCGAGTTTGCTCATCCAGTTGATTTTTGCTGACTTTAACTCGAATTGAACCATTATAATTTCCATTTGATCATGGAGACTTCCGAATCAATCGTAGAACTTGAATAATGATATCTTCATTCCATTCAACAAGTTCTTCCTTCTTCAACCTCTTCTCTTCTTCTTGATTATTCCCAAAATCCTTTGACAACTTCTCGCAGTTCTTCTTGTCTTTGTGAGCTCTTATCTCCTTCTTAATTCATCTCTATAACTCAACTCTTTCTTTCTTTTCTTCTTTTGATCATTCTGCATCATTTAACTTGGGCTTTTTATTCTTTGCAGCTTCTACCTCCTTCAATATCCAGAAAGCCAAGCCTATGCTAAACTTGTTCCAGAATTTCATGTGTCGACTGCTTCATTCCAACTTTTGTTTAGTCATCGAGACTTCATGTATCACAAAAACTTGAATGTTGTGCAAGTTCTTCTTTCTTTAGTCTCTTTTCTTGATCAATCTCCATTATTCAACTTTGATTAAACTACATTAAGTACAACAGTTAGTTAATGTAGGAGATAATTATATTACTCAATCTTTTTGCTTTTAATAATGACATCTATATAAGACATCATCAAAACTAATTATAACCAACACTTTGTGTGTTGTCTCATGCTACCAAGGAAATGGGAAGAGTCCAAAGAAGACGTTACGGTATTTTCCAATTATACCTAGATTTAGACGCTTGTATAGCAATGCAATTGATGCAAAAAAAATTAAGGTGACATGTAGATGAAAGGATTTAAGATGACATGCTTTGGCCTCTTGTAGACTCTGTAGAATGAAGTGAGTTTGACTTTGAATATCCTGAATTTGCTGAAGAACCAAGAAACCTCCACCTAGCATTGACTACTGATGCAATGAACCCATTTAGGATGCAGAGCAATACCCATAGTACATAGCCAGTTATGTTGTTTATATATAACTGTTAACTCTTAGAAATTGATAATATTCTAGCAGATTTTCTTCTATTTTCAACTATTTTTGGATTCAAATGGTGCATAGGAAGAGTTTAAAGAAGAAAATGTGCAAATGAAAGTGTAAAGAAATCTTGTAAAACCACATAATTTGTGCTTTGTTTCAAACAAAAAGTGAGAACTTATAAATCTTCTCTCTTGTACGGGGATAGAGACAAATGGGGAAGCTTTTCAAGGATTAAGGAAAAAAGCTTGAAGTAACAAAGATCAAACAAAGACCAACTCTTGAAGTTAGAAAGAAAGATGCTATGTTGTTGGCTTTAGCCAACAATACATGTCCTAAAGCAAACAAGACTTAATGAGGAAGAAGCTTATTGTGTCATATGCTTCATCCAACAACACGCTAGCTCGAGCTAATGGATATATGAACTTACTGTGTTATATGCTTTAGCCAAGAACATGTGTGCCAAAGCCAATGAGATTTGAACTTGCTGTGTCATATGATTTAGCATACAACACCTTGACCGAAGCCAAACAAGATCTGAGCTTACTATGTCATACGCTTCAGCACACGACAATGCACCAAAGCAAATGACAAAATGTACAACCATTCGTTTTACTTCCTGAAACATATTTTGAAGGTTTTTATTTAATGGTTAGGCAAAAAAGGAGGGATGATGGACTTCTTAAGGGTTCTTGGAGCATATTTGTGCTAGGGTTTTGCCTTCTGGAAGAGTTTGGAGCTTGGGGTTGGAGTTAGAAGAGGTTTGAGGTTTCAATCCTTGGTTTTTCTCATTCTTCTTCCCTTTATCTGCTAGTTTCTTGATATGGCTATAACTATTTTGGATAGTTGTGGCTGTTTTATGATTATGTGTAACTAAACTCTTCACTCTAGGATTATTTTGAGCCTTTGTATGGATCAAGACTTGATTATTCCTCTCTTTTAGTGGTTAATGATATATGTGTTAATTTTATCCTTTGCTTAATGCTTCTAAATGTTTGGCCACCATTTAGATTGATTTGTTCATTTGGATTTGCTTTAAGAGAGCTAATCCAGGTGTAGAACTTGGTTAAAATCTTGTTTGACTTGAAGTTTACTTGATAAATGGATAGTTTGTTGGTAAAATAGAGATATAATTACTAACTTTGCATTGTCACATTAAGGTTGTTTCTTGATTTTCTTTAATTGTAGCAAAAGATTATGCATTTTAATGAAAAGAGAAACTTGATTTTGGCTTGAGAGAGCTTTGTTAATTGCTTTTGAACTTTAGACTAATACTCAGTGAAATACTATTGGAGAGGAAATTGATATACTTTTATGAAATGCAAAGGGGAGAAATAACCATCGACTCCATTTAATCCTTGAAGTTGAAGAATCAATTGCCTTTATCACTTTTTAGTCTTAAAAAGTAGTTTTCAAAATTCTCTTTCCACATCAATACTTGTTTTGGCTCAACTTAATTGAATTCACCAAGGTTCTTGCTTTACCATTTTGTTAATAAAATCTCTGTGGGAATGATCTTTACTTATCATTCTATTACTTGGCACGACTTGTGCTCTTGTAATGCGAACAATAACCTCCATCCATAGCTCTCGATCGAACAAAAGTCTATCATGTTGTCAATTCTAATCTCAAGGCTAAGACTACAAGGGAATGACATAGATATATACCTTGCGCCACTAATTGAAGACTGCAAGAAGTTGTGGGGCAAAGGGGAGCTTATATATGATGCTTACAAGAAACAAACATTCAAAATGAAGGCTATGATGTTTGGCACAATCAATGACTTTCCTATGTACGATAATTTGTCAGGGTACAACATATTAAAGGCCAACTTGGATGACCAATTTGTGAAGAGGTACACAGTCAATCAAGTTGAAGTATGGTATGAAGAATTCCTATATGGGACATCACTGATGGTTGCAAAAGGGTCATTCGTATCGCTGTATGAGAGAATACTCTAATAAGGAATCAGATGAAAGGATGGCACTTGAACCTTTGACTGGTGAGGAGGTTTTTGAAAAATTAAACAGATAAACTATAAATTTGGGAAACTACTTGGGAAATATATTAGGTAAATTTGGGAAACTATTTGGGAAATATATTAGGACAAGTGGGTGGAAGACAATATATATTTTCTTCGGTCTTCCATATTGGAGTTCCTTTAATGTTAGACATTTTCTTGATGTCATGCACATTGAATAAAATGTGAGGGCCATTTTCGAATGTTGCTCTATATTCCTGGGAAGACAAAGGATGGCATAAATGTAAGATTAGACATGGTTGAGATGAGAATAAGGGAGGAATTAGCACTAGAGGAGAGGGGATCTCATACATTCCTTCGATGAACGGCTTTCACACTTTCTAAAGAAGAAGAAAAAATCTATTATATGTTTCTTGCTATAGTTAAAGTTCTAGGGGGTTACTCATCAAACATTAGCAACCTTGTGTCAATGAAGGGCTTGAAGTTGAAGGGTCTTAAACTACACGATTTCCATATATTGATGGAAAACTTTATTCCAATAGCAATATGAGGTATTTTACCTAATAAGGTGAGAGTTATGATCATAAATCTATGTTTCTTCTTCAAGTCACTGTGTAGTAGAGTGATTGACCCCAAGAAATTGTTCAGGTTACAAAGCCGAATCATGACTACATTGTGTGAGCTAGAGAATTTTTTTCCTCTAGCTTTCTTTGACAAAATTGTGTACCAAATGGTTCACTTGGTTAGAGAGGTATAATTGTGTGGCCCAGTCATATGAGATGGATGTACCAGTCGAGTGCAAAGTGAAGAACCTGAAAGTGTATGAGAAAAACTGAAACCGATCAAAGGGTTGCATTATTGAATGGATTTGTGAAGAGACGACTGAATTTTGCACTAATTACTTGAAAGATGAATGTGATATTGGCCTTTTTTGTGTCTTGGCATGAGAGAAGTACATCTGAATAAAGGTTGATGGGAAAGAAAGTTATCTCTATCTCAAACCAATAGTGGGAGCAAGCACACCTATACGTACTTCACAACTCCAAAGAGATTGATGAGTATGTAGGTATTCATATGGATGAGCTTAAGAGGGAAAACCCTAATAGAGTACAAAGTTGGTATGACAAATAATATAATAAACAATTCATATCATGGTTGAAGTAGCACGTAGATAATAAGTAATTCAGTTCATAAGAAAGTAATAATATCCTTGTTACATGATCCGAACATACATGTACTTTCTTTCTCTAGCTATGTAATTAATGGACACATCTTCTACACTAAAAAACATGATGCCCGAAGCAAAATGCAAAATACTAGGATAATTGTTGTTGCTAACACCATGCATTATCAAGTGCAAAAGAAAAGAATCCTATCTATATGAATATGTCATACTTTAGGGTCGTTGAGCACATGAGGCAGTTGGATTACATAGGATTTCAAGTTTCAGTTTTCGGATGCAAGTAGGTTGACAATAATAAAGCTTTGAAAGTGGATAATTTAGGGTTGAAACAATTGAATTTAAACAGGCAAAGGTATAAAAAAGAGCTTTTTATCTTGGCTTCCAAGCTAAACATATGTTCTATGTTTCTGATACTGCTAATAAAGAATGGTCTATTGTTTTGTTATCAAACAAAACAATGCAAGAGTTGAATTCAATGAGAATGATCAATACCAAGGGTCATCACTTGAAATACAATTCAATGTGGATGATGCTTAATATGTTATACATTACCACAATGAAGGAATTTGGATATCAAAGAGGGGGAAGTTGCTTCGCAAATCAAAGAAAACATTTTTTACTAAAAAAAAGCATTAAAATTATTAAGACTAGGAAAAGAAAAAGGAGCACTTGATCATGTAAATTCCCTTACCTTTGATGTATTCATAATTGTATAGATAGTATTGGATGATTTATTTTAATTTGTTGGCACATGTTGGCCGGAATTGCTTATTTTGTATATAGTGATGCGTCCAACTAGAATTGGATTTGTTTGAAAGTTTGATTCGCGTGCACACACACACGCACACACGTTGTTTATGTAGGTAATTTTGCAAGGGGCTAATCAAAAGTGAGCTCCCAATTTTATTTTATTTTATTTTTTAAAAAAATTGGTTACAGATACTTAATGGTTATTCGCCAGTAACTATCAATTATTACACGATATATCATAGTTTTGCCAAATAACCATTGTAATATCCCAAATTTTGGAACTAGAAGATTTGGAATGAGAATGAGATAAATAGATTGTTAAGCCAATAAGAGTTTAAAGTCTTAAACTTATCATGAAGAAAAGCTTAAGATAATTATTGAAATTATTTTGGACCTTGAAAATTTGGGAAAAAGTATAAAATGTTATTTTGAGGATGTAGAAATATTACGAATGGATTAATTACGAAAAAATTAGCCTAAATAATTTTAAAGCTATTATTTGAAATTAAAGGCCTATTTTCCCTAAAATTCAAGGAAAAATAGTTAGAGAACAAATATTGGCCTAGAAATTTTAGAGTTAATATTCTTTGACCCTGAGAAGCTAATTGTGGAAGAAATATCCTTATATGGAATTAAAAATTAATTTCTAACGCCTATCCAATATTTGCTGCTAAATGGATAAATGACCAAGTTGCAAATAAAAGCCTCGTAGAGGTCAAGGAGAATCAAATGATATTATTTTGGGAGTGGACCACACACACTCTCTCTCCTTCTTCTCATGCCACCTCACCTCCTCCCTCTCTCATTTTTATGACACCTCATCCCCCACATGCACAACTCTCTCATTTCTCTAATTAATCCATTCGGCTTCCCTCATTTATTCAATTAAACACTTCCAATCTTCTTTCATTTCCATCAGCGACCAAAGTTCAGAAAGGAGAAGGAGAGAAACCGAGAGCAAGAGGGAGGAAGGTAGAAAGGAGAAGAGCAATTTTGAGACTGAATGTAGTGATAAACCAGAATGTTTTTATGAAGTTGCAGTCATGTGGGATGACTGATTTAGACAGCTAAATCATGCTTGGAGACATTAAAGTCATTATTTATGCATGGCTCCTTAATTTGGAAAAAAAAAAATCAGATTTAAATGAGTTGTTGTCCAGTTATAAGAAAATGATTTAAGTTGTTTAGCTTTGGGTGCTAAAATCTATAATGACATATTGAAGCACTAATTTATAAGTGAAGTAAAATCAGAGCATTCGACCTCTTTTGAACATGAAATTTTGTGGACATTTAGTACATATATTAAGCTTTAAAAGGAGTCTTAGATCATGTTAATCGGAGGTTTAGAACATAATTTTTGAATTTTTCAAATTGAATAGAGAAAAACTGGAAAGATTCTGTTTTTCTTGATTCAAGATTCATATTCGTATGAGGTTTTGACTAGGGGTGTGCATGATGCCTATCCGCCCCGTTCGCTCGCCCATGCCCAATAAAAAATTACCCTACCTAGCCCTAAAACACAAATTTAAAAAATTGGGCACAATTGGGTCAAGTTTTTTGCAAGTAGTTTGGCACCGGGCAGGGTATGCTGCCCTGCCCATTTGGCCCTACCCAAAGAGCGTGTATAATATTTTTTATTTTTTTAATAGAATAAAAAAGGTATTTTATAGTTTATATTTCTTTTATAAAATAGTATTATATATTTTTTGCAAATTATATAACTTATAATATAAAAATATCCTCATTTCTTCAACTCTTCCCTTTTCCCACCGCTTCGACTCGGATGGAAAATTATTTTTTTCCTAGATGCTGCACATGGAGAGGGGACAATGTAATAGTTACGATTGTCGGTTGGCTAGTGGTGGATGAATGTCTACGAGGCTTTAATTGCAATTTTTTGATGCCTTGTATTTAATAAATTATGGATGTTATTTAATATTTCGCTTATGGATATTTGACTATTTGTTATTTTGTTTATGATTGTCTTTTTAATTTCAAGACTTAAGTTGTAGACTTATGTTTGAATATTCAAGTGTAGAATTATGGAATTCATTTGAAGTTTGCAATATTGTTTATTAGGTATGACTAAATCTATTTTTTTCACATGTAGGCAAGGTTACAGGTATCGCCACCGGGTAGGGAAGGGCCACCCTGCCTAGCCCATTATTGCCCTGCCCAAAAATTTTAGGGCTTCTATTGTGCAAGGCCGGGCACTGGGCCGCATTTTACTGTCCAATGATGTATTGGGCAGGGCATCGGACAAGGGTCTCGCCCGCGCCAACCCGCCCATGCACACCCCTAGTTTTGACTAAGTAAATGACCTTTCATGTGTGTGAAATTTGGAGTGTAGATAGTAAACCTCTTAAGCTTTAAAATAAGTCCAAGAAGACAGTAATTGGATGTGTATAATGAAAGTTATGGATTTTTTAAATATGGTCATAAAAATTGGAGAAATCCTGTTTCTAGGTTCTAGTGTAGCTGTCTTTGCAAAATTCTAGGAATGTTACAGCCATAAATTGGTTTGGTGATTATTTTTCCTCTAAAATAGACTTATAGAGATTTAATTAGGAACTAGAATCAATTCATTTAGAGTTTCCTAGACTAAGTTATGATTTTTCCAAGTTCTTAGAGAAATTAAAAGTTGAATTTCTGTTAAGCCTGAAAATAATCACATTTTTGAATAATTGCAAACTAGCCTTACATTGAGAGTGTTGGGGTAAGATTTGAAAGACTAGATGATTGAATTATTAGTCCGGATACAGGGAATAATATGCACTTAAATAAGTCTTAGTTGGTATCTAATATCATAAGGATATAATATTACCAAAGATGACCAACTAATATAAATAAAAAGGACAAATTTTATTGGTGGTTCTAGTAGAATATAATCTTAATATTGTTATTAAGATTAAATTGAATAATGACCCATCTCCATATAAATTTTAAATTATAGGATTAGACAATTGTCCAGGCTTAAAAGATAAGCAAATTAGGAAGGACATTGGTGAAGGAAGAATAGTGTTGGAAAGTCATTCAGGTAGTAACTCTTGTTTCACATACTATGTATGACTTTATATGCATATGTGGACCTTTATGTGATTTGAGTTGTGAACACGTGATAGGTAGTAGGGCCTAGTGGACCAGTGGTTCTTGGGTCATGAAACCTACTTTACATTCAGATAATATGGGTTGATGCCCACCGAATGCCTAGCGTTGTGGTAATGAACTACACTACAAAAAAAAAAAAAAAAGACTTTCGGTTGCGACATTTGGCGGCGACTTTTAATGTCACCGCGGAAAGTCTTACTTTTCGTAGCGACAATGTTTGTCACCACCGAAAGTTATAGTTTTTAGCGGCGACTTTCATATGTCGCCATCGAAAGTGTGTTTCAATGGTCACTTATTGTCGCCACCAAAAGTCTTTTTTTTTTTTTAAATTTTAGTTTTTTTTTTTCACTTATGATATTTATACAATAAATATGTTTATTGATGTAATTTCTTATGAAAAAATAAATTAATTTTTTGGATTATTGTGAGATAAAGGAAGTTTGAGAGATAATGTGTTGTGCTTGAGAGGGTGAGAGAAAGGAAGTGTGGGAAGAGAATGATATAGTGTTGTTAATTATTAGAACTTGATAATATTCCAATACATTTTCATTTTCTTTTTAACTATTTTTGAAATCAAAATGTACATAAAAATAAGTTTATATAAGAAAATGTGCATGTCAAAGTATCAAGTAAAAAGTCAAAGAATTTTTTGTTTTATCTTGTATGTTTGTTGGTAAAATAAAATATATTTACTAACCTTGTATTGTTACATTAAGGTTATTGCTTAAAGTTGATTTTCATTAATTGTAGTAAGAGACTGTACTTTTTAAAGAAAATATAAACTTGATTTTGAGTTGAGAAAACTTTGTCAAGTACTTTTGAAATTTAGACCAACACATATATTCATTGAAATATTATTGCCGAGGAAATTGATCCAGTTTAATTTTATGAAATGCAAAGGAAAGAAATAATCCTAGGCTCCATTTAATCATTGAAGTCAAAAAATTATTTGTATTTATCACTTTCTAGTCATAAAAGTAGATTTTCAAAATTCTTTTTCCATATCAAAATTTGTCATGACTTAATTTAATTAATTCACTAAGCCTCTTGCTTGATCATTTGTTAATCAAATCCTTTTGGAAACAATATCTAGTTATCACTTTATTACTTAGTGTGACTCGTGCATTTGTGATAGTGAACATGTGTGTATTTGAGAAAGATGATACTTATGCCTGTACTAGTATATATATATGTGAGAGAGAGAGAGATGGAGAATTAAAGATACGATGTATGTGTGAGGAAAGGAGTGCAAGCATGAGAGAGGGGATATTCTCAAAGATAGAGAGAGGGGAAGTGAGAGATGGAATGTGTGAAAGAGATGGAGGGATAATACAATTGAGATGAGTATACAATCCAATTAATTATTTAAGATAATATAATATTTCTCATTATTGAAATTATATTTCATATTATGCTTACATCATGAATTTAGTCTTTAAATTTAAAAATTATAAAATAAAAATTTAAATATATTATTTAGTATGTGAGAAACCATAATTTTTTTTTTTTTTTCCCACTAGAAACCATTATTCTTCTAAAAGTTTCTCATATTCTTTCCAATATAAAGGAAAATTATTTTCCCTCCAAAAATTTCATACTTCCAAACTTAATTGAAGAAAAAAAAAAAAAAAAAAGACATTTGCGCCTTCTACTCACAAGTCTCTCGAGATCGACACTCCTCCTGAGCAAAAAAAGATCGATACTCCTCTTCCCCAAATTGAAATCCTCTCATTGTTCTCAATCTCAGCTGTGCCTGCCCTCAAATCTCAATCACGCAAGCTGATGAATCGCTCGCCCTCGCGCTCTCGCTTGCCTTCCACCGTCGTCGATGTCTCTCGCCTTGGCTCTTTCAGCACCGTCATTCTCAGGTTTGTTTCCCTTCTCTCCCTTCTTAGTTGAGCTTAGTTACTCGCCGCCGGCCCTCCATCTTACTTCTGCAACTTTTAGGATTTCCATGCGCATCGTTTAAGCAGAACTATATATCTATCGTGATTGCGTGTTCCCTCTCATCTTTTCCCTCATTTTTATCACAGTATCAATATGTCACTGTTTGTTTATATGCGCTAATTTTTATGCCTCTCCTTTTTCTCGAGGTAGCTATATTTACAATGAGCGAACTCCTTTCAAGAAATTGCCTGATAATTACTTCTGCCCCTGTAATTAATTACTTCACTCCCATCCCATCCCACTATTGATATACAGATTTTCCCCCTTTTTAAATCTTTCCTCCGAAATTTTGGTTAAATGTCAAGGAAGAGCTTGTAATTTTATCATGTTGGTAATCAATCTGGGTTTGTTCTTCATTCAGAAAGGGAAAGTGTAGAACAGTCACATCCATAGAATTGCAAAATAGAAAGAGGAAGGGAGAACGAGAGATTTGTTGTTGCGCATGCTACAGGGTCAGTTGGAGGAAAGCGGTGGTGATGAATCATCAACATCTTCTATATATCTCTTTGTTGTGTTTCTGGTACTGATGGCTAATATGGGACTGGAATCTATATGGTTTAATTTTTTTTTCCTTTGATACAAAAGACTCTCTGATTTTAGGATCGCTCCCTAAGTAATTAAGAAATTGTCTGGAATCTATATGGTTTAATTCTAGGTATCTAGATTTTCTTTTTTGGCTTTTAATATTACCATTGCCTATGACGTAGAATTATCAAATAGGTTCTTTACCAAGAATGCTATCACCTTTTCATCCAGGTCATGTTCTATGTCTAATTTGCAGTGTTTTAATTTTTTATAGATTACATTTGAGGAGATTCGTCTTTTGGAATCAAAAGTTGGAGACCTAAAGAAATGGCTGGAAGAGGGAATGGACTGCAATTTGCTGTTATGGAATGGAGAAGTAATTCTTTACTGACTCTAGGTTCTCTTTTTCTGAATAAAAACTTGACTAATGTCAAGAGCAATGTTCTGGAGACAAGTAGTCTCAATCACTATAAATTAATATGTGATTGAATTGATCAATATAAATAAGCGGTCAAAAACTTGACTAATAGGTTCTCTTTCCTTATGCATAGATTCAACAATGGCTTTTTTCTTCTCAGTGTTACTTATAAAGGTGGGTAAGAAAACTGTTGCAACTGCTATTACTCTTTTTAGTTAAATAACTCTTGATGTTGTAGGTTATTGATCTCAAACTTCCTATCACAGTTAAACTCTCTGTAGTTGATGTGGATCCATGACTTTAAGGGTGACACTGCCCAAGGTGATGCCATTTTGTACGAGCTAATTATTGTGTTTTGGTCACTATACAGAGACAACCTGAGATACATCTTTTTTCTGCGCGTTTGAAGGAGCAGAATGAGGATATAGCTGGTGCCTGAGCGGCCTATCAATTGGTGCATACCGAAATTTATCTTGGTCTTCTTGAAGCTATAATCAGGCATGCAAATATGGAAAATAGACTGGTATGCTGGTTTATGGGCATTATGATTTGGCTTGGTAGGCAATCTAAATTGAAATTGCTCACCTCATTTACACCTCACCTCATAATATTGAGACTGTTCAAGGCACATTTTTCTTTTCCAAATGTGATGTAGAAGGAGGAGGAGGAAGATAGAGAATGAATTTTTGATATTTTGTTCACCTTGAATTCAAAGTTTTATAAAGGGGAACCAAACAAACATGCTTAAAACAAAAAGAATAACCCTAACTTTAAGCTTATAGTGATGTGATGGGGATGGCTATATTTTCTGAGTTTCTAAATATTTATCCATGTCACTATCGACCATAAGACTCTTTCACCTGTTCATCAAAATGGTTTGAAATGGTTTTTTGCGTGATCTTGATATTCAGTACGTGCGAAGAATAACCCAACACCTTAGAATGATTTACTTGAAGATGATTGAAGGTCAAACATCCTGATCTGGGTGGGTTTCAATTTAATGTTTCTCAAATGTTATCATGTGACCAATGTTTTGAAAACGTAGAGTCTACGTTGAAACGGTAAGGTGAGCAAAAACGTAAAAACGGAAAACGTAAACGAAACGTAAGAGTTTACTACATACTATTAAAAAAAATAAAATCCAACTATATAAAACTAAAACACACAAATACATTAAAGTTATCACAAATTTTAAGTCCAAACACTCGGTCATCAATCATCATAATCCATAATACATATTAAAATCAAAACACCAAGGCAAGAAAATTATAAAAGAGATCAACATCTCTAATTTAAGTCGTCGGAGTCAAAGTCAATCTCAATATCATCTTCTTCATCCCCTCCCCCACTAAGAAATTCGGAATATCCAAATCATTTAAGTTCCCCTCTTCTTCATTTAGATCATGATCATCTAAGCCATGGGGATCTTGATCTTCTCCAACTCCAACATTTTCTGAAATATCTTCACATGTTGGTTCCATAATCCACTCATCATCCGACTCAATATCATCAAAGTTATAATCAATTTGAGGAGACACTCTATGTTTTGTGTTGCCTAATCTTGAGTTAGCCATCACAAAAACAACATTATTCATTGTCTCTTGCTTCAAACGATTTCTTCTCTTTGTGTGGACCTAAACAAATACAAGAAAATAATTTAATACTAGACTAATATCATATTTTTTAAATGAAATGCAATTCATATTAAAAATATACCATCTCAAAAGTACTCCAATTCCGCTCACACCCAGAGGAACTACATGTCAAACTAAGCACACGGGTAGCGAATTTTTGGAGTTCAGGAACACCATCACCATAAGATTCCCACCATGCTGCTGGACTCTTGGTTTCAACTGCATCCATAGCAAAGGTACTCCCAAAAAGGCCTCCACGATGCTTGAATTCCTCAAGTTGCCCATCAATAAGTCTTTGAAGAGCCTTATCCGGCACCATCCTTTTTATACAATCATATAATCCAACCTTGACTTCATAATCAACTTTAAATGTAGGAGAATAATGTTGTTTTGGGTTAAGATAATAGGTCATAAAAGACAAAGGCCTATGGAGTTGCCTCTCCCATCTTGCATCAATGATATCCCAAATAGGTTGATAACTAAAAAGAAAAGAAAAGGTAAAACAATTGAATTAATTTTGAGTTAAAATGTCTATAACTCTGAGTTAAATAAATTAAATGACAACTTACAATGTAGGTTTGTTTTTTAAATCCTTTTCAATTTTCTCCTTAGCACGATCCATTGCCTCATAAATGGAGCCCATTGCTGCATCATCTAAATCAACCAACCTAAGCACTTCAACCAAAGGAAGTGCCCCCATCAAACAAATCTGAACCTTTTTCCAAAATTGTGCATCCATCACTACATTTTCAATGAGCTTTCCATCTGTTGACTTTGTATATTTGGTTTTCTTCCATTCTTCTGACAAGAACATTATTTTCACTAAATTTTTGTTGTCATGGAGGCATTTCAAAGTCAAATAGGATGTGGCAAAGCGAGTCACGACGGGTCTAATCAATTCTTTGCCATTGGTGAAGGTGTGAAATATTGGAATGAGAGAAGCTCTTGAATAGATATAAGTTGTAATTTTTTCCCCTTGAAAATTGTGTCTTTATGAAGGGGTATTCTCTTCTCTAAATCTTCCAACATCAAATCAATACAATGAGCAGCACAAGGTGTCCAATATATTTGCTTTCTTTTCTCCATCAACAAAGCCCCAGCAGCTTTATAATTTGCAGCATTGTTCGTCACAACTTGGACAACATTTTATTCCCCAACCTCTTCCACCACTTCATCAATCATGTTAAAAATCTTGTCAGCTGTTTTGGTATGTGAGATGCATCAATGGACTTGAGAAACACAATTCCCATAGAGCTATGCACACAAAAATTGATTATTGTTCTTCTTCTTGTATCAGTCCACCCATCACTCATTATTGTGCATCCAGTTTTCTTCCAAAAAGCCTTGTGTTTTTCAACAACTTCCATTGTCATATCATATTTTTGCTTCAAGTATTTTACTCTACACTCATGATAAGATGGTGGCTTGAAACCAGGTCCATGCTTAGCAATTGATTCACACATCTTTTTGAAATCATCGCTATTCACAAAATTGAAAGGAATTCCATTGTTATACATAGCAGTGCAAATGTCAAGAGATGCCTCCTCCCTCAAGTTCTTCTTCAATATAGTGTTGAGGGTTACGAGAGCGGATAATCTACTTTTCTTAAAAATATTGGACGCAGAGGCAATAGCGCCACCACCACTAGCACCACTGACAGCTTCCTCTTGTATTTGAGGTGGTTTTCGTTGTGCTGCAACAAGAAGATTGAACATCTCTATTTTTACTTCCTCAGGCACCGATATACATGGTTCAACATCTTTAGATGTTCCTGCCAACTGGTGCTTCACACGAAAAACTCCAGCAGACATTTGTTTGGGACAATACTTGCATTTAAGCTTTTTTATTCCTGGAACTTCAAGACAATGCTTCCATGCAGGGTCTGACCTATTTCTAGGAGCATTTTTACTCAATCTCTTCCTCCAACACCAACACTAATACTAGTGTTACTTGTTACCTACACTTGCGTAAGGCTTTAGTGCTACTACTATCACCACCACTTGATGAAGCCATGTGATTTCAAACTATATTTAATCAAAATTCAAACAAATTATCTCAATTTAAGGCTTTCAAATTTCAGAAAATTTAAATACACAAGCAAACAAATTCAGATTCAGGCAGAGGTAGAGCAGATCAGCAACCAAAATAAAATACAAAGCATAGCAGATCAGCAACAAAAATAAAATACAAAGCAGAGCAGATCAGCAACCAAAATAAAAATTAATGAACAAGGAAAGGAAAGGGAATAACTATAAGGGATAGGCATATGCATACTTTGAGTGAGGGATTGAGGGTGAGTGGATGACGCACTACGATCAGATTCAGGCAGCACTGCAGCCGTCCAGCGTCTAGCCTCCAGCGACGGTGAAGAAGAATCAGCAGCGGTCGAGTCTCGAGTGGTCGACGTCAATGAAGAAGAAGAATAGAAGATTAAGAAGAAGCGGTTGAGTGGTGGGTCGACTCGACCACGATCCGTCGTGCTCGTGCGAAGAAGCGTGGATCGAAGAGTGAAGAGGCTGACACACCTAGGGTTCCCTCTGCCATTCTGTGCGTTTTAATTGGGGCTCGATTTTTTTTTTAAAAAGGGGGATAACTGAACTCGATAAACTCGTCGTCTTCACCGAGTTCACCGAGTTGAACGGCGTTTCCACCGTTTCGCCATCAAATCCATCCAGACCTCCGTCTCTGCTCGTTTTCCGGCAGAAAAACGTAGGCACGGCCGTTTCTATGAGTCTACTCGATGTTTTCACAACCATGCATGTGACATTAAACTATACATTTTCCTGTGTTTGCTTAGGACTCGTTTAAAAAAAAAATGAAAGAAGGCATGTACATCTATATAAACAGATGCATAATAGTGTTGTTGCCTGTGGAATATGATTTTTATGTAACATATAATTATTTCTTGTTGATACAAATATAATTATTTGACACAACAAACAAGTCATGCTTTGTTGCATGACAAAACCCTATTGTTCTAATGATCAGTTTTCATCTGCCTATGTTACTTGCAAGAGATGTTTTCCTTGGACCCATTAATCCAATGCAGTGGATATATCAGAAGTAACTGGGAAGGATCAAATGGATGCACAACCCACCAAGATGGAAGCAAATCTTACAAAAGAGCGTGCAAAGATGGAAGCAAAGCGTGCACAGTTTGAGCACAAGATGGAACAAATGGAGCAAAGAATAGAGAATACAGGCTCAACTAACTGTCTTGACGCAACATGGGCAATTTGCAGCTCCTCCTTCATCTACTCCTAGTCTTGTTGTCTCACCAGCAAGTCCTTCATAGTTTTCATGTTTGATGACAATATTTAGGTCTTAGAAAATGTAAATACTTGTTAATTTTTTTTTTTAAAAGAATATGAGTATCTTTGCTTGTTAATTTTGAAGAATGTTAGTATTTTTCCTAATTAGTATGGTATTAATTTAACATCTTTATCGTTACATTTTGGTACAGGTTTTAACTGTAGAAATTTATATCCAACAAAAAAAAAAATTGTTACTTTCAGTGGCGACAATTGTCGCCTCTGAAAGAGGAATCAGCGGCGACATTTTGTCGTCACTGAAAGAAGAATCAGCGGCGAAACTTTAGTCACTGCTGAAAGAGGAATCAACAGGGACAGTTTTGTCATCACTGAAACAGGAATAAGTGGCGACAATTGTCGCCACCTATACTCTACTTTCATCGGTGACAGCAATTTTGGCGATATCCGATATACTTTCAGTGGCCACAAAATGTCGCCGTTGATTGTCTACTTTTAGCGGCGACGTAGAAATGTCGCTACCAAAAGTATTGGCGACGGTCGTTTCAGTGGCGACATTTAGACTTTCAGCGATGACTTTTGTCACCGCCAAAAGTCTTTTTTTTTGGTAGTGTTGGTTGGGTCCTTTGTTTGCAGTTGGTGCTGCATGTGATATGTGATCTCTAAATGTTGAATTTGTTGTTTGTTGGTTGACTACCATATATTGTGCATATTTTTTTTATATGAGATTAATTGTTACTTTAGGATTCGTTTGAATCCCAGCCCTTCTCAATATTTGTGAAGTGAACAACATAGTGGATGCGGCTCCCAGGGCAAGGCGGTGGATATCGGCAATTGATGATGTTGGGTTGTGCTAAGAGCTATGTTGGTTATCTGTAATTGTGTAATAGTAATTTTTGGAATTTGGTAAATATTATGTATGTACCTTGTGGAGATTCTTGTTATATAATCAAGAACCTTATATCAGTATATTATGCTATTTCTATTTTTCCCACTGAGCTATGTAATAACACTGATAAATGTCGAAATATTTAGGGATATGACAACCGTCAAGTATATTGTTATATTTTATGGTACTGCAAATCCAACCGTCAAATAAACTCCTTTCTCTGGTGACAAATACTTTACCGTTTATTATTTTAACCATAAAGTATTGTACAAAATATTTCACAGTTATTAGTAAACAATCGTAACAGTCAATGTCTTAATTACAACCATTAAATACAGTGCCCTATAAATAACAGTTGTATTTGAAACCGTAAAATATATTTTCCTATACTGTTAAATATAAATATTTAGCTCTCAAAATAGATAAAAATAACCATTACATATAAACAAATATGTAGTGGTGTAACTTCCCCATCTCATCGTACATGACATTGTATTTGGTTAAACATTTCAAACACACGGTCAACGTAGCTCAAATTAATGGCAGTAGCATTTTAGGGCGTTTTTGCACCATGATGGGTATTTTTGCACCTAGGATATGTTTATGGCGTTTGCAGCATTTTTTTTAAAAAAACAATAAATTGTGTTTCACCGAATTAAAAATAAACTTTAAAACCTTAAGGGAGTAAAATAAAACTTAATGCAAATTTAAAGAGCCACATTTGTTTTAGCCAAACTGAAATTAATCATTATGAAATATTAATGGTCAATAGGAGGCTAATATTTTGGATTTCTTAAAAAAACCAAAATCTATCTTATATAAAGTTGAAGAATAAGACTCTTCACGAAATGTATAATGAATTCAAAAAGATCAAAATAAACTAGAATGATATATTTTCACATTAGGCTCGGGAAAACCACAGTACAATTCATCAAATTTGTATACGATTAAGCGAAGAACTTTGACGACCTTTATTATCTCTATCTGTTGCTTGCAGCACTCGCTTCCTACAAGGAAAACAACATAACAACAATTAAGCTAATATAATGCTGAATTATTAAAATCCTTCAATTTCAATTCTTGTTGGAAAAAAATCGGTGAAAAGTCCCCATTTAAATACTTTATTGGCTAGAAAGACCTTATATGCTTTCATACATAGGAATACTGCTACTGATATAAAAAAAAAAAAAAACATAAAGTACTGCTATTTGTATTCAGATTTGCCAATCAGATTTTCAAACAGTAAGTTTTAACATATTTTTCCTTCTTGTTACTCATTCCTAATTGGTCATTACCCATAAGCTATAGTGCATCTTATATATATAGCTTTAATGAAATGTATATATATCAAGATTTCTTTGTTTTGTTTTGTTTTTTTCACTTTGCAATTTCATTTTATGATCATGCTAAAAAATATATATACAAGATTGTTTCATCAGATTGCAAACCATAAATGCTTTTTAAAAAACAAAAGGAAAATTACTCACCACAATAACATAATTAACTTCAAGGTTCTCATTTTTTGTTGTTGTTTGGCTTTGATGGATACTCTTCGTAGATCATGTATTTCACAACTTCCTTCATTGATCTAAATGAGCTTCCAGATGTCGTATGATTATAATACTGCATGAAACAATTGTATATACCTAAATATACTTTCACACTTTAGATTATTATAACTCCAAGCAAACAAAAGAAAAATGACTTTATTTCATCTTCAACTTAAGACTTCGAAAATAAAATTACTATATGAGAACCAGTTTCAAATTCATTGATAACATTAAAGACATGCATGTCATTTTAGCCTATAAAAATACATTAACGTATTGAATATTGTCAAATTTCTTCTCTATAACAAAAATCAAGTTAGAAAAAACTTTCTATATCATAGAAAGTATACTTACAACATCACGCATCCCATTGGTGCGTTCCCTTTGTTGAAGAGTCCAACTTTGGAGTCTCTGAGTGAAGGAAAATTGATGATCCTTATTGTTGTCGCTTGAACTACTTTCACCATACAAATGTAACTGCATATATATAATTGATTTGTCACAAAAGATTTTCTAGAATTATATTATGTTTTGTGAATAGAGATTGTTTAATAATCATATCAAAGAAGGAAAATTTAATGGGTGAAGTAGCATCCAAAACCTTGAGGTTATATCTAGCACTTTAATCTTATTTATGGTGTTTCCAGCACCCTCTGATTTATTTTTCAATTACATCCATAACCTAATCTTATTTATGGTTTAGGGTACTGGACATACTATAAATAAGGTTAGGGTGTTGGAAACATTAGAAAATTAACATCATGGTATTAGATGTACCATAAATAAGAGAAGAATGCTGAATGCAACTGAGAAATAACATTATGGTATTAGATAGTATTACTTTACCCAAAATTTAATTTCCCTCTGGCTCTAAGCGTGGCTAGGACCTAGTTAGAGGTTTTATTTTAGTTTTAAAAGTAGTTGGGATGTTACAGATTGCACATATTAAAATTCAATGGAAAATGATTAAATATATCATTTTAGGGAACAAACATATTTTTTTACAAATAATAACTAACTAAACTAATTTTCTTAATCTATGAAAATTAGTTATCTAATTAATTACATCTAGAACTAGAGGAAGTGTTTATGAATGGTGAGATCCAAAGCAAGCTAACATACGTTGTCTAAGTCAATGTTGTTCTGATAGCAGATAGGAGGAACCTCATATGAGATAGAGAATTGCCCTACAACTTTTGTAGTTGCTTGTTTCCCTTTCTTCTTTGGAGTCTGTAAACAAAACCAATGTAAATTAGTTGTAAATAAACATTATATCTAGTTGTAAACCTTCTTCTGCTTAAATTAGAATGGGCAACTCCCGTAAGTTTGAATTGAAGAGAATAGAAGCCATATATCAAGTGAATGAAAATTTTATTTTAAATATGTTTTTTTATATATTTTAATTTCACTCCTTTTTATCTTTTTATATCTCCAATATAAACATATCCTTAGTTGATCTTTTAATTGTTTATATTTGGGGAAAATGAACGGGGGAATCCCAAGGATGAGACTTAATATACCTCATACAAATGCTGTTGACACAACAAAAATGGATCAAACTTATGGGAAATCGATATTATTGATATAATAAAGCTAGATCAAATATAAGAGACAATTGCTGTGGACACAACTCGATTAAATTAACCAGATAATAAATAATGTTGAGCAAATAAACAAAATTAAACCCTAAAGCCAAACGTTGTTGGCACAATAGAACTAGAGGCTACAGAAGACAAATAATTTAAGAACACCATAACCATATAATAGATAGGGCATATGTGGGCTCAACAAACCATATCAAATCCTTTCATGAAACAAATTTTGTAGGAAATAGGACCAACAAAACCAGATCATTGCATAAGTAATTACTGTGCGAATAACAAATTAAATAAACTGGATCAAATATGTATAGGGCTCATTCGGTGAGAACAATGAAACCAGATTATACACACAAGAAAAAATGGCAAATATGACCAATTTAGACCCATAATGAGACCAATTCATATACAAGAGAGAGAGATACTTTAAATTATTTTAATAGCATGTAACACTTTAGTTTCAATGGTTCCAGATGTTCAACCGCAACTACATATAATCTTTTATATTGAAAATTCGACAAAAACAAACTTACTTCATCAGGTTGAGCGTTCAAATCTCTAGGTGGTATAGAAGATAATGGCACTACAAGTTGTGGAGGATTTGATCCATAACTTCTTTCGTTGCTCAACACCTTCATATCTTTGATTGATTTCTATATTGATTAAAAACTTTGTTATAAGCACTAAATAAAATCAAAGAAAGGGAAAAACTAACTAGCTAGGTTTAGTAGGCATGATTAATAAAGAGATGTATAGCTAAAAATTATGCTTAAAAGAGATCTATAAGGTTTTGGGTGTACCTATTGATATCGATGAAACGATTCTAGGACCCACGTAAAACCAAATTCTGTAACGGACTTAGTTAATGCCACACAGCAAATACACCAAAGGAAAAGAGAGAAGGGAGAGGCTTTTTAGAAAGAGAGACAGAGACATCTGGGATTTATCAATCCATAGAACTACTACTCACACAATCGATTGGCAAGTGCCAGATGACTCTCTCTCTCTCAAAATCCGCTTCCTTCTCTCTTTTGTGTATTTGCTGTGTGGCATAAACTGAGTCCGTACCGTGATTTTGTTTTGCGTGGGTTCGTAGAGTTGTTTCATTTAATCAATAGGAGCTCCCAAAACGTTACAATACCAAACAATACCAGCTTATATATATTGCTTGCAGCTTTATTGCTATTTGGACTGGTGGTCAATTACAAGTATTAACAAACATTAACTCAACTACATAATCAAAATCAACAACTTTTAGCATCAAAAAATGAATCTAAAAGAGAATAGAATAGTAATTGAGAAAAAAAGTTCACATACAGAGATTTGCTCTCTCAGATTTTGAGAAATTTGTTCAATTTGATCTTGAATAACCACCTGTGGATGTATATATTTTCCAGACAACTGTTCTGCTAATGTTGGGTAATAAGGAGGAATATTATCAGCCATCGATGAAGTAGGGGGAAAAATAGGGGAAGAAAATTCTAGGACGAAGAGATTGGAGAGACTCAATTGAAGAACTTGAGAAGAAAATAAGAGGTTCTAGAGATTAAAATGAATCCCTCTTTAAGTTAATTCATGCATTCATGTACATTAAAACCACTATTTATTTCAGTCCACAAATTTCTGTGCTTTCTGCATTTGGGATTTGACTATTCAATTTCATATTAATAATAAAAAACTTTATGAAAAATTAATATTTTAGTCCTTCAACTTTTAACTTACTTTTAATTAGTCCCTTAATTATGACTCGGTGTGACTCAGTTCCCTAAACTTTTGATCCAGTTATGACTCAATCAATTATCTTTTCTTTTCTTCATATTATTTTCCTCTTATATACAACTCATGCTGAGTCATCTTACGTGGCCAAGATTTAATACTACTCTGATCCTATTTACAATTCCATTTTGATCAAAAAAAAAAAATGGTCCTATTTATAAGTCCAGTTTCATGTAAAAAATTAGATTGTGACAATTTTACCCATATTAATTATATTCATAAAGATAGAGAGAGAATAAACAATTGAAAAATACTCAATCATAAATGAGGGTAAAGTTGAAAATTTATCCCTATAATCATTGTGTCAACTACCTCTTGATATGTGAGATTTAGTCAAAATGAACTTATAAATAAGATTAGAGTGGTACTTACATACTCTAAAAGCATGTCATCATCTAAACTCCATGCAAATAAAAATAAAAAAATTATATTATTTTAATCCTAGTTGGCAGGTAACTCGTCTGGAAAAATTCACATTTTAATTTGTTTTCATAAAATATATGAATTTATCATATTGTTTTATTTTTTTCAAATTAAGATGTGATAGGACAAATTATAAAGCTAAGACTCCACAAATATAAGATTGTATCAAGTAATAAAGTGTGAGTAAATTATCGTTCTCACGAGTACTTGTTATTACCAACAATGCAATTGAGTAGTGATTTTATACTTTCATTATTTAAGTTGAGCAAGTCAAAATTGGATTCAAATAAGAAAAAGAAATTAAAATCAAATTAAAACAAACTGACTATCGCAATTAACAAAAGAGCAACCTATAATCATTAATCCCTTATTTGCTTCATAAACTATGTTTTCACTTAATTAATTAATTTCAATATCCATTATTTGTGATTCCAAAACGCTGATCTCTCTTGCTGGCTACTACATGCGTGAAACTTGCACCTTTCTTGATAATTATTTCCTTTTTGTTTCTCCAGCAGCTTCATTTCTCTTGATATCAGGTCCCTCTTTATTATCCATTCCAAACATTTTGTGTGTGGCTATCAGAAAAGGAAGGAAAATATTTTATAATAGTAGTAGTAGTAATAATAATAATAGTTTAGTCTTCTCTCTTTTTTTCCTTAGAGATAACTTCCCATTATTATTTATTATTGCTTCTTTCCAAAGTTTGAAAATTTTTATTTTAATATGAAATCCCACAAATGATGCACCAAATTAATATCCATAAAATCTCAAGAAAATTTATTTAATTTAGCATTTATGATTTCCCAAATATATCAAATCTATAAAAAATGGGAAGTCATCACACCCCCACACTTGCATCAAATCTTAACCTCAAGATTTTAAATTGTAAAACAACTAAATTGAATAAAACCATATATGGAAGCAAGATTTAAAAGCAAACATTAAAAAAATTTGGAATGAATTCAAACTTTGAAGAATTAAGTCTTCATAGAACCCTTTTCTGTAATATCCACATTTTTTCCTTACTAAATTCCTTGTACAATGTAAATATTTAGTGGAATGAAATGGAGAAGTTTACCCAAATATTTGATTTTCTGAAATTTTACATTTTGGGATATAATTCAATTTAAAAATAATTGTCATGGGATTAATAATCACCACTAGAAAATAACTGATTAACGATGGAATTTGCAATGGAATTTTTTCTATAACAAATTTAGGAGTATTTGCGACGGAAATTGAAGTTCTGTCGCAAAATAGTAAAGTTTTGGGACGGAATTGGATTTCCGTCGCAAAAATTTTTTTAAAAAAATAATTTTTTTCTTTAAAAAAATAATTTTTGCGACGGAATTGGAAATTTTCATTTTGCAACGGAATTTCAAATTTAATAAACATAATTGGATTTCCATCGGAAATTAAATATATTTTTTGAAAAAATAATTTTGCGCCGGAATTTCAATTCCATTGCAAAACCCAAATGGGGTTTTTTCGAGGGAAATGGATTTCCGTCGCAAATTTAATAATTTTTTTTTAAAAAATAATTTTGTAACGGAATTTCAATTCCGTCCCAAACTCATTTAAAATTTTCCCACTTCTTCCCTTTCATTTTCTATCCGTCCTCGCTTTCCCTTTTCATTGTCCTTCCTCCACCTCCCGTTGCCGTGCCACCGCCGCCCCCGTCACTACCCCTTCGGTCGCCGCTTTGCTAGGTAAGTTTGAAAAAAAAAATTCCAGCTTTTTTATCATTTTATTGTTAGATAGTTTGTAACACACCCAAATTTCTAACAATTTACAATAACATAAAATTTCCAAAATCATAAATAACTGTGAAATTTAAATAAACCAAATTTGGGAAATGTTACCATCGCACTTATACTAAGACAAGCGCAAGGCTAATTACATTAAAATAAAACCAAAAGTTGAGGTTCAACTAAAGGAAATATGTCTAATACATTTTATTGAATTCATAAAGATTCTGTAAAGTCTAGAATAAGCTAGAAAACACTGAGTCGTTATCTTCACATCCCACTACTAACCCCATCCTTTGCATCCTGTTTCACTGAAAATCTGCTCCCCCGAAGGATCATCGTAGCCACACATACACAAAAGTCAGCAAAGCTAGTAATCCTAATCAAACACAATTCACATAACTCAAATATAATAGTCAAATCAAATATATAATCACGTAGTAATTGAATCAAATATTATTCACATCGAATCAACTATTATTCATTATCTTTATTAAATCATGATAGACATGGGAAACCCTGCCAGTCTACCCTATGACTCGAGAAACCCTACCAGTCACAAAATCAAATTGGCCATCATCAAAACATCTTTTCCTAGTGTGCACACCTATTCTCAAAGTTGCTACTAGTATCCCGGGAAACCCTGCCAGACACCACTTTGAGAAGAATGGATAATATCTTTTCACATAGGAGGCATAAAACCCAAAGGTTGTGTTTATTACTTTAGGAGATATCATCCCAAAGCTATCCTCCCACTATTAATTCATTATAATCACACACAATCAGGAAATTCAATCTTGTCACAGTTATCAAATTTCTTCATTTAATATATCGTTGCTCAATGGTATCATAACTTTCCAAACTATTTAAGAGTACAATAATTCAAATATTCGATATAAGATCTAACTAATATTATAACTCAAATATCTATCTGAGTAAAGTCCAAATCCAACTATCATTTTAATCATCATGAGTTATAGGGTATCAAGATCATAATCTTCCTATCAACATATTAACCTAAGACTTTTAGGGATTGGGATTACATGAACCTAAGACTTCTAGGGATTGGGATTACATGAACCTAAGACTTCTAGGGATTAGGATTACAGATAATATATTTCATATAAAACAACCCTATCAAAATTCCTAAGACTTCTAGGGATTAGGATTATAGACAATAGATTTCATATAAAACAACTCTATCAAAATTCCTAAGACGTCTAGAGATTAGGATTACATGGTCTCCGTGTTTGATGGCTTCTAGGAGGAAAATCGATTAGAGAAGAGAAGCAATTTGAAATAAGAAGAAAGAGAAGAAGATGAGAAGAGAAATGGAGAAATGCTTAGGATTGAAAGTGATTTGGTTTGGTTTGGCTAAGCCCCTATTTATAGTTGAAGTTTTGTGCATTAATTATCATGGGTAATAGAAAAGTTATCATTAGTTATCATCGGTAATATCAATGATCATTATTAATTATCACAGATAATATCAATGGTCATCATTAATTATCATTAATCATCACAGATAATAGCAATGATCATCATTAATTATTATTAATCATCATAGATAATAGGTCATCATTAATTATTATGGATAATATCATTCATATTAATTTCATTAATATTATTTATTTTATTTTATTTTTCTTGGGTTATCATAGATAGTTGCTTTGTATTTGGACATGTTTGCTGTGGTTTATAATCCTTTGGTATAATGCTTTGATTATATAGAGTTGGATTTTTTTTTTTTTTTGGTTTTCCTGCTGCAATGTCTACTTGAAGTGGTTGGTGTTTCGTTTCCAATTTTCATCTTTGATGAAAATTCCTTTTCTAGGGGTTATAAAGTCCAAACTTTTTTTGTTGTTGATTTAATCGTAGGGTAGGTCGATTGTTGATCAAATTTCTCTGCATGGAGCCTCGAGTTGGACACAAGTTCTATCTACCTCAGTGAGTTTTAATTCCTTTTGCTTTTTATTTGTTCCTTTTTTTTGCTGGGGAATTCTGAATCCATCCTTTCTTGTTGTCGGTACTAATATTTAGACAAATGAAGACGTTGCAATTAAGCTTGTAAGTACCACGACCTACTTGAATATGGATTTTTTTAAAAATAACTTTTTTTCATGGACCAATTTGGGATTGTAGTTTACAAATCACCTTCAATTCATTAAACATGTTGTAGCTTTGTTTAAACTCAATACTGATATGTTAGTTTAGTTTTTTTGTTTAGCATTCTGGAATATGCTGCTAGTAAATGTAGATGATCGTAGTGTCATATTGGAGGATTAGATGTGCGAGTAAATTCAAGTAATAAATTTGATTTTCTTGTTTAATTCATTATGAATGCACAGACAAATTATTTTTTTTTATTATTTATGTAATTTTTAACAAAAAAATTAAATTAAAAAATTATTTTTTTAAAAAATTAAAAATGATTAAATTTGTGATGGAAATCAAATCCGTGGCAAATCCCGGGGATTTGAAAATTTGAGGGACCAAAACAAAAATGAGAGTAAACTTGAGGACCAAAGATAATGTCAACCCTACTAAATATGATAATACAAATTTTAAAATTGCCCGGTCCTAAATAGAGGCAATTTTCTTATTCCCATTCAAATCGTACTAAAGTAATGGTGTTAATCGCAAATATCAGGACATGTTAATTTACGATCAAGGAGTGGAGGAAGGGCTAGGAAGGGAGTGTAGCCTATGAATTTTATGTGACACCTGTCCTAAATACACTTATAATTATCAGAGTTTAAGCGCATAGGCATTGAAGTAATTTGGACGACTTAATTGCGGAATAAAAACATCTTAAAATAATCTAGTTTGAAAACCTGAGGATAAATTTTTCACGATTCAAATCTATCCCATAGTAGGATATTAATACAATAATCTGAATACAGTCCAACTACTTATATTATATCAAAATATTCCTTCCGCTGGATCCCTTATAGTTGCGTCTTTCCTCTTGAACTCGATCCACTACCTGTTTCTTTCATGCGTTTGGAGTTCAAATGAATGAACCCCGGGTAACGATTAATCTTATATGCAAATATGAAATGTAAAAGATAGTATAACACATGTATCAACATAGAGTAATTCACAATAAATAAGTCACACCGTAACCACAATTAACGGCTAAGGACCGCGGCCCTTTAGGACACACAGCCCTATGAGACACGCAGCCTCAATCCATAGCTAGGATACATACATGCAAATTATCTAGCAACATGATCAGTCATACATGAATACATACATACAAGCTAATAAGATAATAGTTACCCACCTTAGTTGATTCCTCAAGCCTTATGATTAGCTCCTCCGTTTTTCTCCAGCGTGGCTCTCTTCTCTTTTCCTCTCTTTCTCACATTTCTCTCTTGTTTTCAATTTTACTTGAACTGAGAAAAGTGAATGAATGAAAATCAAGGAACAATGCTTAAATAAGGACGTATGGAGAGTCTGCTATCGTGAGCGTTTAAGCCGCTGGAAGAGTATGATGCTTCTACTATTGCATGCTGAGTTAATCACGCTGAAGAAGTATGGCTAATGACTTTTACTGATAACTCTCCACTGTTGGAGATAATGGGCTTATGGTGAATATTATGTTATGAGGCACATTTTAATACCTAATTGATCCTCTTCCAAACCTTTATTTGCAATTAGGTACATAACTCAATTAATTGAAAATATTGGAAATAATGATAACATTAAATCCTTAATTCTATAAATGTTTTAGGCCTGAAATTATCCTCTACAAACATTCCTTAATCTTTTCTAAAATAAATTTAAGGAAAAATAGACCTTAATTTCCAAATAATTATTCTCATAATTATTTTAAACCAAAATTTCATAATTAATCTCCATACATTATTCAAACTAAGAATCCCAAAATTTAAGATGTTACATTTTACATTTTTTAGTCAAAAGCTTATAGATTGAATTACAATTATCCCACATTCATGAATTTCAAGAGGAGAAAAAAATGATAAAATAGGAGTACATGACCGTAAATATGGTCTACATCTTAATTGATACATATATTCAATATTTTCTCTCAAAAACCTAGTAAATGTGTTGATTTTTTTTTCTTTTGGAATTTAGGAAGTACCAAATTAATGGATATTTAGAGAAAATTAATTAATACTTTAATTTAGATAATTTACAAAGAAGTTTTATAATAAAGATAAAGGAACTATGTCAAAAGTATATCCTTTTTTATAATATTTTTATACCTTATAGATCTCAAATATAGGTCACCATTATCTAGGTCACTAAGATTAAAATAATAGTAAAACAATTAAATTGATTACATTTGTCACAAATTAATGTTGTTAAGGTTAAATTATAGTTTTAGTACTTTAACTTTACATGAGGGTTTATTTTAAGGGAAAATTAGAATGAAGGACTTGGAAGGAAACATATTTATTAAAAAGGACCATAAAAATTGTAATTACTTAGAAGGACCAAACATTATAATATAAATTTAAAACTACTAAATTATCCTTTGTCAAACCTCCTACAATTGTATTCATAAATAAAAAATTGACTAAAATGAAAATTAAAACCATCAATCATCCACATGTAATATTATAATATCTCCTTTTTAAATTTTTATTTGAGTAAATATCTTTTCTGGTCCTTGAAAAAAAAAAACACAGACCCCATTTTGGTCTCTCACACAAAGAAAACCCCTTTTAGTCCATGAAAAGAACGAATAAGGGTTGATTAATGAACATTTTGATCCCTCATAAATTTGTAAAAAACCCCTTTTTAGTCCATAAAAATGTCATATTTTAGTCTCTAGAAACTAAAATGGGGTTCGTGTTATGTTTTAGGGACCGAAAAGGATATTTACTCTTTTTATTTTTCATCATGTTTCATACTCATGTCAACTATACGGTTCAAACTTATATATTTTTAATTTTTAATTTTTAAAAGTTCGATATTCATATAATCAATAGAAAATTGGGAAAATTACACACAGGTCCCAAGGAACAGAGATATTTACATTTAGGTCCCTTGAATTCATAAAATTACACAGAAGTCCCTGCCCAAAGGAGAAATAGCCTCTGGACCTCAAAATTAAAAAATTCAGGTTTTCAAAAGTTGTTGTTAAAATAGGAATTTCTTTGTTGTAAATATAGAATTTCTTGTTGCAAATGGCCTCGGACTTCAAAATTGAAAAAATTCAAGTTTTCAAAAGTTGTTGTTAAAATAGGAATTTCTTGTTGTAAATATAGAATTTCTTGTTGAAAATGGCATGGGACCTCGAAATTGAAAAAATCCAAGTTTTCAAAAGTTGTTGTTAAAATAGGAATTGGTCATTGTAAATATAGAATTTCTTGTTGCAAATGGCCTCGGACCTCGGAATTGAAAAAATTCAGGCTTTCAAAAGTTGTTGTTAAAATAGGAATTTGCTGTTGTAAATATAGAATTTCTTGTTGTAAATGGCCTTTGGACCTCAGAATTGAAAAAATCCAGGTTTTCAAAAGTTGTTGTTAAAATAGGAATTTGCTATTGTAAATATAGAATTTCTTGTTGCAAATGGCCTCTGGACCTCAGAATTGAAAAAATACAGGTTTTCAAAAGTTGTTGTTAACATAGGAATTGACTGTTGTAAATATAGAATTTCTTGTTGCAAATGGCCTCTGTACCTCATAATTGAAAAAATACAGGCTTTCAAAACTTGTTGTTAAAATAGGAATTTGCTATTGTAAATATAGAATTTTTTGTTGTAAACCTGGATTTTTTTCAATTATGAGGTCTAGAGGCGTTTTCTCCTTTGGGCAAAAAAATAATTTTGCTTCCACAAATAATTACACAGACTTACCTGCAATTTCATGAATTCAAGGGACTTAAATGTAAATATCTCTGTTCCTTGGGACCCGAGTGTAATTCTCCCTAGAAAATTTAATTAACGAATATATCATTAAGCTGCCATATTTACATTAGTAAGTATCAATGAGCACTTTTTATAAAAATAAAAAATAAACCCATTTTATGTTTTTTTTTTCAAGATATAATAGATTTCTTTTTTTCATTTTATTAACATTAAATCAATTTTTAGCCCACATAAATTTCTTCTAAAATAAAAATAAATCATATAAACTCTTTTGGTTTAAGATATATGGTAAATAATAAAAGACCTTAATTTTGAATAAAATTATATAAATATGTTTTTAATTAAATTTTTTGTTGATTTTAAGAAATTATAATTTTGAAAAAAATTGAAAAATGCGTAATTTTTTCCATAGATATCTATGCAAGTTGTGAAAAAGGAAAATTTTGGAAAGCTTTTATTTAATTTAGTAAAATTTAGAATTTTGTATTAGTTTTTAAAATAAAATATGAGATTGAATGTAGGAGGGAATGAATAAGATTTTCTTGGGGTATTTTAGTATTTTTAATTTTATATTTTAGTATTTGGTCCTTCTAAATAATTATAATTTTTATCGTCCTTCTCAATAAATATTTTTTCCTCCAAGTCCTTTCGTATAATTTTCCCTTATTTTAATTTTTAAGTTTATAATGTGCATTTTTAGTCCTTAAAATTTAACACCGTTAATGATATAACACTATGTACCTAAATGCTAGCCACTTGTACTCGATTATCATACACTAAGAAATGTACTAAACATATAAACTTTTCCATATTTGCCTTTTTTATGAAAGAGCATTAAAAAATTACTCCCTCTATCATTTTTATAAGAGCCCAAAATTTTAATCGGCTTTGTTCCTTTTATAAGAGCCCAAAAAAAGTTGTTTCAACATTTAATAAGTTTTTGTTTTCCATTTGTGCCCCATTAGTTATATATTACATTAATTAAATTGTTGGTGATACTTCTATTTATTATATTTTTCTTTCTTACTTGCCCCTTATAAATAGAGCATACTTAAAAAGAAGTTTATTAAAACCTTAATTCAATTATGGAACTAAAAAAATTATGGAGACATTTTGACTGGAGACTTAGGTTGTCAAACTTATGAGTTTAAGCAAACTTGTAATAGCAAGGTAAACTCAAATTATGAACTTGAATCGTAAACTAGTAAGAGTTATTTTTAGCTTTAAATAGATATTTATAGTTTAAAATTAAATAATTAAAATAAAAAATAAAAAAATTGTTTAAATATTTTTTAAATTCAAATAATTGAAATTAAATCCATCAACATTTATAATTTATCATATTTAACAAATAAATTTCTATAAAATTTATATTTAAAGCCACTACATATGATCATACCGAAGAAGTTAACACAAATTTAAAGATGAGTTAACACAGTTTTGTTAGCTGGAAACGTAAAAACGGTAACTTTGGTATATTAACTTGTGAGTTTAACCGAGTTTACAATGATCACAATTTTATCAGTGACTTGACTTGATTTTATATGCTAAAAATGTAAAAATACTAAACTCGGAAAGTCAACTCACAAGTTTGACCATAATGCTCGAGACTAATAATTCTACAAGGAATCATGGATGATTTATTTGAATTAATCTCCTGGACATCTATTGGGTTGGTATCCAAAACAATTTCTGATATTCAATATGCATAGAGAAATTAAAGATATTATAACAGGACAAGAGGAATTAGTTACATGAAGCATTTACTTCTATAAAATGGGGTGGATGAGTTATTTGAATTAATTTTCTTTACATCTTTGACTTGGTATCCTAAGCAATTACTGATATTCAATATATTCATGGACCTTCATTTGAAAGGAAAAATAAATTACAATATTTGCTAAGATGATTTACAACTTTATCACTTTATACATATTAAATATTTTATTAAAATTTATTGAAAATTTTATTTTTTAAAAGTTAACATTACTTTATTTTTAAAAATTACCCTCATTAAATTGTAACAACCTCTTAATTATATCTCACGTAACCATCTTATCCATCAAATTTTTTTTTTGGTTATTTAATGATGAAAAGAACTGGGAATTAATGCCTAAATTTTATAAAGTGGGTTATATGTTGAATTTTTAAAATATTCTAAAATCTATATGTTTTACAGTTGTGCATGTATTGGGAGAGGGAGTATCCAAATTATAGATTGATATATAAGACCAATTAAGCATTATATTTTCTATGATCTTTATTACAAGGCATCAACTACTAATTTTTATATATAAATCAATAAAAACAGTTAAAAGCGTTAAACTTGTCCTAAAATTCAAGTGATTTCCAATATTATCCTCACTAACCACACTAAACTCAAATGTCATATTAATTGTCACTCTCTCCCACTACCGTCATTAAATATGGGTAGACATGGAAAAATAAATTAAATGCTTATTGGAAACTTACAAGTGCCTTATAAAAAGGATCAAGAGTGCTTGTTAGTTGGTGTTTTATAATAAGGACCGGATCTATATTTTGATCCTGGAAAAAAAAAACTGTATTTTGAGTTATATGCATATAATCTTTCTAACTTTAAAACATGATAAGCAATTGTCCAATAAAATTTAAAATTTTCCATCTCTGAAGAGGAGATATAAACATTTGAAAGGAATTAATATTTTTTTGGCCAAATTTCAAATGAACATCATTAATTACTCATTAATTTGAAGTCATAAAAATAATTTATTGTGTTTTATATTAGACATATATACTATCAAATCAACCATTTAGGCAATGATGCGAGGGCAATTAAGAGCGAAAATTTACATACTTACATTTCCCATCCATAGTAACCCATATTCAATAATTAATATACTATGTTGTATGTAACCCTTATTAATAATTAATACTCTCTTGGCATACACTACTAACAAGTGTATTTAGTGTTTTTCATAAGGCACTCGCTTATTTCTAAAGAGTATTACATATTTTTTTCCATGTATGCCCATAATTAATAGGGGTAGTGGGTAAGAGCATTGTTGTCAAACTCGCGAGTTGACTCTCCGAGTTTACCGTTTTTACATTCTTAGTTTACCAAAGCAAGTCGAGTCACTTGGTAAACTCGTGACCGTTGTAAACTCGGTTAAATTTACGAGTTTATACACCGAGTTTATAGTTTTTACGTTTCAAACTTAGAAAATTGTGTTAACTCATCCTTAAACTCCTGTTAAATTTTTTAATTTGATCATGCTCAACGAAATTATATGTGAGTTTTATAAAAATTCATTTGTTAAATATGATAAATTTTGAGTATTGATGGATTCAGTTTTAATTATTTGGATTTAAAATATATTTAAATCAAATTGTTGTCATTTTTTTATATTTTAATTATTTATTATACACTATTAATACCTATTTAGTATTAATAGTGTACTCTTACGAGTTTACGATTCGAGTTCACAATACGAGTTTACGTTATTGTCACGAGTTTATTTAAACTCGTGAGTTTGACAACCTTGGGTAAGAGCAATAATATGATACTAGAAATTAGTGCAATTAGTAGGGGTGATATTGAAAATTACTTAAATTTTAGGACAAATTTAATGACTTCAACTGTTTTCATTGGTTTGTGAAAATTGTTAGTTGGTGCTTTATAATAAAGACCAGAGAGAGTATTATTGAATACTTTACAACTTATTAAAGTTGTGATCTTCACTACTATAAAAAGCACTTCTAACATTCGTTTTTAGGCCCTTTCTAAGTCCATTTTCAGAGGTATCTATGTGAGCGATGTAGTAAAGTCTAGAAACAACGTCCCTTAAAAAGGGACACTGTAAGTTTTTTTTTTTTTAAGAAAATTTCTTTATATTTTACAATTTTCTTAGATCTACAATTTTTTCATATCTACGCCTTTGGTTTTGAAGAGTAAAGAGCAGCGGTAACCTACCGCCTAGCACCTCCCCTTGAGCAGCAGCAGAGCCTATAGGCCATAGGAAAGAGCATACATGAGAGATGCCCAAAGTTGCAGAACCATCCATGGACACGGGCAAAGCAAACACAACAAGAATAAGAGGAAAAAAGACCAACGACCACATATATCTACAACAAAGTCACAGATAACCATCACAATCATGCCCCTGTAAACACAAATCAGAGTAGTTAGAAGGAGACACCGTGTCCTCACACTCACACAAGACAAGACACAGACACCTACCACCCTTGAGAGAAGACTCGAGGGAGGGAGCGATGGAACATCAAAGATGGAATGAAAGTGTCACTATTGAAAGGGAAGCCAAATTCAATTGACAACAAAGATGATGGCATGTGTACGACACTGAGATGGGACGGCGAGCGTGCGAGCATGCAATGCCAAGGGTGACAACGCCCTAAAATGTGAGGTGAGAGAAGGGAGAAAGTGAAGTGCCAAGAGAAGGGAGGGGTCAGAATTTTTGAGATAGATGGGTTATGTTAGGTTTTGGGTTTCTACCTTTTTTAGTGTTAAACAAAAAAGTAGTGCACATCCCAATCTAAAATTAGGGTGTCAAAATCCTATTTTTCACCTCCCAATTTCAAAGGGATGCCAACAGTGGTGCTCTTGGAAGTAATAGCCCTGTTTTTGGCGTCCATTTTCAAATTGGGATGCTAAAAGTAGGGTTTTTGGCATCTCAATTTTAAAAAGGAATGCCAAAGTTCAACTTTTAGCGTCCCTTTTTGTTAAAGGGAAGCTCAATATGTCAAAATTCTTACACATAATTATAAAAATGTCACTTTTTTTTCACTTTTGTTTTTGAAAAATATACGTTTCTGAAGGAAGTAAAAAATTTAGTAGTGCTTGTTGCAATTAACTAATCATCAGTGTATTTTCAGTATTGTAGTTAAACATTAACTTTAAAAATTCATGAAATCAATATATTTAACAAAATAAAACAAGTTAACGAAAAAAAACAATATTAAATGACAATAAGGACGTTAAGTTTTCTTAATACAATCTATTTATATGTAATATAAAAACCTAACAAGCCAGAATATTTATTTTATAAGGCTTAAACAATGCAAGTCAATTTTTAGACTTCATATTACACTCGGAACTTGCATTAGTTATGATTAAAAAAAAACAAACTTGAAATCTATTATATGGACCATGATAAAAGTGTGATCCAAATTAAATATCTGATAAGTTAAAAATACATTTTCTACGTTGATTACTTAGCGGCTATTTGGTACCAGAAATTTGGAGAGGAGGAGACAGGAAAGAAAATTTTGAGTTAGATTTAAAAAAGTTAAAGAAGCGGAGTTATAAAATTTTGGGATAAATATCAATTTTGCTATGGAAGTTTTGGTTTTGGAGCATCTAGCATCCGGAAGTTTTTTTGGTATTATTTTTGCTCCAGAAGTTTACAAACGTAGCAATCTTGCTCATCGATTGATCTTGACCATTAGATTGATAATTTTTTGTATCATTTTTACCTCGAAAGTTTACAAATTAACTCCTAACAAACTTCCATAGCTCCTAACAAAAACTTCCGGGGCTAATTTACTCTTGGAAAAAGCTTTCAGGACATATTTGCTCCTTTTTGTAAACTTTCAGGATAAAAATGATACCAAAAAAACTTCCAGGTGTTAAATACCTCCTAGTCAATACTTCCATAACAAAAATTGTATTTAACCCTAAAATTTTAGCAAAGATGTAAGAAAAAAGCGTAAGAAAAATTTAAGACGTACCACTAGTCAACTACTATGCTTTTATAACGTTATTCTCCACAAACAATAAAAACCTTTTCTTGATCATTTAAAAAAATAGTATATTTATTTGCATAAACCAGAACCTAAAATCTGGCCAAAAAAAAAAAAAAAAACCGAAACAGTCAGTAGTAGTAAAAGCAGACGCGCCAATGGTTTTCTGTTCATTGGATGCTTTTGTAATGTGAACAGAAATTAAAAATTTTATCCTTTACCTCTTTAATTCTCAATTCTGTTCGTAACTGTTTGAATATAGACCCTAGCGCAGTTCCATTTTTCCGCACCAACTTTCTCACTCCCTTTCTTTCTCTCTCACATATCCAGAAAAAGGGCCAAGAGAGGAAGTGACGATGAATTATGTAGCTGCTTTGCAGTCCAAGAAAGCGAAAGGCGGTCGAAATTTTTCAGTGAAACCCAGAAATGGGGCTTCAGGTCTCAAGTTGAATCCTTCTGTGAGGGAATGGGATCCAGTGAGGGATCGAGCACCTGAGGAAGATAGGGGTCTTTTTCTGACCTTCGCTTTTGGCCTTCGTCTCAATGACATTGAGATACATGAATTTTTCAATCAGTAAGTGCTACTTTTAATCTTTCCCCTTAATTTCCTTTTGCTTTTAATAGTCTGAGTTCTTTGCTGTTTCATTGAGCAGTAACATCAATTCTTCTGATTTAGACTCTGAACAGGAATTAAGGACAAAAATTTCAAAAAACACACGCACAAGAGCAAGAAAACATGACAAGTTATTTCTCTGTGTTTATCTGCGATAATGGAGCAATCCCTTTCTGTTTTGTGATGCCGTCAAATGCTTTAAATAAGAAATTGAAACATAATAAGTTATACTATTTTATCCAAAAGGTTATGAATTTATTACTCCCGTCCGATCCTACATACTCTCTAAGGTCTGAAATATGTTAACTCATTGAATTTATCTCACATTGGAAAACTTTTCCTACTTCACCCATAGTCCAATTTAGACTTGGCTTCTCTCATTTTCTTTTTCTATTCACTACTATAATAAATCGATTCTACTTCCCTTAAAAAGTCCCTTTTTAAAAAAGAGAAAGTAAAAAGTAAAGGCAAGTAGTATTTTTGTAATATTTGGATATATTTGGCGTCCCTATTTAAAATTAGGGACGCCTAAAGTCAATTATGGGTGTCTCAATTTGAATTGGGATGCCTAAAATCAATCATAGGCATCCCAATTTTAAATTTGGGATGCTTATTTATACAATTTAGGAATCCCAATTTTAAGTTGGGACGCTTAAAGTGTACTTTAGGCTCCCAACTTACAATTGGGACATCTAAAGGGATTCAAATAATGGCATATCTCACCCCTCTCAAGTCTCACCCACTCTTTGCACACATATACATCACAACTGCCCCTCTTCTTTTCTTGACCTACATCTCATCTCTGCCTTCACTTTCTCTCCCAACTTTCTCACTGTCGCTCGCCATGTCTCCCTCTTGTCGTCTCACGCTCGCCACACGCCTGCTATGTCGCTCGCCCGCCCATCACCGCTCGTCACCCCTGTCGCTTGGTTGCCTGCGTCGCTCGCCTGACATTCGCCACCGTCGCATAATCATCCTTCTTGCTTGCTTGCTTGCTCTCTCTCCCTGATTTGTAAGATCTGCGATGATCTGCTGCTGACCTGATTTCTAAGATCTGTGATTTCTGATTTTTACTGTGTAGCTCATTTTCTGATTTCTACGATCCGTTTGATTTCTGATTTCTGAAACTTTCTACAATCACTTCTTTGTTGGAATTCTACCCCTGACCTAATTTTTTATTTTTTAAAAAAAGACTTTATGTGTCCTTATTCATTGTGGACGCCGTAAGGAGACTTAGGGCGTCCATTTACACTGGGGACGTTGTAAGGCTCACTTTCTATGTCCCCTACATAGGCGTCGCTATGTAAAGGGACGTAGGAAGCCCAAAAAACGGACGTTATAGCGTGTGTTTGTAGTAGTGATTCGCTCCCATCCTTTACCACCCCTTTTATGACCATTAGATTAAGATCAATTATCCACATTCAATATTCCCTTCCATCCTTCAATTCTCTCCATTTGCTTCCAATCCTTCTATCCGTTGTAATAATATTTTTATAAAATATTAAATGTGGACCATTAGATCTTAATCTAATGGTCATAAAGGGGGTAAAAGATGGGAGCCGATGGAAAAGGAAAATGAGAGAAGCCAGGCCTTCAAATTTGTGCAACCTCTCTCATTTTTATCAATATTCAATGTGTACTAAAAATAAATATGGGTAAGATTGAAAATGGGTAATTAATAACTTTCTTGATGACTTATGGACCACATTTAATTTATTCTTATAAGCACCTTATATTTTGGACCAAACGAAGTATAAGAGAATTTTTGTATCATATTTTTCATTGTTGCTCTCATTAATTATTGGCTAGTCTCTCTTTTACTCACTTTCTCTCTCCATAAAGAAGAGTCTTTTTTCCTGAAAAAAAAAAGTTAATTTTTTTACATATTTATTGTGTTTTTATAATTGTTAACAAAGTTTTTCTAGCGTTTTTTTTTCAAACTATTCTTTTATATTTTTAAGTTTACTGCACAATCATATTCTCGCTTATCTGTGCATTGCTTGGTTTTGATAAATAAAAAAAGCTTTATTTATCCTATTTAGTATCTATTATCTTTCTTATAACAATTACGTAAAAACAACATTGGCCGGTTACTGGTCACAACATCTTTAGGTCAGTTGATGATGACTTTTAGATTGAGCATTTAATATCCCAAAATTATAATATGGTCCTCGATATATATAAGATTTTGTTCATAGTGCAAATTACACTAGAAATGAGATATTATATTAGGGAGTGGAGGTTGTACATTTTATTAAAGGTCCAACTCTATTTTGCCAACAAACCTAAATATGTATGTATATATGTGTGTACACACATATATGTATGTTTGTGTGTGTATGTGTATACATATATTTATGTATATATATATGCACACGTATGTGTAGGTAGATACATATATATATACACATATTTATATGAATGTTTGTATATTTGTGTGTGTGTGTATGTATACATATATGTACAGTATATATATATATATATATATACACACACACACACATATATATATATATATATATATATATATACATACATACATATATATATATACAACATACATACATATATATATACCATATAAGCGAACAGCCAGGTCATATGCTCAAATATAGAGAAGATATGGGTATGACGATATTATAACCAACCATCAAGCCTCAGGGGTTGACCAAATATGATCCAGGTCATGGAAGGATACCTGTCCTCTTTCATACAGGAATACTTTTACAAAGAGTAAACAGTCTCTCAGATCTTCTTCCTTCATACCACATTCAGCACAACCTTCCTTCGTTTCCTACTAGAGGCGTAATCTAAAACTTGATTTTATGGCTCTTATATGATCATAACCAAACCTTAGCCTTATTTGAGCAAATAACCATGTGTGTCTTACAGGACCATAACTAATAAATTGCTGATAATATTACTCCATAATTTGATCCCCTTAGAAAATTAAAAACTTATACCTTAAACTTGTTCCATAGATATCTGAAATATGCTTCAAAAAAGGAAATAATTAAACTACTGGAATTTTATTTCTCAAGACAAGTGTGTACAAGAGACCAAACTGGTAATGTGAGTGATGATTCAAACTTGGTGTGTCTTACAATGGAGAATTACATGGCTTTTTATAGACAGTCGGCATACCAACTGCTTCCTATTCTAATCTAACACAAGACACGTAAGAGAATATTTTATAACACATAATAATAATACCTAAGACATAAAGATGACATTCCTATGAAAACCTATAAAGGTGACTTAAAGGTGGTGGTCTTATGCATGCGTATGAAACAAATTGCAAATTGCAAGATGCCTTTCTTTTCGTCTTTTTGCTTTTTTTTTCTTTTTGTGATTTTTTTTTTACAAATTTTGTACATTGTCGGAAAAATTCCTTCCGAACACGTTGCATGGATATTTGCACTCTTTTGCTTTCTAGACTAGCCTGTCAGCACTTTGTCGGTGTCGGCAAGCTCTTTCTTTGTCTTCTTCCATTTGTCTTCGAATCTTCAAAGGATACTGAGATCTACTTCCGGATCTTCAATATCTTGCATAGCTGTTTCTCTTTCTTCACAAAACTTACACCTGTGGTTAGAGTACTCTGCCAAAAGATTACATATCTTCTTCTTTGTCTTCTATGAATTTTCCATTTTGTTGTTCCTCAGCCGGTCATACCATTGCACAAATAGAGGCTGATCATGTGAAGTCTTTCCAAGTGCTACAATTATTGTTGTTAAACCGCAATAATATACCCATTGCTTTTCAGTATTAATGGCTCTGGTCATTTCTTGAAAAATAATATGATAATTCTAAGCTCTAATATTAGACATCTTGTTCTGAAATTCCTCATCATCTTCAATGTCTTCTTTTATCTCTGCATCCGTCTCTATAGGTTTCTTTGTTGTTCCAAAGTTGATTAAAGTAATTGGAGGATAAAACTTCTCTGGTGTAATTTCTGGAACTGTGGAATAAAATCTGATGTATAAACTGTGTTGTGTTACAACTCCAACATATATTTTAGTTGCTTCTTGCAAGGCTGGTGGCAATTCTTTCACTTCTTGCGGATCAAGATTATTAGGCAAATAAATGGCATGCAATATACCATATTGGTATAAGATTTTTATTAATTCTGGTGAAGTTCCTGGATAGGCTACAACTTTGTTAAAAGCAAAATGAGAGGCATATTTAACATGTGGATCTGAAATTTCCATTTTTCCAATTTTCTTGACAAGTTTTTTGAAAAATTGGTATTTAGGGTAATTGTCAAATGAATCACTTCTGGTAATTCTAGGTTGTGAGGTTGAGGTTTCTATGGCTTTTGCTTTTTCTTTCCTTCGGGCTTCCTCTTGCATTTGGGCTTTAATAATTTCATTAAAAGGGGTTATAGTTTGAAGTGTTTGGGCTATTTGGGCTTCTTGGGCAGTAAGCCCACTAACATTTTCTTGGGTTTCTTGGGTAGATGACCCATTTCTATTTCCTTGGGTTTGGGTGGATGACCCAATTTGAGTGTATGACTCATTTAAAGAACCTAATTGCATTTCAGTTTGTTTTGTTGGTTCAGCAGTACTTACATTTCCTTTTCCATTTCCTTCCAACTTGTAATACCTGAAAAACTATTATTTATCTTTATTGCAATATTTTGATAAATAATACCTATTTAAAATAGGTGAATATGTGGTCTCAAATTTTGAAGTATATTTATTAAACTTTTCTAGACAATTTCCTTTTAAAAATTAAAGTGACCGATGACCAAATTTTCTAAATCTTATTAGGGATCATGAAATACCCTAAGATTATTATAATTAAGTATAATCTTAATTTAAGCATAAGAGGCAATTAAATAACATGAAAATACTTAATCCAATTAAAGGAAATTATCAACAACTAAAGGGAAATTAAATTTACAATAATTAAAATATTTGTATTAATTTTCATAATTAATTAATAACTTAATTAATAAATCATAATTAAAGATATATTGTCTTAATTAAGAAGTAAATGCTAGTAAAGGACCAAGATTAGCATTAAAGAGGTTTCTAATCATCATGATTAACCTATCAAATTTTGACGATTAGGCCTAATAACCCCTAAAATACTATATTGGAAATATTAACCAAGATTAATTTAATCTTCCCTAATTCATATGTGTGTGTCAAAAATTACTCTATTAAGAGGCAAAGTAATTGCACTAATTTTTAATCCTAAATCATTAACAAATATCATCAATAGTAATTAGATTTTTCCAACCCAAATTAAGGGCTTGGATTAAACCTCATAAAGCTAAATCCTAAGGCCTTAATTAACCCTTATAAAGTGAAATCTTGAAAGGTAAAAGCAATCAAGTGGGATATTCTCTTATTGATTAAGTTAAGTGGTAAAATCAAAGTTGAATTGTCCAAGGGGGGAGATTTTACACGGTTCATTTAACTTGTGGGCAAAGAAAAGAATCAATTAAAGTAAAGCATCTTTGCATATGCTAAGTAATCATAATCAAAGCTATTAATGAAGGGGACAATTTGAAAAGATGCTAATTGTACACAAGACTTTTAAGGCATTTGATGATGATCCTTTTGGAATATAATTAAGGGAAGGAGTCGGCCATGAATAGGGAATTTGTGTGTGTGTATTAAAAGGAATATAAAAGGGTTTAAAGCAAAGAATTAAAAAATTAACCAATGGGATAATTTAAGACACAAGTAAATCAAAATCCCTAGTAAATAATTGATTCAAAGAGGGATTTTAATCATAAATTAAACATAAGGATTTATCTTAAACAAGTATATTTATTAAGCTTGAAACAAGGTATCATCACAATTTTCACCCAATTTATGCAATTAAATTCTCAAATAATCAAAAGGCAATTAAGGGCTTCTAATTGAGTCATAAATTTCAAAATTCATGAGCAAAGGAAAGAGATTTGAATTAGTTCTTAAAAGTGTCCTAACTCAATCACCAAACCAACTACCAATTTGTATCTAGTTGTATGTACTTTGGTAGCTAGTATTGAGTCATAAAATTGGTAAAACAAAAGGGGGTGGAGGACGAATGTGAAGGCTTGGGAGAGGGGCAAAAGTGTTGGTCATTAATGAAGTCTTAAATCACAAAGATAAGATGACAATTATTAGGGGGACAAATTGAAGGATAAGGTGATGTAATCAAAGACTTTTGGGGCAAGAAATATGATGAAGGGGTTGAAAGAGAGAGAGGGGGCAGTGCATTAGAGAGCAAAGGTGAGGATTAAGCCTTCCAAAGATGCTCTTGATCCAATGGTTCAAAAATGAAATGAGTGAAATGCAAGACCTTTACCATTTTGCCCTCACAAAATCCTATAAATAGGAGCTTGGGTTCTTCACAAATTCTCACACCAAAAACCTCAAGTAGCATCTGATTCTAAGAGTGAAAGAGTGAGTGAGAGTCTTGGAGAAAGGAGGAGCAAAGTTTTAGGTAAGTTCTTGAGCTCTAGTTTTTGAGTTTTTAGTTATTTTGTAGTTTTGATCTTTAAATCCTCTAAATAAAGTTGTTTTCATGTTTTTCTGAGTTTAAATTTGGCCTTATTTCAAAAAATTGATGAGGGAAGTCATAGAGAAATTTTTTCGAAAGATTAGAGTCAAAATAGCAAAGCTCTGGCGAAATTTTGTCGATTAGCGATTTCCGGAGTCAATGGTAAAAACGCTGGTATCTTATGTTGAAGATGATTTTCTAAAAATTCTGAGAAAATTCATGGTTAAAATAGACATTTAGAGCTTTCCAAATATACCTAGTAGGTATCATTTTGAGTTTTGTGCAAAGAGATAAAAATTCTTCAAAATGAGCTACAAATTCTGGAATAATTCTGGGAAGAGTGTTAAAACCTTAAACCTGGGAGCTATTCACGAAATCTGGGCACAAATTGGTATTTTTCCTTGAAAATAGACATCCTAAGGATTCCGAAGAATTTTACGAATCCTTGTTCCGAGTTCTTTGAAATTAATGGTGATTTTTCAAAGTTAGGCGAAATTCTGCCCAAATGCTTGTCAATAAAGTTTTTCACAAAAATTAAGGGAATTAAATTACAAAATAATTCCTCCAGGGGTAAAATAGTCATTAGTGGCTAAAATATCTCTTAGAATAATATTTATGAATTAATAAATGTGGTATTACCATTATAGGATAATTGTGCACGTATACCGCCAAAGACAAGCGTACTGATAGTATCGACCCAGGTACGGACGCGTATTGTAACCTTAACTCTTATACTTATTGTATGCTTATATGTGATAGATACTTTCATAAAGACATGGACATGATTCTGTCTTGGACATGCACCGTGACTAAGTTTATGGGGCTTAGATCACTACTTATACATTCAGCTTTATACACGGGTTATGGTTTTGATAACACCGTTACAGTTTTCCTAGCGCTGAGGACACGACCGTACATCGTGGCATAGTGAATAGTGCAGATCGGGATAACATGCATACTGCAGGGGATGTGCTTTGTTATTGCCTTACATATTGTTATTGTTTTGAAAATGAGATTTTGTACTGCGTAATGTCATGGATATCTCACATACATAATCTGTTTACATAAGCATGAGGTTAACCGCTACCCGAGGTCCAATGGGTATTGGACCTCGCTCTTAACATAGCTTCGGTCTCTCAGCGGACCGATGACGAAGTCAAGAAACAAGAGTAAGCAAAGATGCGTGAGGACTCGGCTGGAGCCTCTTTTGAAGATGTACTACTTAGCTAAAGTTTCTGAATAAATCGGATAATTGTATCACTATTATAAACAACAGGTTACGCTACAAACAATATTGTACTAAGTTATCAGTTGCTCATTCTTTTAAATTGCTTCGATGTTCTACTCTGATCAAAACGTTTTAAAATTTCTTTAGAAAATTGGGGTGTTACACAACTTCTCTACTCTTTTGAATAGAGTATCGACCTGTTGGTTTAAATGTGCAATACTAGTTAAAAGATTTTGTATGGTTGAACTGCATTGACTGTTCAACAGACTAACATTCATTTTTAGAATGTTTAAATCTGCTAAAGTTGTCTGGCATTCATTACAAGTCTGATTAGAATTCACTCCTGAACTGGATCCTGCATTAGATTCCATCTGCTCATAAAATATGCAATAAGGTTATTCTTTCCTGGCACATATTCAATAACATAATCATAATAAGCTAAATCTCCTTGCCATTTAAATAACATTTTATGTGCCAATTTCTCTGTTTTTATTCCTTTATCAAGCCAAGATTTTACTTGTGTATTGTCAGTCCTAATTATAAATTGTGTATTTACTATAAATAATTCAAATTTTTCTACTGGTTTTACTATTGCTAGTAATTCTTTCCAATTTGAATGATATTTCCATTGTGCTTCTAAGAATTTCCCACTTGCATATCTAGTTATAATTTCTTCTCCTTTTTTATTTTCATGATATAATGCTGCTCCCCAATACTGATAAGAGGCATCAATATAAATTATCCATTTTACATCTCTTTGTAAAGGTATTGTTAATTTTGGTAATTTTTGACAAATTTTCTTTAATTGTTCAATTATTTTAATTGTTTCACTATTCCATTTCCATTCAGTTTTTTCTCCTGCTAATTTAGAAATTTTTGATGTTAATTTTGCTAAATTTGGAACATAATTTCTTACTTGATTTATCAATCCTAAAAATGCTTGTAAATCTTTTTTATTTGTTATTCTACCAAATTCTAAAACTTTTTTACTAATATGATCTTGTAATTCTATTCCATTTGTGGTTATTATCTGGCCTAGAAAATGTATTTCTTGTTTTCTTAATATAGATTTCTTGGGTGATATATTTAAACCTTTTTCTTCAATTAAATCTACAAACAAATTTAAATGTTTTTCATGTTCTTCCTCATTGTCTAAAAATATTAATATGTCATCTATATATATTACAGCAAAATCTCTAACAGGTAATAACAATTTGGATACAAATTCTTGAAATATACTGGGAATATTATGATCATTGTTGTTAAACTCGCGAGTTGACTTTCCGAATTTACCGTTTTTACGCTTCTAACTAACAAAAACGAGTCGAGTTAGAGGTAAACTCGTGTTAGTTGTAAACTTGGTTAAACTCACAAGTTTAGACACCGAGTTTACCGTTTTTACATTTCTAGCTTACAAAACCATGTTAACTTACTCTTAAACTCGTGTTAATTTTTCTTATTTGATCATGCTCAGCTGACTTTATATAGAAATTTTATAAAAATTTCTTTATTAAATATGATAAATGATGAATGTTAATGGATTTAATTTCAATTATTTGGATTTAAAATATATTTAAATCAAATTGTTGTCATTTTATATTTTAATTATTTAATTATACATTAGTAATACCTATTTAATAATAAAAGTAAACTCTTACGAGTTTACGATTCGAGTTTATGATACGAGTTTACGTCATTGTCACGAGTTTGCTTAAACTCGTGAGTTTGACAACCTTGATTATGATATCCCATGGGTAACACATTCCATTCATACAAACCTTCGAGGTACTAAAAGTTGTATATTTTTTACTATCTTCTAATTTTACTTGAAAAAATCCTGATTTACAATCAAATTTACTAACTATTTTCTTTCCTCTTATAAGGTTAAATAATAATTCCATTTTCGGTATTGGATATCTATTTCTTTTTTTTTATTGAAATCAGGGGGTGTCCACTACCGACAAGAGTGACTAATCCTCCATCACACCATAGTCGTCCCGAAGGGGCATTAGTGCTGGCCAAATAACCTTTTCCATACACACCGCCAGTGATCGAACCCCTGACTAAATGTTTAAGGAAACCCAACTACGGTATTGGATATCTATTTCTAATGGCTATACTATTCAACTTTTTATAATTTATTATCATTCTACTTTTTCCTCTTCTTTCTTCACTGAGTTTTTTAACAATCATTGCTGGTGATGAATATTCTGATCTACTTTCTCTTATTAAATCATATCTTTTCTTTTCATTTATATGCATTACAAATTCTTCTTTGTCCTCAGCTGTCCAAGGATAAGGTTTACAATTTATCTCTTTACTATAATCTTTCAGTTCTATTTTTGCCATCGGTTTAGATTTCTCCCAATGTATTAAAGGATTTTCACTAAAATTTTCTAATATTCTTTGTTCAATAGATTTTTCTTCTCTAATTGTTAATGTTGCTAACATGTGTTCTATCTTTACTGGTTCATTATTTTGTAAAAATTGTACTTCTTCTTTATGTTTTTTTTTTGAAATTTTCATCTTTTCTTTTATATGGCCTTGTTATTCTAACTCCTATAGCTTGATGTTTACAGGGTGTTGTTAATACTAAAGCTTTTTCTATAAAAGTAAAAGGATAATATTTTTCTAAAAAGTCCAATCCTAATATTATGTCATGTTGAGGTTCATTATATTGATTTAATTCTTGGATTTTTAATTCATAATTTCCTATTTGTATCATTACATTTTTTGCTTCTAATTCTAACATATGTATTTCTCTTCCTGCTGATTCCATTCTAATAATTCTACTTTTTCTTTTCCACATTTCTGGCGGTAACACATTATATATGTAACACCCCAAATTCCATACTTCAAATTGTGTCGGTTGACACTTAGTTTTAGAAAACTTAACAGAGTTTGAGGTGCTACCACTCAAAGTAATGCGGAAATGGAGAGCATGCGCTAACATTTGGACGATGAGTAACTGATACAAAATGCCTAGGCATATGCTGATACCCTAACATATGCTGATATATTAAAAATTTCCCGAAGGAATATTCATGTGATACAACAATACAAAGCTTTGTATAATTACAAATCTTTATACAATCTTCAACCAAGCCGTAGCTAGACTTGGGGCAATGAACCTAACTCAGCTAATCAAACAATTTGGCTAGGCCGATGTCTAGTGGAAGTCTCCCCGAATTCACGGCGACTCACTGACTAAACCACATAGACGAACCCTTTCTAGATACCAAATGGTTTGAAGTAACCTTATTAGATTCATGCCAGAAGGTAGGCTCTGTTAAACTTCTTCTGGCATTTGCTTTGACCGGTGCCTCTTCATGGCTCTGTCCATCAGTGCCTCTTCACGGCTCTATCTACCGGTGCCTTCTCTGTTCTGGGTTCCTTTCTTGAACTTTAGTCAAATCTGAGGTCCAATACCCATCGGACCTCAGGTAACAATTAACCTCATATGAAAAGTATGAACAGTATATGTGACAGATATTCACAGTTTTGGAAAACAATCAATCAGGAATCAACCAATCATATCAAAGCCATACAAGACAGATGAGAGTTAAAGTTACAATACGCGAACGTACCTTCCTTCTGCGTAGTTAGCAATATGCCCGACCTTTGAACCCGACCCCGGACTTCCCGGATATCCTAACATAGCACCACATCACTTAGAATAATATCCTAAGAGATATTTCCACCTCTATTTACCTCTCTACCCTTGGTGGATTTGTTATTTACAATTTTGCCCTTACATTTATTTAAAAACGCAGTGCAGTATTTTCTGGGCAGATTTTTCAACAACTTTAAAAACTCATAATTAATTCTAGAAAAATTGAAACTGGATTCCGTAAAATTCTTCATGACCCTTGACATTTCTATTTTCAAATAAAAATATTCCCAGAAGCTATAACATCAAGAATCATTCCCAGTTTAATTGTTTCTCAACAATGTCCAGTTTTAATCCCAAAAAAAAAGCTTAACTTCAAAAATATGTTACTCCTTGAGTAGAACTCAAAATGCTTCATATTTTACATATTTGGAAATCCCTACATGTCTAATTTATTCCTGTAAAATTTCATGATTAAATGACTTCATTTGCTACATAAAATAATAGCCACAAAGTGACTGACTTAACAACCCAGTTTTTTGGAAATTCTCACAATTTTGGCATATTGATTCCAAAAATTATTTCCTACCATGTTTTTACCTCATTAGGCATTTTTAAATGCAAGGAGGCCTAAAAACAAGTATAGGAATTTATTCTCTAATTTTATGAATTAAGCTACATTTATACATAAGAACAAAAAGCTAAAGACAAGAGCTCAAGAACATTACCCTTGAAGCTCAACTCCTTCTTCCTTCTTGCTCCATGAACTTCACTCTACTCACTCTCTAATCTTAAAATCAGATGTGTTGTAGTGTTTTGGTGTGAAGAATTGTGAAGCCAAGCCTCTCTATTTATAGGGAAAAATTGAGGACACAAATGACAATTAAATTTGACTAACACTCACCTTAACCCTTGGATTAAAAGTAGCTTTATGAAACTTCATCTTAGCCCTTCATGCTTTGGTCGACATGCCCAACAGAACAGCCCATTCATTGTGCATTTAATTAACCAATTGATTTGATTACTTTATTGAAATAAAAGCTATCCATGTGTGCTAACCGACATGTCCCTTTTAATATGCTTTTTTTTTTTAATTAACAAAACATCATCCTCTCACATGAATTAGACAATAATTCCAACTCCAATCCCTTCATACATATCATGGTCGACATCTCTCTTGATTTAGCCATTTAATGGGTGTTTTTTTATTAACCAAATATCCTATGGTTCAAGCTTCCAATTGGCTAGTTGCTTTTATTGACTTTTCAACTCTAACTTTATGCTTTATTGATCTCTTGTCTTCCTTCCCTTATGCTGAAATGAAATACACCTTCATTCTTGGTCACTTGAATTGCTTTTTATGTGGCAAATTCCTATGGTTCAAGTGTTCTCATTGGTCCAATTAATTTCACAAGGATTTAGCTTATTTAAATCAAGTGTATTTATAATTAACCAAGTATTATTTCATCTTCCTTGGCTTAATTTATTTTCAAATATAATTAGCCCTCTTTTGATACTTTTAATTTGTCTCTAATTAATTAGGAGAATTTATGCAATTAATCCTAATTAATGCAAGCTAATTTGCCCATTATTTTCTAATTGTCACTTAATTTAATTAAGTGTTTTTATAACTTTTTCATGGCTAATTTGAACTTAAAATAACCATTATTTCATGTGACTCCATGTCACATATGTTAACCAATTTAATATGGTAACATATTCCAAAATACCGAATTTTTGATAAATTGAAAATCGGGTATTACACATTATATTTTGCTACTATTAGATTTGCTCCTGTATCTACTAAAGCATGATATTTTCTAGCTCTGTATTTCTCATAATTAAATTTTATCAATATATAATATAATGGTCTTTCAGTCATATTCTTGATAATATTTCCAATCTCTTTTTAAGGTTGTCTTTACATAATTCTCGTGATGCATATTTATTCTAATATGATCTATAACAAGGTGATGAAGTCCTAGGAATCTATTATATAAATCTGGATATCCCATTCTTTTTATTAAACTTTTTCTTTCATCATTTACTGTATTTACTTCCTTAATTATAAATCTCATTATTGATTTATTTGTTCCTAAGACTTTAGTTAATTTACCGTTATATCTATAATATGTTTGCCATATCATTACTTGATTTTCTGGTCTTCCAACTATTGTTCTTACCTGGAAAATACTAGTCCTCTTTTTTGCCATATCTTGTTTAATAAATTTCTTATTAAACTCTAGATAACAATTCCAATCTTCGTTTAAATACATTCATTGCTAAAATTCTTTGTTGCAACAATTCATAAGCTTCTATTATTTCTTCTCTTGCTTGGTTTGCTACTAGTGTATTATTAGATTTTTGTGCTTCCTCATATCTATTATCAGCTTCTAATACTCTTGTATATTCTAGTCTATCAACATCTCTTATAAGTTTTATCAGTAATCTGTATAAACTTTTATCTACTGTTGGGACTTTTGTTTTATAGTTTCTTGCAGTATATGTAAGTGTTGGGTTTTGATTCATACTCTAGATAGTGATTACAATTTTTCTTTCAAGTGTAATTTTATAGTTTTACATGAATTCAATCTCCTCAAGTTTTGATTAAAATACATTGGATGATTAATAAAATTTTCAGTTGTTAATATTGACTTATATAATGTAATCTTTGATTTCAACTTTTTTATCAACATTCTTATTAAATTTACATCTGCATCTGGTACTAATGTAGTTTCATCTATTTCTCTTTGTATATCTTGTCTTCTATATATAAATACTATTTTATTTCTATTTTCATCCCATTCAATATCTATATCTTCGTAAATCATGATAATTTTGGTATTATAATTGTTTGATGATTTAAGTTAATCATTATTCTTGTATCTTGGATTCTATATGGTTTTACTAAATCTAAAAAGTCTATTCCCAATATTATCTTATAATTATATCCTAAATTTTCTTTTACTAACATGTTTAAATTAATTGTATCTCTATTATTAAATCTTAATACAACATTAGATTTTTTTGGTTTCCTTCTAATATTATATTGTCTTTTGTAAATCCTATGTCTATTTCACTTTGATCTACATGTTCATTTACTTTTCCTATAATTTCTTTCCATGATGTATCTGATTTTACTTCTAATTTTATATAATTTTCATCTTGGGGTCTAATTTCTCTTAAACTTGAACTTATTGGTCTTTCCGCTAACAAATTTCTTTGGTTAAAATTATCCATAACTTCTTGTGATGTATCTATTGTTCTAAGACTTAAAGTTCTATTAATTCTACTTGATGATGGTCTATTATATTCTAAACTTCTTCTTGGATTTATATTTATATTTATATTTAATGTTGGATTTTTTGATGTATTAATTCTTAAAGATCTCTTGTCCTAAAATATTATTAGTTATCATTCTTCTTGGAATATTTTCATAATAATTTCTAGTATTATCTAATTCTAATTTTAACATTTCGGGTATAGTAATTTGTTTTGGATCAGTTCTAATTTCTTTTATTACGGGCATAAAATATTTATCTATTGTAATTTTTCTTCTATTTTTATTATAAATTTTATGTTCATTTGTAAATACTAGTCCTATCATTGTTGTTATACTTATGCTTCTAGATCCTGGTTGCAATCTTACATTGTGTAAATTATGATATACTAAAATTGATTTATCCATGTTTTTTTCTGCTCTACTAATTGGAAAATTTGTATTTAAAGTAAATTTTAATTTTTGATACATTAAATTTCCTGCTATCATTCCTAAAATACTATCTTCAACATTACTTATTATTCTTCCATCTATTATTAACAATTCTAATGGTGAATCTATTCCACTTTGAAAATAAGCTTTTACCATAACTTGCACTCCTACAATATATATTTCGATATTTCATCTTTAAAAGGTATTTTTGATATTTCATGTTCTATTTATTAAAGGTATTCTTAATACTTCTTCCGTTAAGGTTGATTCTATTGGATATTTCTTTTCTAATACTACACATTGAGATTTCTCTTTTTTCTTACTTCTAAATATTTTACTTACTTTATCTAAGAATTTTTCATCTTTTATGTTATTAACTGTCATATCTAAATGTTTTTCTTTAATTTTATCATATTGTTCCTTGTTAAATGTTATTCTTCTTTCTCTTGAACTTTCTTCAGTATTTATATATTCTTCATATTCTTGAAATTCTTGGTTATTAATAATTTCATTATTTTCTACTTCTTCTCGCATTCATCATATTTATATAATTTTTACTTTGATCTATATATTCTTTTTCTATATCTTCTTCATTTTCTGAACTTCCTGATTCTTCTTCTATTTCTTCTGATTCTTCTGTTTCATATTCATATGTTAATTTGTATATTTCTAATTCATTTTCTATGGGTTCTTCAAATTCCATTAAATCTATATCTAAGGGTTCTAATTCTAATTCTTCAGCTTTTTCTAAGATATTCATTTTCTTTTTTGATTTTGGTTTATCACAATTTGTTGCTATATGTCCTAAATCTCTGAAATTATAACATTTACATTTATATGGTTTCTTACTTTTATTATTCTTATTATTTTTTCTTCTTTTGAAATATTTATGTGGTTTAAATTTTCTTTTATTCTTAGGATTATATTTTCTAAAAAACTTCTTTTTTGGATATTTTTTAAATTTATATATTTTTCTTTTCTTCCTATTTTTCGCTAACCATTTATGTTGATTACATCCCCATTTATGTGGTTTTTCTAATTCTGAACAATTTACCATTAATTTATAATATTTAATATTTCTCCATGCTTCTTTACATCTATCCGATAAGTATTTTCTTAAATATTCTTCTCTTCTTCCCATTGTATCAATTATATTTACAAAATTTGGATTATTTTCACTTTCCATGTGTTGTGTATATTCTTCTACTAAATTTTCTGAAATTAATCTTGGTAATTTTCTATAAAACATATCTAAATAAAATTTCTGTTTCTCAGGTTCTACTATTTTTGCTTCATAATAATATTTTTTATATTCACAAATGTATTGATTTATATGTTTTGGTTCCAAACTACAAATTTCCATTTGGTGCAAATATCTTATTGCTCTTATAACTTGTGTATATTCAATTCTTGCTATATTTATTCCTACAAATTCATTTTTGAAGACATTTTCATATTTTCCTAATATTGCCGCATATAAGATTTCTCTTCTTTCATAAGACGTTTCTTCTAATCTTCTAACTTCCATTCTAAATTCCATTGTTCTTCCTTCCCACCATTGTAAAACATTTCCTACAAAGTTGCTTCTATTATCATATTTATAGCTTCTAGTTCTATTCTTCGATTTATTAATGCTATTATTTGAGATTTTCACCATTTTTCTATTCTTTTTTCATTATCTAAATTACAGTCTAAATCTAACCATATTCCAAAATTTGGAATCTGTCTAGTTTCATATTGTTCTAGTGGAGGGTATAAATTCTTTTCCAATTGTTTTAAGTTTTTTATAACTAATATCAAAAACTCGCTCTTGAAATATGACTTAAATCTTCTCTTACTAAATTTCTTTGTCTTCTCATTTCTTGTTCTCTTAATCTTCTTTGTATTTCTGGTGGATCTATGTGAGTTCTAGATGATGATGTTTCTTGTTCTTGTTGTGGTTGTTGTTGTTGTTGTCTTTCTTGTTCTACTCCTGATTGAGCTAATTGCATATTAATTTGATTTCCATCTATTATTCTTAAATTTTGTAATTCTTGGGTTATTTCATCTAAATTTGTTTCATTTTGACTCATAAATCTTTCTATTTCATCTTCTAATTTTGAATCTGAATCTGAATCTTCATTTATACTTTTCATCATATTTAATTTTTTAGTTTCAACGTTATTAAATATACTTAATAATTCTCCATATGTATCTCTTGTTTCAACTCTTCTTAATAATTTATCTCTTTCTTTGACATTTTTCAATACTTCCTTATTTTTATATTCCATTTTATATTCAGTTTCTTTGTCTTTTCCTTTATTTTTATAAAATTGTTCTAATTGTCTTAATCCATCTACAATATCTATTTTATTTTTTTAACAGTTTCATATATTGTAAATAAGTTGTTATTAATTACATTTTGACCTTTCTTAATTTCTTCTGTTATTATCCTAGTTTGTTCTACATTTACATTTAAATTTTGGTTTTTTATATTTAATACAGTTGTATCTCAATTCTCCCATTCATATAAAGATCTCATCACATTTATTTGAGGATTATTATTTATTGGTTCTAATTTTTCATATATTCCTAAAGCCTTTTTTATTCCTTTAATATCATTTTTGACTTCCTTTAAATCTTTTATATTTTGTCTAATTTCTGTTTTAATTTCATATATTTTTTGTTCTAATATCATTTTTTATTTTTGATATCTTCTTTTTCTAAAATTTCTCTAGTTTCTTCGGTAATTGCTTTATTATTTATTCTAAATTAAATATCTATAATAAATCTTCTATATTTAGATTTATATAACTTCCTAATTGTTTCATTAAATACATATTATTCCAATTCATCTATTACATGTATATTCTCCTTGACCTCCTAATATAAAAGGGGTAAAATTACAAGTTTCTATTTCTTTTTCTTGCAATAAATAAGAACTATAGGGTAACTTTTCATATTCTATTTCATACATTCTAGGTTCTAACTTTTTAATTATATTCATCTTAAAACTAAATATTACAACTATGGCTTGTACAAATATTAAACACACAATAAGATTTAAATTAAACAAAAACTAAACACACAATAAGATTTCTCTTAAGATAATCTTCAAACAACAATATATAAAATGTAATAAAATAAGCAAAATAAGGTAAACTTTTAACAATATCAATAGAAAAGGGATCAAACTTCGGTTTCATATTATCATTAATCCATCAGCTCTGATACCATATAAGCGAACAGCCAGGTTATATGCTCAAATATAGAGAAGATATGGGTATGACGATACTATAACCAACCATCAAGCTTTAGGGGTTGACCAAACATTATCCGGGTCATGGAAGGATACTTGTCCTCTTTCATACAGGAATACTTTTACAGAGAGTAAACAGTCTCTCAGACCTTCCTCCTTCATACCACATTCAGCACAGCCTTCCTTCGTTTCCTACTGGAGGTGTAATCTAAAACTTGATTTTATGGCTCTTATATGATCATAACCAAACCTTAGCCTTATTTGAGCAAATAACCATGTGTGTCTTACAGGACCATAACTAATAAATTGCTAATAATATTACTCCCTAATTTGATCCCCTTAGAAGATTAAAAACTCATACCTTAAACTTGTTCCACAGATATCTGAAGTATGCTTCAAAGAAGGAAATGATTAAAATGCTGAAATTTTAGTTCTCAAGACAAGTGTGTATAAGAGAGCAAACTAGTAGTATGAGTGATGTTTCGAACTCGGTGTGTCTTACAATGGAGAATTAGATGGCTTTTTATAGACAGTCGGCATACCAACTACTTCCTATTCTAATCTGACACAAGACATGTAAGAGAATATTTTACAACACATAAAAATAATACCTAAGACATAAAGATGACATTCCTATGAAAACCTATAAAGGTGACTTAAAGATGGTGGTTTTATGCATGCGTATGACACAAATTGCAAATTGCAAGATGCCTTTCTTTTCGTCTTTTTGCTTTTTTTGTCTTTTTGTGACTTTTTTTTTATTTTACAAATTTTGTACATTGTCGGCAAAACTTCTACCGAACACGTTGCATGGCTATTTGCACTCCTTTGCTTTCTAGACTATCCTGTCGAAGTCTTTCCAAGTATACAATTATTGTTGTTAAACCACAATAATATACCCATTGCTTTTCAGTATTAATGGCTTTGGTCATTTCTTGAAAAATAATATGATAATTCTGAGCTCTAATATTATATATATATATATATATGTATGTATGTATGTATGTATGTTGTATATATATATGTATGTATATATATGTGTGTGTGTGTGTGTGTTTGTGTATACATATATATATATACACACATATACATATAATCCGGCGATTTTTCCTTGCGTGCGAGTAAATATACGGTATAAATACTTTTTGTGAAATTTTTTTGCTCCTCCTCTTCATAGTTTTTTTTCTTGTTGTTGTTATTATTATCTTCTACGCCAGTTCTGTTGCCTTGACTTGTTTAAGAAGGGTCTATTTAATCTTGAGAAGTACTGCTTCCTCTTTACCAGTAGTCGCGGAATAATTTTATAGAACAATGTTCTTGGACACGACTCAAATCGTTTGGTTCTTTGTTCTTTCAGATTGCTCATGATAAACAATTTATTGATAACATGTTAGCAACAAAAGGCTAAAAAATTGACTACGACTTGATTTGGAACATGGTTAAAAAATGATAAGGAACAAAGCAACAAGGGAGTAAAGACAAAGTGAGCACAAAGTTAAAAAGTTGTATTTTTTAAGAGACTTTAATGTGGGTTGCTGGTTACATTCCTCCAAGTCCAATTTATAGCCTTTTGTCCTTTTCATCAAGGCCTGATCCTCTCCCTGTTAGTCCCTTAGCTTTTGACCTGTCTAATGCAGCGGCGACGTTGGGTGTTTTGATTTTGGAAGAAACCCCCTTATGGTTGGAATAAACTGAACGTGGATGGGGCTGTGGCTCAAGTGTCTTCCAAAGCCAGCTGTGGGGGTCTTTTACAAGATAGTGGGGGTGCTGTGTGGTTTCACGAAACAGATAGGAGTCTATGATGCGCATCTAGGCGGAAGAGTGGGCCATCTTTGAAGGGTTGTCTCTTGCTTGGGACCTAGGCTTCAAAAAAATAATTCTAGAATCGATGCTTTGGAGCTAGTCACATGGCTAAAGAGGCCCTAAATCTCCTGCGGAAGAGAACTCCTCCTATGCAAGCCTCCTGTAATAAGGCTTATTGGGGCTGGGTGAGAATAAAAGATCTGTCCCCTATATGAAAAGAGATTGGCAAGTCTTTGTGAGTCATATTTCACGTCGGCAAACAAATGGTGTATCTCCAGGTTTTCCGGTGTTTCTTGAGCCAAATGATATACTTTCTGGCAAAATAGGGTATCGACCAATCTGATGTTTTGGAGGAATGTCCAGGGTTGTTGAGATCATTGGTAGCCTAGGAGAGTATGGGAATTGCTTCCCCTGATTTTTAGTTTCTGTCTATTTCTTTGGATGTTAGCCATCTTTAAAAAAAAAATAACTAACTACGTACATTCTGCAACTAAGTTCTTATTGGCTCACATACACTATCGGTCTACCACTCTTGTTCTTTAATTTGTTTCCTACAAAATGAGTTCTACAACATACAATCCTTTAAAATTTCAACTCAAGATTTTGTTTTTTCATCGCTTGCTAGAAGAAACCATTAGGCAGGGAGAAGTCATTGTGAGCAGACGAAGAATATATAAGGCGGTCAGGCAGGTTCCTCTTCAGCCCTATTGTCCTCCTTCACAGCCAACATAACCAGAATTAAAAGTAATGGGTAGCTCACTGTAGTGAGCACCCAATTCACAATCAACTGTGACATGGGAGCAACCTTATGAGTGTCAACTTGCCAAGCTATTGCTGCTCCTACACTCTGTATTCCTTTATAGAATCCACTGTACCTGCATAAATTTGAATACAAATAGATGATTTTCAAGTAAGTACGCATAAAGAGATCATATATTACTATGAATATGACAAAAGGTTACTACCCTGTGAAAAAGAATTTCTCCAACCAGAAGAAAGAGAATAATAATCACCTGCTAAGGATCTCAAAATCATCAGCAAGAGCTCCAATAACCCAATAAACCATGCTCTGAAACATGGCATCCAACAATCCAAAACTAAAATACAAGAGAAATGGTCCAACATAGTCTGAGCCTTGAGGCCTTGAAATCCAATTTCTCAGTAATATCACTTGAGGTATACCTCAGTTGATTAGCAAGTCCACTGCCCCATATACAAGACCCAACAACAGCGACCACACAAATTCCCAGAAATCCTCTCTTCCTCCTGCTCTTATAACTGTAATCCATTATGTACCCAATTCCAATCGAACCCACCATCTATGCTCCCCAATATAACACTTTGTTCAGCCCTTTAGTCCTCAAATTGAACAGCGACCCATTAACATGATTGAACTGGTAAGTATAAAAAAAGTTGCTGCTCCAAGCAGCTGGAACTATCAAAAGCATTTTCCAATCAAAGAACAGCTTCAGAATCTCTAGAGCCTCAGTGCCAACATTGGAATACAGGATATGTGTACACTTTGTCCCATCATCACGAACTACCTTACTAGGCGGCAAGATAGCCAATGACAAAAGGACCCCAAGTGACATGAAACACATAAAGCCTATGTAGGTCCCATCATTAACAAAAGTAGCCTCAGTACGATGATAATTCAGAATAAAAGGAATTAACCCGCCAATCACACCACCCATGTTGAATATACTCCATAAGATGGAAATATAAGTACCTTTTTTATTCGCTGGAGGATATGATGTCATGATAGCACCTTGTGCAGCCCACAGGAGACCAGCACCTACACCAAGAAGACTACCGGCGATTATGGCGAAGGCTTGATGGTGGTAATGGTTATAGTAGAGGAAGGAACCAGAGTAGAGGACATAGGTGGAACAGCCTGCTAAGAGGGTTATGTGGGGTCCGAGGATGTTGTAAATGGCGCCGCCGAGGATGCCAAAAATAGCGAAGGCGGTGTAAAGGGCGGTGAGAGAGTTGTTGGCGACGATGGGATCGACTTGACCACCACCTCCCATTCCAGAGAGGGCATTGAACATACCAGGACAGCAGAAACAAACCAGACCAATGAGGATGATTTGGACAAATGGAGAATTGTACCTTAGAAATGAAAGCTTACCGTTGTTGTCTGGTACATAGGTGCTTGATTCTTCATCCCTGGTTAATCCCATCGGAAAAGCGAGCACTGTAGCGTTTTAGTTGGTTGAGATCTGAGCTTGTCTCCGTTAATGTGAATCAACGTGTCAAGGCGGGACGGGGTAGAAATTCAGATCAGAGAAAGGGGATGAAGACGAGGAAAATGAAGAAGGGGAAGATCTATTAAGTGCAAGATTATGTTGGAGTTATTACTTTCTACTCCCTCTCCGTTGGTCCTAATTATAGGATATATTTAACCGATTTTGGAGAGATTAAGGAGAGAAGTTAAATTAGTTAATTTTACTCGTTTTCCTAAAATGCCCTTATATAAATTTAAAATGACATAAGTAAAAGTGAATTAACAACTCCTACCACATACCTCTCTGACTTAGAATTTTCCTTTCCACACACTTTTTAATTGAAATAATGTTCTTGCTATATACACATATATGTGTGTGTATATGTATACATATAAATACACACATATACATACATATATATACACATATAATTTTCCTTTCCACACGCTTTTTAATTGAAATAATGGTCTTACTATATACACATATATATGTGTGTGTGTGTGTATACATATAGATACACACAGACACACGCACACACACATATAGATACACACAAATATATATATATATATATATATATAGACACAAACATATAAAAACACACACCCATACACATATATGTTATATATATGTGTGTTTATATATGTACACATATATATTGACAAGCACACACACATATACATAAATATACATACACACACTCACACACACACACATATATATATATATATATATATATATATAATATGTGTGTGTGTGTGTGTATATTTGTATATAGACACATACATGTAATCATCAAAAATTAAATACACTTGAGAGAATAAAATAGGGGTATTTAAGGAATAAATTGACAAAAATTAGAATGTTGTCCTATAATTAGGATCAAAACCAATTCTCAAATGTTGTCTTATAATTAGGATAGGAAGGAGTATATTACAATGGAAAGTTATATTGAGTCCACATCAAGTGCCTAATTATTAGGTGGCCTCATACTTCCATTAGAGGGATAGATATTTTTTTTTATTTCTTATATATTGTATTTATTTAGATTTAAGTTATACACTGCTTTCTGAAATCTTTTTTGATACTAATATCTCAAATTAATTAGTTTTTTTTTGTGTCAACCTACGATGTTACGACTCATTCCTCTTCGGCGTAAATTTACCCTGACCATCATATTTTTAAATGTATGACTGAAAACTAATTAATTTGAGATACTAGGTGCAAAAAAGATTTCATATAACAGTATATAACTTAAATCTAAATAAATACAATATATAAGAAATAAAAAAATATGTCCATTCCTTTAATAAAGATATAAGCACATAAAAGACATAATTATTAGGCGCTTAGTATGGACTGGTGGTTAATTGCTTCCCCTTATGCACATTGTAGATCACGACTCTACAGATTCTTCAATTCCTTTTCGGATAACAATCAGAGCACCATCAGTTTTCGGATTCTTTCTGATCTGAGTCATCATTCTTTTCCTTCTTTCCCTTTTCCGATAACGAGTGACTTTTGAATATTGCATTTTGGATTTAATTAGAACATACAGATAAAAAATACGTTTGATGGATTACATAAAATACTCATGCTTTTCCTTTTTCGAGTTTCACCTAAGTCTGATGATTCTGAATTTCGTTTATTAGTATAAGCGGTGATGCTAATGCTACAATTTTTCTGGACGAAATTCTGTTAGTAAAAATATATAATTCAAGCAATATGATATTTATCAAATATCATATAATAATCCTTTTTCCGGGAAGTCAGTCGGATCAAAAGGGCGGCCATTACACGTTTCGACACCGAGCTGAGTCAAATGAATCTGATGGACAGTATCAAAAGTCAAAACGGGAGATTATATATTTTCTACAGAGAAAAATCAGTAGGATCGAATCTTTTTCTTTTTATATTATATTTGGGTTAAGGTGTAAAAATATAGATGTGCTTTACCTAACCCTAAATGTTTTTTTAGGTGCAAAAGTGCACACATGGTTGTAAATTATGTGCAAAAATAGTGTTTGACGGTTAAGCAATTGAGATGATGATCTGGTTTTTAAAGACGAAAAAATACATTGTGATTTGACCAAAAGAGCGTCCAACACCAAGTGATTTTTTTTTAATTTAATAATTTTATTTCAATTAAAGAAAAATTATTATTTCTTTGGGTATAATTCCTTAGAAGCCAAATTTTTTTCTTCTGATTCATCATTTTGAGAAGGAGGAATTATTCCATGGGTAAAAATAGTAAAAATTTTATTTCCATAATTTATTTTCTTTTTCTTTTTAAATTTTTTCTTCTGATTTATTATTTTGGGAATGAGGATTTATTCAATGGGTAAAAATGGTAAAAATTTTATTTCTATAATTTATTATCTTTTTTTAAAAAAAACTTATTAAATTTTCTAATTAATAATTAATAAATGAGTATTTATGAATTTAAAATGTAATATTATAAATAATATATTTACTTACAAATAATTTTAATTTTTAAAAAATAAATAGTTAAAGGAATAATTCATTTATTCTATAAAAAAAATAATTCATTTACTTTGAAAAAGTCTACAGAGTTTAGTTAGATCAAAATATTAAAATTAAATTAAAAATAATATTTATAATGTCAAATTTCAAATGTATAAATACTCATTTATCAATTAAAATTTTTAATAAGGATTTATAAAATTAAATAAATAAATTATGAAAATAAAAGATTTGACCTTCCAGAAATTATACTAGACAAATAATAATTTTACTTTAATTGAAATAAAATTATTAATTTTTTTTTAAAAAAAAATTGGTGTTAGGCGCTCTTTTTGTCAAACCGCATGTGTATTTTTGCATCTTTAAAAGCTACGTCATCGTCCCGTCAACAAAAAAAAGTTAAACTTAACGGTCAAAGTCAAACTTAACGGTTAAACGATATTTTTACACCTAATTTATAAATATGTGTGCACTTTTACATTTTTTTAAAAAAAAAAAAAAAAAAAAAAAAAAAAAAAACCCTTGGTGTTAGTAGGGGTGGGCCTGGGCTGGGCTGGGCAGGGGATGCACAGCCCGAAGAATGAATGGGTTGCATTTTGCAGCCCGATGCCCAGCCCGGTAAAAACCCTAACCATTTTTGGGCTGGGCAAAGGTGGGCTGGGTAGGGCGGGCCTCCCTTGCCCAAGTAGTAACGCCCTACTACAAAGATTGTGCATGAAGGCTTAGAAAATACAAAAATTGCAGAATTGAAAAATAAGTCAAGAATTCAAATGCAAAAATGCAGTTAAGTCAGGAATTTCAGTTCCAATTTATCCATGAAATGTACTCTGAAGTCTGATCCATCAACCAAACAAATTGACAGAAATGTACTCTGAAAACCAGACTTAATGCTATCACCAAAACATAAATAATGCCATAAGTAAAATCAGTTTCAACTTGAGCCTTGAAACTTAAAACCCTATGTCTTAATAAAATATCCGTACTTTAATAATTAAACAATATCCATAATCTATTATAAATAAGGAAACAAAATGAAGTGAAACCATTAAATAAATTTGGGTGGTTCATATTTAATATCTTACAAAATATTTTTATTACAATTTTAAACTGCCATAACTTTAATTTAGCAATTTAATTTTTTATTTTTTTAATAATTTAATATTTAGTCAATAACTTTACAAAAACACTCGACCGTACTAATATTCGGGGGAATTAGAATGTGAATGATTATTAGACATGGGTAGAGCAAGCGATGAATCAGTACAGCAAACAACAAAGAAAATATAATTCACATCGGCTTCTTCCTAATTATCTTCATAATTCCCTCTACAAAAGTAGAACAAGTTAAAACAATATAATCTTTTACTGGTTTGGATCACTGTTACTATACTACAAACAAATCGGACCTTGATTAATGCTTCTAAGATGGGAAATTTATGGACAATACTTATTTAATACTCCCTCCGATCCTAATTATAAGACAACATTTGAGAGTTAATTTTGGTCCTAATTATAGGACAACATTCTAATTTTTGTCATTTTTTTCCTAAAGTATCCATACTTTATTCTCTCAAGTGTGTTTGTTTTTGGTGATTATGTGTCTCTACACACACACATATACAAAGACACACACACACACACACATATATATATAAAAGACACATATATATAGACACACACATATATATCTATGAGAGAGAGAGAGTGTGTGTGTGTGTGTTATATGTATACCTGTAGGTGTACATGTGTGTGTGCCTGTCAATATATGTGTGTGTAAACACACACATATACATATATATGTGTGTGTGTTTATATGTGTGTGTCTATATATATATTTGTGTGTGTGTGTATTCATATATATGTGTGTGTATCCATATGTATACACACACACACACACACACATATATATATATATATATATGTATGTATGTATACATTATTTCAATTAAAAAGCGTGTGAAAAGGAAAATTCTAAGTCAGAGAGGTAATGTGGTAGGGGTTGTTAATTCACTTTTACTTATGTCATTTTAAATTTATATAAGGGCATTTTAGGAAAATGAATAAAATTAACTAATTTAACTTCTTTCCTTAATCTCCCCAAAATCGGTTAAATATGTCTTATAATTAGGACCGGAGGGAGTATAAAATTAAATATTTAAGTAAATGAAAAAAAATCCGGGCAGGGCAGGACTCCCTGCCCGATGCCCAACCTTGCCCGATCATTAGCCCAGCCCAAAACAGCCCAATTTTTTTTTCGGGCCACTATTTTAGAGTTGGGTTGGGCAATTTTTTGTCGGGTTTGGGTGAGCGTGCCGGGCAACTGGGCACCATGCTCACCCCTAGATATTAGGCGCTCCTACATGTATAATTATGCACCTTAACCCTTTATATTTTGCACAGAAAGAACTAGCTTAGTCAATTCATCTCACCTATTTAATTTACGGAAAAACATAGATGATTATTTTATAGTGCTCAAATTGTGGGTTGGCATTCGGTTTTACAATTCGGTAAGGAATGAAAACCGAAACACCGAAATTAGGTATTTGGTAACACCAAAGTGAACCGAATTATATCATTAGCCAAAATAGAATTGAACCGGAATATCTCAATTTGGTTCGGTTATAACCAAAATTAACCTAAAAGAAGAAGAAGTCATGAACGGGAATATTAAGGAATGACCAACTATAAAATGAAGGAGAAGAACCGAAGAAGAAGAAAAAGAACCAAATCCTGTAATTTTTTATCTCAGACCGGACCAGACCTCGGGTTTTTTGGACAACCTTAGACGATAGGTTAGGGACGACGGGTGTGGGAGTATTATTAGAAAATAACCAACATTTAAATATTTTAAATTGGGTTATTAACCCAATTTAAGATTTGTTAAGTTTACTAACCTAATATAAGATTTTTTTTTTTTTTCAACCGTCTTTATGTGAGATTTTCCCTTCTTCCTTCCTTTTTAGGTTTATTTAGGTCAAGTTATGGACTTTTTTTGGGCTTGGGCTTGTAGGGAAAATGAGACATCCATGCAAGAGACTAATTTAAGCAATGAATGAGTGAGGCCCATATATAATGGAATTTTTAGTTTTTGGTTATAACCGATTTTTTTTTTTTTTTTTAAAAAAAAAAACCAAATCGAAAATCAACAATCGAAAAAACCCTTAAATAAACTGAATTAATCAAACCGAAAAAACCAAATTGAGTTGAGTTCGGTTTGGTCTTCAGTTTCAATTTGATTTTGCTCACCCCAATGCACAGTAAAATTGATGTGACTTGGAATATAAACTTTATAGGCCTCAACTGACTTTCATCCAACTCATCAACTCGAATTGAATCACCTTCACAGAACCATGCAATAAGATGCCAAGAAGGTTTTATTCCCGGCATTATTGTTTTCCTCTGCGTCTGGCCATGGATTTTTTCCCTATGTTTTATTTACAAGAATATTACCGATGTTAAGTTTAGAAGACGTAGTAATCGTGTAGAAATTTTAGGGGTTCCAAGTGGACATGTCATTTTAAAATGGGAAAATACATTTAAGGGCCCTTTTGGGAGAAAAAAATCTCAAAAAAGGCCCCAAGATTCCGAAAATCGCAAAAAGGGTCTTTTTTGGGATTTTCAGAATCTAGTGAGTTGTTAATGAGGCTGATATAGTTGTTAATTGGGGCTGATATTGTTGTTAATGTGGCTGATTTAGTTGTTAAAATATTGATGTTAATTTGGCTGATTTAGTTGTTAATGGGTATTGATTTTGTTGTTAATTTGGCTTGATTTAGTTGTTAAAGTTTAATGAATTTATACCAAAATTTTTTTTTTGAGATTTTCAGAATCTTGGGGCCATTTTTAGGATTTTTTTCTCCAAAAAGGACCCCCATATAGATTTTCCCTTAAAATTATGCATGACACATAACTTGCGCTCAACACTTTTTTTTTTTTTTTTGATATGAATGCGCTCAACACTATTGATGACAAGTAAGTGGACATGTCATTTTAAAAAGTCAATTTTATCTTGTATTTAGAATAAGAGAGAGTAATATTTTATTTAAATCGAGGAATCTTGTGTAAGGAAAAGACAACAACCCTCCTATGACCTATAATATTTTAGTGTCTATTTAGATTAGTGGTAAAAGTTACTTTTCCAACTTGATTTATTATGTATAAGGTAAACATATGAGGGGGAATTTTATTTTGTCTTATGTGAACGTGCATTTTAACATTAACTTAAACATGTTTTTAAATGCTAATTAGAAAATGATATATTAAAGCGTCAAAACAAAACTTAAAGAAAAAAGGTATCTCCGGTCCTAATTATAAAACCTAATTAATTTTCTTTGGAGGGATTAAGGAAGCTAAATAAGTTATTTAATTATTTTATATGTTATATATCCTTAGATTATATATTAGTTTATTAGTTAAACTAATTTAATTTTAATTTCGGGGGCAAAAAACGGTATATTTTATTGTTTTCGGCTAACGAACCAACAAAACGAGTGATAATCGCGGGTATTCGCAAATGCAAGCGCCATTTATGGTGGTTTTATCCATCTCTATCTCGCTTCTGTGTATTGTATTGGAACATGTATACCACTGAGTACCAGGGCCTCTAGCCATTGTTCTTCAGCGTCACGTTCAACACACTTAACAACCTCGTAATATGTTTTCCTGTACAGCCATCTCCATAGCCTCCACCTCATCCACTTTCTCGTTTGCCATTAAATTTAATAAATTCCACCATAGACTCAGGCAACCTTTGGCTGCTTCCCCTTCCTCTATTCACTATGACAGTCTACGAGTGCTGGAATGGGATAAGCTGTGCGATTTGGTCGCTTCCTTTGCCACCACCTCTCTGGGCCGCGAAGCCGTCAAAGTTCGTCTCGGCCTCCTTACACGATCGTTTGTTATTTCCTTCTTGCTTATCTTCCTTGTTTGATGTTATGGCTATTGATGGGGCAGGCCCAGCTATGGTCTCTGAATCAGACTTACGACAACAGTCTGAGACTTCTGAATGAAACCAATGCGGCCGTCGAAATGCACAAGCACGGAGGTTGTCGACTGGACTTTGGCCATATTGACGCTCCCCTGGTTAGTGCGGAAATTTAATCATTGTTTGTCTTAGCTGTTCATATATGTCATGGTGTAGTTAGCTGTATTACATAATCCAAGGACTTCACTGCTATGGTGACTTATGGGGTTTCATTCACGGTTTTTGGTTTTACTCATCCGGGTAAAATAATCTAAATTTGGCATATCATGTTGATTGCAAATTGAATCTATTTATGCTATACCTTTTCTCCAAGTTGCAACTCTGATTTTTCCCTTAAACACAAATTCTGACTGAATGGGGGATCTCTTATTATTTTCCTCTGCCAAATATACAGAAGGCTGTTTACTGTGGTCTTTATTGTTGCCTTTCCTTCTAGATGTTATTTGATTGAGATTCTTGCAGGTGGAATCTGCCATTCAGAATGCCCGGAGAAATAGGCCAGTAAATGGCTTTGAGGCATTGGCCATTGTTGCTCTTCTTCAGCTTGCTGAAACCTTGCAGGTTAATTTGAAAGCTGTAATCAAGGAAGATACAGATTGGTATAGTCGTTTCATGCCTCTTACTGAAGTGGTAAATAGTTCAGTAAGATTTAGTGTATTAATTATTGGGTTTCACTTGAGCGCAATTTCATGTTTCCTTGACCATTCTTTGCTATAATCTTTCAGATAATGGACTTTGTCATTAATCGATCATTGGTTAAAATGATAGAGCAAGTTATTGATGAAAATGGTTCTGTCAAGGACTCTGCGGTTTGTTCTAGATCTCATACAATTTTCCTTTTTCTGACTACTTGCATATAATGATCATTGATCATGGTGACCTTTTGAATTTAGTTCACACAATAAGGCTTGTATTGTATCCTTAGTTTTCTTTACTTTCATCATTGCATAATTTATGTTTTAAGAAATAGATCTCTCTTTTACTGCTGCCATACTAGCAATTGTTCGTTGTTTTAAAATTATCATGTAACGCTAAACTTATTTTCTTCCTCTAGAGTCCAGCCCTTAAACAGTCACGAGAACAAGTGTTGTCGCTTGAGAGGAAGGTGCCACTTCTTTCCCTCAGTTTATATAGTTATTTTATGAAATTCTCACTGCTTAGATATTTAAAAAAAAATTCATAGCTTTGTTTAGAATTTTCTTACTAAAATTTTCCTATGTTTGTCTTTATTCAAATGATTACTCTAGTTTAAAAAATAATCATGCTCATCTGATGTGAATATGAGTGTGTCTGGATTGAATTTTGAATTAAATTTCTATTTTGACTCCTAGAGACTAGAATTCAAAATCCAGCCAAACATATATATATATATATATATGTGTGTGTGAGAATATTATGCATTTATTATGATTATTATCTTATTATTATGATTAGATATAGGTATATTTCTATCTTAGGATATTTCCTATTATATCTCAATTAGTTTGATTTACTTTGATTTGATTAGATTTTATGAGATTCTAGGTTTAGCTCTAGGTTTGCCTATATAAAGGCTTATATGTACTCTTTTAGATTCAGAGATTAAATAAGAATTATATTTTTCTCTCAAAGTTCACGAGCCAGGTTTTGTGGTCTGGGTTCAACCCTAGTAACGTTTGAGGCACAGTTCTTCATCAACATCATTGTTGGTGGTAGTTCCTCTATCATCAACATCGTTGGTGGTCTTCCTCTTCATCTCGTTCGGCGACCGGTCCCGTCGTCGTTTCCGCGCTTCTTCATCAACATCATTGTTGGTGGTAGTTCCTCTCATCATCGTGCCGCTCATCTCGTCCGATCAACATCATTGTTGGTGGTAGTTCCTCTCATCAACTCATCTCGTTGGTCCGTCGTCGTTTAAATAACGCTAGTTCTTCATCAACATCATTGTTGGTGGTAGTTCCTCTGTCATCGTGCCTCTCATCTCGTTCGACGACTGGTCCCGTCGTCCTCAACTCGTGAGCACAGTTCTTCATCAACATCATTGTTGGTGGTAGTTCCTCTGTCATCGTGCTCCTCAACTCATTCGATGACTGGTCCCGTCATCCTAAACTCAGCTCGATGGGCCTCTGAGACTCAAGAAGTACAAGCCTAAGGGGGAGTGTCAGTAGTATAAAGTTGTATAAGCAAGTTGGACATGATTAAAATCCATGATCCAACTTGAGGGGGAGTGTGAGAATATTATGCATTTATTATGATTATCATCTTATTATTATGATTAGATATAGGTATATTTCTATCTTAGTATATTTCCTATTATATCTCAATTAGTTTGATTTACTTTGATTTGATTAGATTTTATGAGATTCTAGGATTAGCTCTAGGTTTGCCTATATAAAGGCTTATATGTACTCTTTCAGATTCAGAGATTAAATAAGAATTATATTTTTCTCAGAAAAAATCAGAAAAATATAATTCTTATTTAATCTCTGAATCTGAAAGAGTACATATAAGCCTTTATATATATATAGGCAAACCTAGAGCTAAACCTAGAATCTCATAAAATCTAATCAAATCAAAGTAAATCAAACTAATTGAGATATAATAGGAAATATCCTAAGATAGAAATATACCTATATCTAATCATAATAATAAGATGATAATCATAATAAATGCATAATATTCTCACAATATATATATATATATATATATATATATATTTTTTTTTTTTTTGGGTTCTGGGTATCTTGAAAGGCTGCGCATACCTGTCAATATGAATGCCAGTTGGGAAGGCCTCACAAACTTGCATACCTGTATCACCTGCTGAAAAATTTTCACGAGTTCAGATCAGCAGTCAATCACAAAATTTGTTAGCAAATACTATCTGACAGCTTATCTCACTACATGAGGGATCGGGGGTTGCCTTGTTTGTTTGTTCTTCCATAAATGGAAAACATATTTGAAATTTTATTGAACTCTTCTTTCGCTTGTATTCAGTAAATTAATGAGGTGTGGAATCTATAAGCTTTGTTTTGGGAAAATTGAAGTAATGTTAACTAGACTTAGTAAACTAAAATTAATGTTAACTACCAGGAATATAAACGCTAGGAAAAACAAAGATGAAGTTGTAGTTAACTTGAACCAAGAATAATACCGGTAGAGTCTGCCATCAATAATTACGACTTATTCGATTCAATGGATTTCCTCTATTTCTTTTTATGCAGGTGATAACTGATATGGAGAAGTTTAAACAAGAATATCGAGAGCTATTAGATGAAGCACATGACCATCTGATGTAAGACTCTAGTTGTTGTTAAAATGTTTATCAAATTGCATTCTTTAGCCTAAATACATTCATTTCTTGTGCAATTCATAGAGAGGTTATTCCCAAAGAACTCACGGAGGCAAATGATTCGTTTTTTTTTTTTTTTTTTTTTTGACCTGAACGTAGGCAAATGATTGAAACCTTACAAACAGTGGAGAAAGATTATGCGATAGTTAATAGTGAACCAATAGTTCATGCATGCAGACAACAATTAGCATAAATGACCATATTTTTGGAGCAGCTATCAAGAAAATGTTAGTTCTTGGCTTACATAACCTCTTTATGATTGTAATTGTAGGCAATCTAGAGATCTTTATGATAGTTTGTTGGACTCCAATAGGAAGATCACAGAACACAGTACTAATCTACGAGTTAGAAAGATGCAAAATGTATCTGAGGCTGCAGCTATGGCACGTTCTATCCTTCACAGGAGAGTGCGGCAGCTACGTACATCTCCAAGACAAATTTTGCAGCCCAATAAAGCTGATAAGATCCCTCAATCATCAGTTACCAATTACCAACACACATCAACAGATTACAAAGAATCTACTACCGCAGTTGCAGATGGGAATGCAGCTGTTGTAAAAAAGATGAACCGAACATTGTCAGGTATGCATTGAGAAATAAGACATAGATAAGAGGAATTTTGGCCAAATTTAATTCCTTGGAGTTGGGAAAATCTCGTTTATGTTGTCTTAGTACTAGCACATATATTTGCATTAGGAAGAAATTTTTTGACGACTTGTCACTCTATTGCCATTCACCTCTTAATGATGCAGAGGAGTTCAGGCTTCCCAAGGTTGGTGAAGCAGTGCATGTCTCTTCCATTGGAAAGAAAGTAACAGTTTTAAAAGTAGATTCATCAAAAGAAGAAATTGTTGTTCAAGCTGGAAACATGAAGTTGAACCTGAAATTAAAAGACATTCAAAGATGAGATTGCCTATCATTTGAGCGTGTACAAGTATTATCTTGGTTAATGTTTTATCTTATGGGTGCACCAGATCATATGCTGTGCTCTCTTTGTTACCATTCCCGGAGGTAGGCATGCCCCAAGGGAGCTTGAGTTTGGCAAGATGAGTGAAGAAGTAGCGTTTCAAGGCCATCTGCAATATTAATCAGTTTCCTAAGACGGTGCGAGGCTTGCTTTTGTGTGGTATATACATTATGCGGGCTGAATCAATGCCAACAACTAGAGAAATCTTCCTGTTAGGATCGGAGCTGTTGAATCTTTAACTTTGTCGGCTGCTTCTGATGCTTGCTAAAGCGCACTGAGAAGAATTCACAATGGGGTCACTGAGAAGACGGAAATGCTTTGTAGTGTTGCCCCTAAAAGAGTATTGAAGGTCAATCCAGAATGCTATGATTATGATCACTTTCTTCTCTTTCTAATTAGTGGGACTGGTGGTGGAATAGCCCAACGTTCGCCAAGTCAATAAACGGAAGAACTTTTAATGCAAGAACATCGCTTTTACACAGGTTCGATTTATAACTGAGCTAATATTTTATTTTCTTCTGGATTGATTTATAATTCAGAAGATATACTCTACATTTCTTACTGTTCTGCATTTTTTTTGTAATGGTTGTGTGCCTTAATTTGTTAGATCTTTGTGACACAGCGGGTCGAGCAATTTGTCACCTTTCATATGTACTTTGAGATTGAGATAGACTTTGATTTAATTTATTGATTACTAAAGTCAACATCTTAATCTTTGGACAAAAAAGAGTCAACATCTTAATCACTTTATGTGCGTTTTTAGGGAAAAAAGTTGAGTTTCTTTCAGTAACAAAATAAGAAAAAATTGTTGAAAGACATTCTCATATAGCATTATTCATTATAAGAGTTTAAGTAATTTGATTGTTAAAGTAATATTTAATTATCGAATACAAATTCCTTTGATGTTTGTTAGACATGAAATTAGTGAATGGCTTCCTATAAGTGCTCATTTGGAAAATATAAAAAAAAAAAAAATTTAAAAAAAAAAACATTTTTCTACAAGTCAAGTTCTCATATATTTATTTCGGATATTGTAAAATCACTTTTTTAAAATATTAACAAGCATACAATATATAAGAGTTTGTTAGACATGGGATCGGCTTCCTTTGAAGGGCCATTTGGGTTTAAAAAAATATTTTTTCCTTTTAGGCAAGTTCTCGAGGTAAGAAAAACATCTTTTTTTAAAGCCCTAGGATCGGCCCGCTGACCAATCCTTTTAAGTATGAAAAACTATTTTTTTTAAGGCCAAGGCCGAAAGCTATTTTTTAAATTTTAACTATTTTTCCTTTGTTTTTTTCTAGAGAAATATAATTAATTAGTAAATTACAACAATTAAAGTTCTAAGTTTTCAAATAAATGTTGTCAACATTATTAAAGCCGAAAGGGAAAGGTTTAAGGAATATCAACACTACAAATCATTCGAACCTCACTCAAATAATACATCGGCGTAGTGGCGGAAAAACTTGGAACCTTCGACTCGGAGACTATGAGGATTGAGAACCTTCGAATCTTTGAGTTCTAGACTTGAAGTCCGTCGGAAACGCTCAAAAGGCCGGAAGGGAAAGGTTTGAGGAACAGTATGACGATGGCGGAGTGGCGGACTCGGCGAGCTTCAACCGGACAAATCAACGACTGTGAGGAACCTTTAAGACTTCCAGGCTGTCGAAAAAGCTTGGTAGGCCAGAAGGGAAGGGTTTGAGGACAGATCAATGACTGAAAGGAACCTTCAGAAAAGCTTGGAAGGCCGGAGGAACAGTCTATCGATCGTCAGCACCTCAGCAGAGTGGCAGAGTTCGTGAGCTCAAGCAATGAAGCACTGATGGTTTGATGCCCTGAATCTGTTATGTACTAATGCATGACTATGTGTGCGTGAGGCCAAGACAATGAAACTGAGGCGAGAGTCGTGAAATGAATGACATAAATAAGTGAGACTGTGAGAGTGACTGAGTGAGTGAGTACTGGGCAATAGGGTAGGCAAGTAGCTTCTTTCACGGTTAGACTCGACCAACAGGGCAAATGGGCAACTACCAACTTGGGCAAATTAAAAAAAAAAAATTAATGGGCCTAACAGGGCCGGCCCTTAGCCCTGCATGACTGGTCTTTTTAAGCCTTTGGCCTTATAGGGCTGGCCCTTTTAAGCACGACTTCATTTGGAGGCTTTATTTTATAAACCTAACCCTTAAAGGGCTAGGACTTAAACGGGCCAATGGATTCGGCCTAATTTCGTGACTCGAGACAAAGTAAATTGAAGTACATTCATGGAGCATTCATGGACGCGAAGGATCATATTTAAGCATTTTGTATTTGTTTAGACGTTACTTTCCTTTTATTTTTAAATGGTACCTAAAATTTGCTTACTAAAATAAAATGCATCTAAAGTTTGTTTAAAGATCTATATCCAATTTATCTTGATCTATTTGCAACATATTTTTTGCAAACTATGTATAAAGTAAAAGACATTTAATTATAACTAAAAATATATATTATTACATGCAACTAAAAAAGAATTGCTTTGGGTGCATCCACAGATATTTTCAGCATTTATTTTTCGTTTCTATCTTCGGACGCTACTTAAGCTTCACTTTTGACATAATATATAAACCGACCCGCGACGAACAAAACAAAGTCAAGTGAGGTACGGAAGAAAGAGTAGGTAAATGTAGCATTCATAGGAAGACAATGTTTTAGGACGCCATTTCTAAACTTGGCTCTCCACAGTGGGGTATAAAATAAAAAAGTTATAAATACTACTCCTAAATATGAGATAGATGAAATGACCCAGAGAGTAGCACACTCGCATTCTCCTTTCATGGTGTATTCATGTGCATGTATATAATATAGGGAAAATCTATCTCAGGGCCTAAAGTAGCAAAAAAAAAATGTAAAAAAAGGTCCAAGAAAAAGTCACATGTCAAAAAAGGTTTTGGTATTATTTTATAGCAGCGCCGATCCCACCATACCTCCGATAAAATCTCAGCCCAGTCCCTCCAACGCGGAGGCTTGTCACATTCTCCACTGTACATACGCACACACGTGACAAGCAGTGGTGGATCTTGGGATAAATGTTTGGAGGGGCCAAATGTATAGTAATTAAGAAAAAAAAATTTGAGGGGCCAAACGTATAAATTTTTAGAACAAATGTATAAATTTTATATTAAAAAAAATCCATTTTATATTAAATATTTAGAACTTTTTTTTAGAATACTATGCCCCCGGCCCTTGAGAAAATCCGGTTCTTGTGACAAGCCATTGACAAGCCTAACTTTCACTCTTGCTTTAGTTTCGCTTGCCTTCCTCCTTCATATACCTACCAGCCAGTAAGGCTATCATCCATAAACACGCGCCAACACATAAAGATGGAGAAGAAAATACTCGATTTCATTCTCGTCCCTTCTGGTTTACTGGTCCTGATGTCCGACCACCTCTGGCTCCTCCATTGAATCATCAACAACCCCACTAAAACCGTTGTCGGCGTCAATGGGTTCCTCCTTTAACGAGGGCGGCGACGTAGTCAGACGTGAGGATCTGTTGCTCAATATTTGGAAACTCTTTCTTGAATGGAACGTTGATAAGGATGCTCGCATGGCTATATCATTTAATTACTACTCGTAAAGTAGATATTGACCCTTTAATTCTTTTATATTCTTAGTTTTTTTTTTCCATATAAATCATGAAAAAAACTCTATCAAAGGAAATTTATCAATCAAAATAAAAAAAATTAAATGCATTTCATATCTTATCATTATATAATTTAATTATTACTAGTAACATAGATATTGGCCCTTTAACCCTTTTATATCATTAAGTTTTTTTCTTGATTTATATGTAAATCAAGACCAAAAAAAAAAAAAAAAAAATCTCTATCAAAGAAACTTTATCAACCAAAATAAAAATTTAAAAGCATTTTTTATCTTATTAGAACTAGTTGTGCAAGCTCAAATAAAAAAAATAAAACATTACTATATTGTATCAAAAAATAATTATATATATAACATTTCTTTAATGTTTATGATAAATTATTTTTTAAAAAAAATGAGCTTTTCCTAAAATTATATATTTTTTCAAACAAAGTTTATGTCAATTTTAAAAGTAAAATTATAATTTTGACAAAATTAAAAGATGTTTGTGTTATTTTTTCTATAAATATCTATGACGAGAGAAATTGTGTTTAATTAAATTAAATTTAGAAATTTATTTTTGTTTTAAACTAGAATGTGAGAGAAAATGTAGGAAGTTTGATTAGGGACACTTTAGTATTTTTAAATTTTTTTTATTTTATTACTTGGTCCTTTTAAATAATTATAACTTTTTTCGGTATAGGTCCTTCATTTTAATTTTCCCTTAAAACTATACCCTGCTGCAAGCTTGTAAGCCATAGATGTTGAAATAAATTGAGTAATATCAAGGGAAAATCAATCAACTTCAAAAAGATTCATTGTCATTTTAAATGGTGACTTGGTGAGTCAAGCCAAGAATGACAAACAAAGGTCTTAGTCAATAAAAACGATTAAACCACGGTTATCCAAGTAAATTTTTTTGTTTTTTCCATTAAAATTCTCACTCCAATATTTGTCCACAGCACTTTGATCCCAATGATTTATAAGCCTATATAAGTACAAAACACCCATCATTTATCCAACTAAACATATAGATGCACATCTAACAAAAAAAAACAAAAAAAAAAATGCCTAACATCTAAAAATCACTCATTTCAAACTCAAAAATTACTCAAAAAACAGAAATTAGTTTAGTTTATTAGTAGTGGAGTTAGAAAAACTTTTTTTTAATTTTTGGATGAAAAAAATTAAAAAATTACACTAGAGTGCAAACTAATTAATTTGAGATCACTAATTTCCACATAAATTTTGTATGAAATGAGATCAACATGCATCGTATGTAAGGGGTCTCCAATAAAAAGCATATATTATCAAACCCATTATAAAAAAAAAAAAAAAAAAAAAAGGAGCATACAGATACAAGAATGCCTCCATAGATTAGTGTGTAAACCCATATCCAACATCTTTATAGTTTCAGAACAACCAACCTGTAAAAGAATGTCAACAAGTCAAATATTGAGCTCAATCGCTACGTAAAAATTAAAAATAAAAAAACCCATAGTTGAAAAATCAAATATTGAAAATTCCCATATATAGTTGAAAATCATTGTTAAGGTTAAACAGAAAGAATCAAAACTTTTCCGGGTAAGATGACCTCGAGAGGAAAGTGTGGGAAGTATCCAAACTCCCACTTTTTCGACCACCACATCTATTTTGAATTCTTCATTATCCTCACCCTTGCGCACTATTTACTATATATGGCACCAGGAACAAAGGAAGTCTATGAATAGAGAAAGAAAATAGAGGCATGAAAATGAACTAAATAAGAAAATATAGAGGAGAAAGGGAGTTTGTGAATGTTGAAGAAGAAGCATCTTAATGGAGAGAGAGATGACGATGAACATGAAGGGAGCAACAGTAGGAACTACAAATCTCTAGTAAATAAGGAAGCCCGAAACTCCCTCCACCATTTGTAATTTTGAAATTTGGCAAGTAAAAATTAAAGGGTTTATCGTTTGTCATGTCATTTAACACAAGGTTATGTTAAATCACTCCAAAACGAGGAATTAATGAACTCTCAAAACTACGTCGTTTTAGAAGTTAGGGGAATTAATAAAGAGTGTTTATATATTTTTCTTTTTATATTTATTATATAAATTTTACTAAAAATCCTTCATTAATTCCCTAACCCCAAAACTACGTAGTTTTGGTGACTTAACCTTATGTAACCCCAAAACAACGATAAACCCAAAATTAAAACATATATATTATGGGGTTTAAACTTCTCATAACATGAAAGAAAACCAAAAATTAAAACATATATAAATAGTGGGAAACCCATATATATATATATATATATACAAAAGAATTATATATATATATATATATATATATATATCCCACCATTTCATGTGTATGTTACATGAGAATACACTTCTCCTACAACATGAGATGTGTTTTTCCCATATATTATCGACATAATAGAGATAAACGGGGGAGTGGGAAGTTAGTTATAAAATATTTCAAAATTTTAAATTAAAAAAAATAAAGATATAAAAAAAAAAAGTCTCAAAATAAATATATCCTAAAAAGAGATATGAGGTGTTAGTTAGAAAATATTTTAAAATCTTAAATCTCGTCCCTTCGGTTTCTCGGTCCGATGTCCTACCACCTCTGGCTCCTCCATTGAATCATCAACAACCCCACTAAAACCGTTGTCGGCGTCAATGGGTTCCTCTGTTAACGAGGGCGGCGACGGAGTCAGACGTGAGGATCTGTTGCTCAATATTTGGGCACTCTTTCTTGAATGGAACGTTGATGAGGGTGCTCGCGTGGCTGTATCATTTAATTATTACTCATAAAGTAGATATTGGCCCTTTAACTCTTTTATATCATTAGGTTTTTTTCCCCATATAAATCATGAAAAAAAGCTCTATCAAAGGAAATTTATCAACCAAAATAAAAAAATTAAATGCATTTCATATCTTATCATTATATAATTTAATTATTACTACTAATATAGATATTGGCCTTTTAACCCTTTTATATCATTAAGTTTTTTTCTTGATTTATATGTAAATCAAGACCAAAAAAAAAAAAAAAAATCTCTATCAAATAAACTTTATCAACCAAAATAAAAATTTAAAAGCATTTTTTATCTTATTAGAACTAGTTGTGCAAGCTCAAATAAAAAAAAATAAAAAACATTACTATATTGTATCAAAAAATAATTATATATATAACATTTCTTTAATGTTTATGATAAATTATTTTTTTTAAAAAAAAAAGAGCTTTTCCTAAAATTATATATTTTTTCAATCAAAGTTTGTGTCAATTTTAAAAGTAAAATTATAATTTTGACAAAATTAAAAGATGTTTGTGTTATTTTTTCTATAAATATCTATGACGAGAGAAATTGTGTTTAATTACATTAAATTTAGAAATTCATTTTAGTTTTAAACTAGAATGAGAGAGAAAATGTAGGAAGTTTGATTAGGGACACTTTAGTATTTTTAAATTTTTATTTTATTACTTGGTCCTTTTAAATAATTATAACTTTTACGGTCCTTCTCAATAAATATTATCTACTATAGGTCCTTAATTTTAATTTTCCTTTAAAACTATACCCCTGCTGCAAGCTTGTAAGCCATAGATCTTGAAATAAATTGAGTAATATCAAGGGAAAATAAATCAACTTCAAAAAGATTCATTGTCATTTTAAATGGTGACTTGGTGAGTCAAGCCAAGAATGACAAACAAAGGTCTTAGTCAATAAAAACGATTAAACCACGGTTATCCCAGTAATATATATATATATATATATATATTTATTTATTTATTTTTTTGTCTATTTTATTTTATTTATTTTTTTTTTTTTTTTTGCTTCATTAAAATTCTCACTCCAATATTTGTCCACAGCACTTTGATCCCAATGATTTATAAGCCTATATAAGTACAAAACACCCATCATTTATCCAACTAAACATATAGATGCGTACATCTAACAAAAAAAAAAATCACTCATTTCAAACTCAAAAATTACTCAAAAAACAGAAATTAGTTTAGTTTATAGTAGTGGAAGCTTGGAAGATTAACACTACAGCAAGCACTAATTTCCATTTTGTATGAAATGAGATCAACATGCATCGTATATAAGGGGTCTCCAATAAAAAGCATATATTATCAAACCCATTAAAAAAAAAAAAAAAAAGAAAAAAAAAAAGGAGCATACAGATACAATAATGCCTCCATAGATTAGTGTGTAAACCCATATCCAACTACATCTTTATAGTTTCAGAACAACCAACCTGTAAAAGAATGTGAACAAGTCAAATATTGAGCTCAATCGCTACGTACTTCCCATAGTTGAAAATCATTGTTAAGGTTAAACAGAAAGAATCAAAACTTTTCCGGGTAAGATGACCTCGAGAGGAAAGTGTGGGAAGTATCCAAACTCATTAATCAGCCTCCCACTTTTTCGACCACCACATCTATTTTGAATTCTTCATTATCCTCCTCACCCTTGCGCACTATTTACTATGGCACCAGGAACAAAGGAAGTCTATGAATAGAAGCAAGCGACGAGAAAGAAAATAGAGGCATGCATGAAAATGAACTAAATAAGAAAATATAGAGGAGAAAGGGAGTTTGTGAATGTTGAAGAAGAAGCATCTTAATGGAGAGATGACGATGAACATGAAGGGAGCAACAGTAGGAACTACAAATCTCTAGTAAATAAAGAAGCCCAAAACTCCCTCCACCTTTTGTAATTTTGAAATTTGGCAAGTAAAAATTAAAGGGTTTATCGTTTGTCATGCCACTTGACATACATGTCAAATCACCCCAAAACGAGGAATTAATGAACTCTCAAAACTACGTTTTTAAAGTTAGGGAATTAATAAAGGGTGTTTATATATTTTTGTTTTTATATTTATTATATAATTTTACTAAAAGATCCTTCATTAATTCCCTAACCCCAAAACGACGTAGTTTTGAGAGTTTATTAATTCCTCTAACCCCAAAACAACGTAGTTTTGGGGTGACGTGACATAACCTTATGTCAAGTCACATAACAAACGATAAACCAAAAATTAAAACATATATATTATGGGGTTTAAACTTGTTGCATAAGAAGAAGAAGATTCCTACACATACATAAATAGGTGGGACCCATATATATATATATATAAATATATATATATATATATATACAGTCCCACCATTTCATGTGTGTGTTACATTAGAATACACTTCTCCTACAATATGAGAAGTGTTTTTCCCATATATTATCGACATAATAGAGATAAACGGGGGAGTGGGAAGTTAGTTATAAAATATTTCAAAATTTTAAATAAAAAAAAAATAAAGATATAAAAAAAAAAGTCTCAAAATAAATATATCCTAAAAAGAGATATGAGGTGTTAGTTAGAAAATATTTTAAAATCTTAAATCTAGAACGTGAAGAAAAAATAAAAATATCTTAAATTTAAAAGGTGAAAAATAAAACAAAGATATAAAAAATATTCTCAAAATAAACATATCATAAAAAATAGAGATGATGAGAGTTGCTGCTTAGAGAGTTCGGGCGTTTCAGACAACCAAAAAATTGCGGCAAAATAAAAATAGTGAAGATAGGGAGGGAAGGGCTTTTGCAAATCCTCGAACTTCTTGCCATCACTGAAACTTCGAAACAACGAAAAGAGAAACTTGAGGATCAGCAAACGAAGAGGTTGCTGAGAAATCCCAACCAGTCAAAATGAAGAGCATCTGGAAACCCAATTCCATGAACAACGCTTTGCGTTTTCTAAGTCAATCGAGTCAGTCGACGGCAGCCTTCAACTACAGCAATTGCCGTTCGATAGCATCTACTTCGCCTCCTCTGCTTCCCAGGCAATCTGCCCTTCTCTTCTCCAATCATCCTCTCTCAGCCGCTTCTTCTCCTCGATTGCCCTCTCACTTCTCCTCCATTCGCTGTTTTCGCAACATTCGCGATTCCCATCTTTTTAATATTAAAAATACAAATGCAAGCACATGTATTGCTGATATCCATTTCTTCGTCGTTCTCATTCGGTGGCTGTGTGCAAAATTATGAAACTGGGGTATTTGATCTTAGAAGTTATGAGAACACTCCTCCTTTGAATTGGGGAATACGGATTGTGCCTGAGAAGAAGGCGTTTGTCATTGAGCGATTTGGCAAGTACGTGAAGACTCTTCCTTCAGGAATCCATTTTTCGATTCCCTTCGTCGATCGGATTGCTTACGTGCATTCCCTCAAGGAAGATGCCATTCATATTGCTGACTAATCTGCTATCACCAAGGATAATGTCAACATCTTAATTGACGGGGTGCTCTATGTGAAGGTCCGCGCTGCCTTTTCCTTCATCAGCTTCCTCTCTCTCTCTCACCTCCAGTTTTAGAGTTTAACGAGGTGCTTGGTTTTTCACCTTTTACACATTTCTTTGCACAGATTGTGGATCCTAAGCTGGCTTCTTATGGTGTTGAGAATCCCATTTATGCAGTCATTCAGCTTGCGCAGACGACAATGCGAAGTGAACTTGGTAAGATTACTCTTGACAAGACCTTTGAGGAAAGGGACACGCTTAATGAGAAGATTGTGGTGAGTTTAGTTCATGAATTAGTCCCTATATGCCACTTCACTCGTTTTAAGTCATACATAGATATATTTGAAAAGAAGGATCAGATATTAGTTTTGGTTCTTTGTTAAGACGTGGGTAAAATCGTTTGTTTACTTCAATTGTATCAAATGAATCCTAATATTTAAACATCCCCCAATTTCTTAACCCCGGCGCTCATGCCTCCGCATTTTGTTATCTCTGTTTTACAGAACACATATCCATCATATCTGCTATAGGGAATTTTGAGGTGTACTCTTTCTTGCATGAATTTGAATTCAAAGGCCTCCTCCAATGCTTGCTATTAAAGATTTTCCATATTGTTTCTGTGATCTGTCCGGGATGTATTTTTTCCTCTGGGATCAATTCTTACTTTGGCATTTGGGCATTACATACTATCATCAAATAGGCGATTATCAGGTGACGCTTTGAGTTAATGATTTTATATGCTATATGTTAACGTCAAACTGATGTATTGAATTTTCAAGGTTTTTTGGGTTTATTGTGCATTAATTTTTTCTTGTTTTTATTTCGATGCTTTATCCACTGGCATTTGGCCATGTACTAAAATATTGCACTGTCTTCCGCTTCTTACTTGTATTGAATATTGCTTCTAAATAGGCTATAAATGATTAGCAGTGCCTGTACACGCTTAGCATTTTGAACATGGTCAAACTTCAGATTATGGTCTCTAAACCTGCTTTGTAATTTTTTGCTATTTATGAGTAAAAGATAGGAACTTGTAATATCCGGAATTCAAATTATGTCTTGACTAGGTTATGATCTACAGACAAACAATAATTGATTGTGTGACAACATTATTGCAGGAGGCTATTAATGTCGCTGCAAAAAGTTGGGGCCTGGAGTGTCTTTGATATGAAATAAGTAAGTCTGGATAAACTATGAAACAATTTCCTTGATATCTTGTAAATTTCTGTGAATTTCCCTTTGCTGTTTTCAGGGGATATATCTCCTCCTCGTGGTGTTAGAGTAGCTATGGAAATGCAAGCTGAAGCAGAACGGAGAAAGAGAGCTCGAATTCTTGAGTCAGAAGGTAAGCAATTTGCCCTTTTCAATTCCTCAAGAGTTCAAGGATGATAATTTACATCGATATTTTTCCTGAATTAATCTTAATATCTATTTCATTGAACTTTGTGGCTCTTGTATATGCTGATACTTACGCCCTTAATTGCTATCACCTATACAGGAGAAAGACAGGCGAACATAAATAGAGCTGATTGTAAGAAGAGTGCGGTGATTTTAGCATCAGAAGCTGCAAAGATGGACCAAGTTAACAGAGCCCTAGGTTAGTCACTTTTAGATGGATCAATTCCAAGAGAAAACAATATCAATTACTACCTCCGGTCCTAATTTCGAATACAGTTTGATGCTAAGCTAAATATGAATGTGCTAACACATTTTTTCACTGTACATTCTAGTATTTTATATCAAAAACTATTCCTGGATAGGCTTTCATTTTTAGTACAGTTTTCAACTTGATAGGGCGATATTAAACTATGGATTAGCAATTGGGTGTGCTATCTTCAATTGCTTTGATCCATCCATTGGTTTTTGAAGTAAACAAAACAACTGATGAGTTTCATATATTTTAGTGACATTTTCTTTCGGTATTTTAGAACTTTCATGAGTAACAAATTCTTCCCAGGTGAGGCCGAGGCCATCCAGCAAGAGCAACAGCTGAAGGTCTAACCCTCTTGTCACAGGCCCTGAAAGAAAATGGAGGACAAGAGGTGAGGCTCTTTAATCTGCTGATATAACATACATATCACACCTTGCGTTGCCTATGGTCAATCTCTTGTCTTTTGGTTTCTATTTTTTGTTGGTCAACAATGCTTCATGTGTATTTTGTTAATTATCTGGCGTTCTAGCTCGATGTGTGATTGTGAATTTGATGTAATTTTGAAACTCGTGCTTGTAAATCCTATGTCACAATCACGGTAACATTGCAAGAGGTGCTGGGTCCTTCTTGTTCATGTTTGTTTTTCTTGGATGGAACCATTCAAATACACAAATATCAAGCTTGAGTTTGTGCTATCCTTGAACAAACAGATTCTTCTCTTAACCTTTGAAGGAATTAATATTGAGATTTGGTTTGCAGGCAGCAAGTTTGAGGATCGCAGAGCAATACTCATGCCTTTAGTAACATAGCCAAGGAGGTAGCCTACAAGCTGGTTGACATGAAAGTCCAAGCATTGCACGAATTATTAACTTTGTTTGTTTGATGCCTGTTATTTTTCCTTCAGGGTACAACAATGCTACTACCTAGCTCTGCATCAAATCCTGCACACATGATGGCCCAGGGTCTTACCATGTACAGAAGTTTGGTTGCTAACGTTTCTAATGATAAGCTTGAGGGGACAATCTCCCCTACAATAGCTGGACAGATAGAGGGGGATGATACCTCAAGCAAGGGCAAAGATGATCGCCCAACAGTGGGTACTGGAAAGGATGATGTACCCGTTTATCATGACGAACCAGGATTCTCTCTCCAAAGCCCAAAAAAGGGAATAATCTTTGATTTTAATAGTTTCCATTTCTTTGAACTCGTGTATGTTACCATGAAAATTTTGAAGAGAGGGAAGTCTGAGGTTTTCGTTGGACTTGATTTTAATTTTGCCGCTATTTGTTGCTGTAGACTGTAGCATTGATCATTCAATCACTGGGATAGAAATTCTGGAAAGAAAAAATAAAGGATATTCTGCTTACATGCGTGGACTATCGGTAATCATCAGTTGGACAAAACCATATATACAACAACATTTGTTATTGTAGCTGTCTTCCTTGATTGATGTCGTGAATGCAAAAAGATATAAAAATGATTTTTCATATTTGTTGTAAATGTTGGTGGATATATTTATAACCACTTGAATGATTATTTTAGATTTGTTTTCAAATATTTGCATGGTAAGTTAGTGTAAAATATGCTTTTAATCCTTTAAATTTGAGTCATCTCCATTTTAGTCTTTTAACTTTTAAATGTGTGTTTTTGGTTCTTGAAACAAACATCTAGACAAAGGAATAGTTATACTAAAACAAGTAAGCAATTTAAATTGCTTACTTGTTCAATTTCTTTTTTAATATAATTACTTTTATATATTAGTTCTAAAATCAATCTTCTAGAAAGACATGTTAGCATTTAAATTTGTTGATTTGGTATTTTCTGTATAGTTAATGATGTTAATTTAAAAAGATTAAAAATACACTTTCTAAAGTTAAAGGATTAAAATAAAATCCCGTATAAAAATAAAGGAAAAAAATATATTTAGACCTTAATTAGTTATAGATTATATAAAAAGGACGGTATATCTTAAATTAGTTTCTTCACTACTGCTATCACAAGTCCAACGAAGCATCAAAACCGACTCCCAAATTAAATCAAAATTTTTAAAATTAATTTAACTGAAGGAAAATTATAATAAAAGACCTAAAAAAAAAATATTTATTAAGAAGGACCATAAAAAGTGGTAATTATTTTGAAGGATTAAAAATTAAAACATTAAAATAGAAAGACTAAATTTCCCTTAATCAGATTTTCTATATTATCTCTAATTAAATCAGAATCTGATTGATTTTTTTTTTATATGTAGAATCTGATTGATTGAAAATAATAAATGGAAGTTTTCAGTATGGGTCTTCCTATGCCGCCGATTAATATGACCCTGTTACTCCTATTTTTGCCCTTATAAAATCTGCTTGCTTGTTTACTCTTTTGGAATGAGATCCCTTTTTTTTTCAAAATTTTATCATTGAATGGGTTTTCTTTTGAAAAAAAAAAATGCTAATTATGTTTTTTTACCTGAGAAAAAAATTGATACATTTAAATAAATTTAAAAACAACGGTGTCACAACAAATCTTCCACAAACATGTCATGAATCCTTTAATTTTCACTCAAGAAGTCAATAACTTGTGGAAAGGTACCGACAAAGTAAATCTTACAGATAAGAATATATCATGACTCTTAGAATATTCCAAATTTATATTAAAGTTACATTTTAATATTAAAAAAAAAATAAAATTTAAATATAATAATTTTGAATTCAAAAATATGATATATTTAAAAAATTAATTTTAAAATAAATGAAATATTAAATAAATTTATATCATTAAGTATTGTGGGAGGTTTCATTCAATATATTTATACAATACTTAATGATATAAATTTATTTAATATTTCAACGGGAGTAACAGGTCATATTGATCGGCGGCATAAGAAGACCTATACTTTTGAAACTTTCCATTTATTATTTTCAATCAATCGAGATTCTATGTATAAAAAAAAAAAACAATCATATTCTGATTTAATTAGAGATAATATAGAAAATCTGATTAAGGGCAATTTAGTATTTCTATTTTAATATTTTAATTTTTGGTCCTTTAAAATAATTACCACTTTTTATGGTCCTTCTTAATAAATATTATTTTTCTTAGGTCCTTTATTATAATTTTCCCTTTAATTTAAATATTTTTTTAATTATAATATATGAAAAATTAAAATGATATTGCAAGACTGAAGTTATTATTTGATAAGTAAAGCATGAGATGTGATGCTAATGGTTAGAATTCACGGAGCGAGTGTGGTTGGATAAGCATGGTTTGGTAAAAAATGATCTAAACACTTTTTTTTTCCCAATACAGCATCCAGAGTTTCGTCTTGATTAATCCGGATTCGACCTGCGTCGCGTACTTAGTTATGGTGGTTGAGTTTTCCAACAGAGCTTTTCTACATTCACAAGACTAAAATTCGAAACCTTATTTAAGCGACACAAGTCACTTACTACTTATACCAATCCCTAATAATAAATGATCCAAACACTTAAAAGAAGGCAGAAACACTTTTTTCTTCAAACCTATGGTTTTGTTGTAAGCCAACCTTTTTCTCGAAAATCTAATTTTTTGCTAGTAAGTAAACCATGGTTTTTCCAGAAGCTATTATTTTTACCTTTTCAGAAGTTATTATCTGAAATCACTTTTTTTAATTTTTCTCTGAAAATTATTCTTCAAAAACTAATCCAAATACACCTACAAATGAAAGCTAAGAAAGATTGCAACATAGATTCAACAACCTTTGAATCTGTATTAGTGGCGCGAAATTTTGCATCCATGCGAGTAAGGGTGCCTCCAAGTACAAGATTAAATGTACGTACAACGGTCACCAAGTACATGTATATTCATGGTGATTTAATTTAAACCCCCATGCTTCATGATTCATCCTCCTCCAGGAACCCAAATTCAAAACAAACCAAAAAATACAGAGATGCCGATCACAATGTGCCACACTATATGCACCAGCAGCAACGCCTGAAGTGGTAAAGGCGTGGACCCCACACTTCCCACTTCACAGAAGCCCAACTTCGCCACCTTCGTTCCCGCGCACTCCGCTTCCGCGCAACCACACCAGTACGTCACGCCGTTCACCCCGCACACCGGACTCGTCCTGAAGCACTTCACCGGACACCATAACGCTGTCGTTTTTGCACCGCAGACGCTTTGCCTCTCACCTGCAGCTTCAGATGGCAGCTGTAGGACGTGTGAGGATTCTTGTTTGGCCACAACCATGGCAAACAGGCTGAGCGCCAAGACGGCGCTGATCACAACGACGGCGCTCCATGATAGACGGCGGCGCTCCATGATAATGAGGGCGATGAGAAGCTTAGAATGTGTGTGGTTTGGGAGATTGGGGGCATAACTGATCTTTAGGTGAGGGAGGCTAGCTAGCTCATTGCTTTCGATGGAGACACAATTTATAAAACATTTTTGAATTAAAAATTAAAAAAATGATGGTCAAATAACCGCGTAAGATGAATCTTTCCGGTATTACTGATGATTGGTATATCAATTTCATAATTTACGCTCTTGTTTTCACGCTACTGCACCATTAATAGAAAAGAAGCGTGAAGCGGCTGAGTTAGGAAACAAGAATCGAAGCCTTGATAATGACGAATTTGGAAGGTAAATCTGCATATATCAGAAGGCCAAGGAAAACAAATGATTACTTTATTAATTCAATGGTGATTGAAATTGATTCACTTAGATTTTTCTTCTTCTCAAAATCAAACCTTAAAATAGTATAAAAATAATTTAATTGAATACTGAAATAGAACATACATACATGTATGTATATGTATATATATATATATATATATATATATGTATGTATGTATACTCTCTTATTTTCAAGCAATTCGAGACTAGTTTCTTTAACACACTCACACATCTATTCATATATTTACGACAAAAATAACAATACAAATTTAAAAGAAAAAAGTAAAACTAAAATTGGTCTACCAAAACAAACAAAATGGACATTGACGCCATCAACTTAGTCTTTCAACAAGGTACCAGTAACTTGTACAAATTAAAGCGTCAAATTTTGAACGAAGGTGATGACTACATTCGCATGCCTGACTAGGAAATGGGAATGATTTTGACTCCAATGACGTGTTAAGTAATTGGCAGATCAAAATAACAAAGGTCAATTGTCTCAAAAAAAACAATGTAATAAATGAGATGATAAAATAAAGATACTCTTCATAAATGATACTTCTTCCTATCCTAATTATGAGATTTAGTTGATTTTTTTGGAGAGATTAAGGAAGTTAATTAAATTACGTTAGAGTATTTTTATTTTTATTTTTATTTTTTCTTCAAATTAATTAGTTTAACTAATAAACTAATATATAATCTAAGGATACACAATATATAAAATGATTAATTAACTTATTTATCTTCCTTAATGTCTCTAAAGAAAGTCAACTAGGTCTTCTAAATAATTAGGACCAGAGGTAGTATCTAAATTAAGCGAGGAGTTTTGAGGCCTTAGTCTCGAAATTTGACGCTTTAATTTGTACAAGTTACTGGTACCTTGTTGAAAGACTAAGTTGATGGCGCCAATGTCCATTTTATTTGTTTTGGAAGACTAATTTTAGTTTTAATTTTTCTTTTAAATTTGTATTGTTATTTTTGTCGTAAATATATGAATAGATGTGTGAGTGTATTAAAGAAACTAGTCTCAAATTGCTTGAAAATAAGAGAGTATAAGCATATATATATATATATATATATGTTGTGTGTATATATATATATATATGTATGTATGTATGTATGTATGTATGTATGTATGTATGTATGTTGTATATATATATGTATGTTTGTATATATATATATGTATGTATGTTGTATATATATAAGTCTTCTAGTTGTTTTAAAGAAATGTAATCTTTTATTTTAAATATTACATACCCCTTATCAAGAAAGATAATAAAACGAAATAAAATTTCAAACTAATTAAAAGCCAAAATTGGAAATATTCAAAAGCAAATGATAAAGGATATGTTAGGAAATATGACGACCAATATCACAATCCCCATCAATTTCGCAATGACTCCATGTAATATCAAGTTCCTCTTTTTACATTTTTTTAATTATGAGTCATTCTTCCCACCACAAAAATAACACAACACCAACAAAATAATATTAGATTTCGTTGGATGGCAGTGATATATAAGAGGAAACATAGCTGGCCGAATTGCAATGAAAGAGGAAGATGAAGAGGAATAAGTATTACCAGATGGGAATGAAACTAAAACGCCTTTTCTTTCTCTCTTTTTTCGGTCAAAGAACTAAAATGCCTTTTCCACCGTGTGGGGAATGGAACAATCCAACAAAGAATATAATGAGAAGGAGAAAGAGGAATAAGAAAATAGGGTTATGATGGGATAAAAGGAAATATTTAGGGGACAATACTATTATATCTTGATGTGATAAAAGGAAATACATATAATCTTTTTTCCACAAAAATATAATCCTTTTGATTGAAATTGATTCATTTAGATTTTTCTTCTTCTCAAAATCAAACCTTAAAATAGTATAAAAATAATTTAATTGAATAATGAAATAGAACATACATACATGTATGTATATGTATATATATGTATGTTGTATGACATAGGATATTGTCACTACTAATTTTGGTCACTACCACTTTTTTTTACCGTTAGATCAAAATCTCAATAGGAGAGAGAAATGATAAAGGTATATAAGATTCTGATCTAACGGTAAAAAAGTGGTAGTGACATTGGTAGTGACTAAAATTGGTAGTGACATTGGTAGTGACTAAAATTGGTAGTGATAATATCCTATCTCATGTTGTATATATATATGTATGTATCTATATATATATCTATATATATGTGTGTGTGTGTATACATACATATATAAATACAACATACATACATACATACATATATATATATGGGGAAATGGTGTGTGCAGTGACTGGAGGTAAGAGTTTTTTGCAGTGAGGTTGATACTGCACTGTTTTGTCCAATTCAACAAAGAATGTCTTACCTATTTGAAATTGAAACCTATTTGATTCCTAGTTCCTAAATCGGACCTATTTGATTTATTGTTGCGATGAAAGAATAGAGAATCTGTTAATTGATTCCTAATTCCTAAATTGGACCTGTTTGATTTATTGTTGCGATGAAAGAATAGAGAATCTGTTAATTGATTCCTAATTCCTAAATCGGAAATAAATCACCACAATCTTCATCTGTCTGTTTGTTGGAAATCACAATCAACATTGTCTCAATAAATCATTGCGATTTTTTGATATTATAGCTATTGCGTGTTTTTTTTTTTTTTTTTTTTGAGCGACATAGCACAAAACGGTGCAGTATCAACCTCACTGCAAAAACTCTTACCTCCAGTCGCTGCACACATCATTTCCCCTATATATATATATATAGAATTGTTAATAACAGATGGAAGAATAATAAGTAATGTTGAAGACAGTATTTTTAGGAATGATAACAGGAAATTCAATATATCAAAAATTAAAATTTACTTTAAATACAAATTTTGAATAATCCAAATTTTGTAAACATAATTGATACAATGGGAAGAAGAGAAGAATATTTAAGAAAATACTTATCGATAGATGTAAAGAAGCATGGAGAAATATTAAATATTATAAATTGAATAAATTAATGGTAAATTGTTCAGAATTAGAAAAACCACATAAATGGGGATGTAATCAACATAAATGGTTAGCGAAAAATAGAAAGAAAAGAAAAATATATAAATTTATATATGTATGTATGTTGTATATTTATATGTATGTGTATATATATATATGTATGTATGTTGTATATATATATGTATATATATATATATAGGCTTATACTCTCCTATTTTCAAGCAATTTGAGACTAGTTTCTTTAACACACTCACACATCTATTCATATATTTAAGACAAAAATAACAATACAAATTTAAAAGAAAAAATTAAAACTAAAATTGGTCTACCAAAACAAGCAAAATGGACATTGGCGCCATCAACTTAGTCTTTCAACAAGGTACCAGTAACTTGTACAAATTAAAGCGTCAAATTTTGAGACTGAGGCCTCAAAACTCCCCGCTTAATTTAGATACTACCTCTGGTCCTAATTATTTAGAAGACCTAGTTGACTTTCTTTAGAGAGATTAAGGAAGCTAAATAAGTTAATTAATCATTTTCATATATTGTGTATCCTTAGATTATATATTAGTTTATTAGTTGAACTAATTAATTTGAAGAAAACAAATAAAAATAAAAATACTCTAAAGTAATTTAATTAACTTCCTTAATCTCTCCAAAACAAATAAACTAAATCTCATAATTAGGATAGGAAGGAGTATCATTTATGAAGAGTATCTTTATTTTATCATCTCATTTATTACATTGTTTTTTTGAGACAATTGACCTTTGTTATTTTGATCTGCCAATTACTTAACACGTCATTGGAATCAAAATCATTCTCATTTCCTAGTCAGGCATGAGAATGTAGTCATCACCTTCGTTTCGAATTCTAAATCCAGACGCGTACGTACAGCAAACTTTCCATGAAAATCACCATTGAATTAATAAAGTAATCATTTGTTTTCCTTGGCCTTCTGATATATGCAGATTTACCTTCCAAATTCGTCATTATCAAGGCTTCGATTCTTGTTTCCTAACTCAGCCGCTTCACGCTTCTTTTCTATTAATGGTGCAGTAGCTTGAAAACAAGAGCGTAAATTATGACATTGATATACCCATCATTGGTAATACCGGCAACTCCTCAGCCACTCAACTCTATATGAATGAATATTAAGATTCATGTTACGCGGTTATTTGACCACCATTTTTTTAATTCAAAAATGTTTTAAGATGGCTTACATCCAAAGAAATAGACAGAAACTAAAAATCAGGGGAAGCAATTCCCATACTCTCCTGGGCTACCTATGATCTCAGCAACCCTGGACATTCCTCCAAAACATCAGATTGGTCGATACCCTGTTTTGCCAGTATATTAGCCACACTGTTTTCCTGACGTGAAATATGACTCACACAGACTAGCCAATCTCTTTTCAGCAAATCTTTTATTCTCACCAGCAGGAGGCTTACACAGGAGGAGTTCTCTTCCGCCAGCCATGTGACTAGCTCCAAAGCATCAGATTCTAGAATTATTTTTTTGAAGCCTAGGTCCCAAGCAAGAGACAACCCTTCAAAGATGGCCCACTCTTCCGCCAGATGCGCATCACAGACTCCTATCTGTTTCGTGAAACCGCACACCCATAGACCCCCACTATCCTGTAAAAGACCCCCACAGCCGGTTTTGGAAGACACTTGAGCCACAGCCCCATCCACGTTCAGTTTATTCTAGCCATAAGGGGGTTTCTTCCAAAATCCAAACACCCAACGTCGCCGCATTAGACAGGTCAGAAGCTAAGGGACTAATAGGGAGAGGATCAGGCCTTGATGAAAAGGACAAAAGGCTATAAATTGGACTTGGAGGAATGTAACCAGCAACCCACATTAAAGTCTCTTAAAAAATACAACTTTTTAACTTTGTGGTCACTTTGTCTTTACTCCCTTATTGCTTTGTTCCTTATCATTTTTTAATCATGTTCCAAATCAAGTCGTAGTCAATTTTTTAGCCTTTTGTTGCTAACATGTTATCAATAAATTGTTTATCATGAGCAATCTGAAAGAACAAAGAACCAAACGATTTGAGTCGTGTCCAAGAACATTGTTCTATAAAATTATTCCGTGACTACTGGTAAAGAGGAAGCGGTACTTCTCAAGATTAAATAGACCCTTCTTAAACAAGTCAAGGCAACAGAACTAGCAGAAGATAATAATAGCCACAACATGAAAAAAAAATATGAAGAGGAGGAGCAAAAAATTTCACAAAAAGTATTTATACCGTATATTTACTCGCACACAAGGAAAAATCGCCGGATTATATGTATATATGTGTGTGTGTGTGTATATATGTATACACACACACACATATATATAGATATATATACATACATACATATATATATATACAACATACATACATATATTATGTATGTATATAGAATCCAAGATACAAGAATAATGATTAACTTAAATCATCAAACAATTATAATACCAAAACTATCATGATTTACGAAGATATAGATATTGAATGGGATGAAAATAGAAATAAAGTAGTATTCTTATATAAAAGATATAATCAAACATTGGAAATAAATGAAACCACACAAGTACCCGATGCAAACATAAATTTAAAAAGAATGTTAATAAATAAATTAAAAGAAAAAATCCAAAGGTATAAAAGAGTACTGACACCTAGAAATCTTATTCATCACCCAGAATTTTAAGATCATATTAGTATGAGAATAAATGAATTTAAAACTGTAAAATATCACTTAAAACAAAAATTAGAATTATTATCAAGGATATGACAAAAAACAAAAGGATCATAAGAAATGGAAGAATAAGCAATGGAAGATTAGTAGTAGATACATATTATGGGAATGAAGACAGTCATATAAAAATAGGAGAATCTAAAAAAATATTAATGAGAAGAATAGTAAGAAAAGTAACTAGAGTAAATGAAAGATTAAGGAAAATAATGCAAGACATGGGATATCCAGAAATATATAATCAAAAAATTGAAGATATTGGATTTCTTATAAATGATAATGATTTATTAATAATGCACTTTAAAAGAACTCTGGAAATATTATCTAGAGTATGAATAATTTGAATAATATTTTCCACAATAGACAAAGAATACATATAATCAGATGGGAAGAAATTCATAATGATGGAAAAATTCTAAGAAGAGAAAGAATTTATAATAAAACAAAAAAGAGTACCAAATGTAGAAATAAGTTATATAAGAAGATTAATAAGACAAATAGAAAAACAAGTTAGACAACAAGAAATATTAGAAACAAAAATGACCCTTCAACGAGATGGAGAATAAAAGAATATATTTATGAAGAAAAAGAGAAAAAGAAGAAATTGGAAATATTATCTAGAATATGAGTGAAAGACCATTATATTATATATTGATAAAATTTAATTATGAGAAATACAGAGCTAGAAAATATCATGCCTTAGTAGATACAGGAGCAAATTTAACAGTAGCAAAATATAATGTGTTACCACCAAAAATGTAGAAAAGAAAAAGTAGAATTATTAGAATCGAATCAGTGGGAAGAGAAATACATATGTTCGAATTAGAAGCAAAAAATGTAATGGTACAAATAGGAAATTATGAATTGAAAATCCGAGAATTAAATCAATATAATGAAGGGAAAATCCTAGATAAAGTTGCTTAAAATAGAGAAATTCTAAATCAAGTTGTTAAACCAAACAAATCCCTAATTAAGTTATAGACTCAATTTGGAATTTTAAAATATAAGTAAATTGACTTTATTACACTCTCTCCAATCTTCTCTATCATCTTTCCTCTTGAAAGAATTTAATTGCTCTTTAACTTAGTCTTCTAATAGGTGTGCATATATATTAACATTAATATATAATAAAAATAAAATAAAATATGATTCATTTAAATCAAAGGAATTTTTGTGTTCAAGAAGAATGATTTGAGTTTTAAAAAAAACGCATAACACCGTTATCAATTAAATGTTTTTATTAAATATTTTGAATAAAATTATATTTTTGAAAGACCTCAAATTAGTTTTTCATCAATAAAAAAAATCAATCTTCATTAACCACACAATTTTAAAAATCATTAATGAAAATCTTTGATATGCAGTTTGCTATACCAGATAAGTTATTTTTTATATTAACATTTTTTTCTCAATGAACAAAAAAACAAGTAAAAAACAATTTTTTTTATTCTCAATGTTCAACTAGAAATCATTTAATTAATATTGGGCTGATACTTTTTTTTTGAATTATTCCTGACCATTCTTCCACAAAACATAAAATTTCTTTGATCTAAGTTAATCATATTTTATTTTATTATATATTAGTGTTTATATATATTTACCCTTATTATAAAATAAGTTAAAAAGTATTGAAACCCTTTTAAGATGAGAGAGGAGACTATAAGAGGGTAATAACGTCGTTTAATCTAAATTTTAAAATTCTAAATTGGGTCGATAACTTAATTAGGGATTTATTGAATTTACCAACCTAATTTAGAATTTCCTTGTTTTAAGCAGCTTTATATAGGATTTTCCCTATAATGAACCTCAATGTGATATAATATTAGGATTGGACTTTTTAGAAAAATATTATCCTTTTACTTTCATAGAAAAAGCTTTAGTATTAACAACACCCTGTAAACATCAAGCTATAGGAGTTAGAATAACGAACCCGTATAAAAGAAAAGATGCAAAATTTCAAAAGAAAAAACATAAGGAAGAAGTACAATTCTTACAAAATAATGAACCAGTAAAGATAGAACACATGTTAGCAACATTAACAATTAGAGAAGAAAAATCTATAGAACAAAGAATATTAGAAAATTTTAGTGAAAATCCTTTAATACATTGGGAGAAATCTAAACCGATGGAAAAAATAGAACTGAAAGATTATAGTAAAGAGATAAATTGTAAACCTTATCCTTGGACAGCTGAGGACAAAGAAGAATTTGTAATGCATATAAATGAAATGAAAAGATATGATTTAATAAGAGAAAGTAGATCGGAATATTCATCACCAGCAATGATTGTTAAAAAACTTAGTGAAGAAAGAAGAGGAAAAAGTAGAATGGTTATAAATTATAAAAAGTTGAATAGTATAGCCATTAAAAAAATTGCCAATCAACATATCCAATACCAAAAATGGAATTATTATTTAACCTTATAAGAGGAAAGAAAATATTTAGTAAATTTGATTGTAAATCATGATTTTTTCAAGTAAAATTAGAAGAAGATAGTAAAAAATATATAGCTTTAAGTACCTCTGAAGGTTTGTATGAATGGAATATATTACCTATGGGATATCATAATAGTCCCAGTATATTTCAAGAATTTGTATCAAAATTGTTATTACCTATTAGAGATTTTGTTGTAATATATATAGATGACATATTAATATTTTCAGGCAATGAGGAAGAACATGAAAAACATTTAAATAAATTTGTAGATTTAATTGAAGAAAAAGGTTTAAATATATCACCCAAAAAATCTATATTAAGAAAACAAGAAATACCTTTTTTTAGGACAGATAATAACCACAAATGGAATAGAGTTACAAGATCATATTAGTAAAAAAGTTTTAGAATTTTGTAGAATAACAAATAAAAAAGATTTACAAGCATTTTTAGGATTGATAAATCAAGTAAGAAATTATGTTCCAAATTTAGCAAAATTAACATAAAAAATTTCTAAATTAGTAGGAGAAAAAACTGAATGGAAATGGAATAATGAAACAATTAAGATAATTGAACAATTAAAGAAAATTCGTCAGAAATTACCAAAAGTAACAATACCCTTACAAAGAGATGTAAAATGGATAATTTATACTGATGCCTCTCAGTATTGGGGTGCAACATTATATCATGAAAATGAAAAAGGAGAAGAAATTATAACTAGATATGCGAGTGGAAAATTTTTAGAAACACACTGGAAATATCATTCAAATTGGAAAGAGTTACTAGCAATAGTAAAAGCAGTAGAAAAATTTGAATTATTTATAGTAAATACGCAATTTATTATTAGGACTGATAATACACAAGTAAAATCTTGGCTTGATAAAGGAATAAAAACAGAGAAATTGGCAAATAAAATGTTATTTAAATGGCAAGGAGATTTAGCTTATTATGATTATGTTATTGAATATGTTCCAAGAAAGAATAACCTTATTGCAGATTTTATGAGCAGATGGAATCTAATGCAAGACCCAGTTCAATGAGTGAATCCTAATCAGACTTGTAATGCATGCCAAACAGCTTTAGCAGATTTAAATATTCTAAAAATGAATGCTAGTCTGTTGAACAGTCAATGCAGTTCAACCATACAAAATCTTTTAACCAGTATTGCACATTTAAACCAACAGGTCGATACTCTATTCAAAAGAGTAGAGAAGTTGGAAGGAAATGGAAAAAGAAATGTAAGAACTACTGAAGCAGCAAAACAAACTGAAATGCAATTAAGTTCTTTAAATGAGTCATACACTCAAATTGGGTCATCCACCCAAACCCAAGGAAATAGAAATGGGTCATCTACCCAAGGAAATCTTAGCGTGTCATCTACCCAAGAAACCCAAGAAAATGTTAGTGGGCCTACTGCCCAAGAAGCCCAAACACTTCAAACTATAACCCCTTTTAATGAAATTATTAAAGCCCAATTGCAAGAGGAAGCTAGAAGAAAAGAAAAAGCAAAAGCCATAAAAGCCTCTACCTCACAACCTAGAATTACCAGAAGTGATTCATTTGATAATTACCCTAAATATCAATTTTTCAAAAAACTTGTCAAGAAAACTGGAAAAAAAATGGAAATTTCAGATCCACATGTTAAATATGCCTCCCATTTTGCCTTTAACAAAGTTGTAGCCTATCCAAGAACTTCACCAGAATTAATAAAAATCTTATACCAATATGGTATGTTTACATGCCATTTATTTTCCCAATAATCTTGATCCTCAAGAAGTCAAAGAATTGCCACCAGCCTTGCAAGAAGCAACTAAAATATATGTTGGAGTTGTAACACAACACAATGTATATATCAGATTTTATTCCACAGTTCTAGAAATTACACCAGAGAAGTTTTATCCTCCAATTACTTTAATCAAGTTTGGAACAACCAAGAAACCCATAGAGACGGATGCAGAGATACAAGAAAACATTGAAGATGATGAGGAATTTTAGAACAAGATGTCTAATATTAGAGCTCAGAATTATCATATTATTTTTCAAGAAATGACCAGAGCCATTAATACTGAAAAGTAATGGGTATATTATTGCGGTTTAACAACGATAATTGTAGCACTTGGAAAGACTTCACATGATCAGCCTCTATTCGTACAATGGTATGACCGGCTGACGAACAACAAAATGGAAAATTCAGAGAAGACAAAGAAGAAGATATGTAATCTTTTGGCAGAATACTCTAACCACAGGTGTAAGTATTGTGAAGAAAAGAAAGAGCCATGCAAGATATTGAAGATCCGGAAGTAGATCTCAGTGTCCTTTGAAAATTCGAAGACAAATGGAAGACGACAAGGAAAGAGCTTGCCGACACCGGGAAGGTGAAGGCGAGGTGCCTGAAGGGCCAGTAGCCTGATCAGAAGCAGAGGAGCTCAAAAGCTTGGCAACCTTGTTATGAATGATGTTAAGCAAGACTATTATGCTATTGAACTTTTCACATAGTCTTCCAAGGTTCCCTCCATGTTCGCAGTTTGCTTTTCCTGAATCTCTACCAACTTGTTATGGCTCTTGGTGACCTTAAAGACTAAGTTTCCAACCCCAGTCTCAATTTTCTCAGTTAGCTCATGATATTGGACTATCATTGAGGTCTGAAGAGAAGTTAAAATAGTAGTCACAACCTTCTTTATCATTGTCTGCAAGGAGACACCAATTATGGATGGAGGAGGTTGAGTGAAGACAGATTGGGCACCAGCAGCAAGTGAAGATTGAGCCTCATTGGCTCTAGACTGAGTGGCTCTGGATTTGGTGGGAGCCTTGGATTGTCTTGAACCCTCTCTAGATGAAATCCTCATATGATTTAAGTGAAATTGGCCAAAGTGGTTAATGATTCAAGTAAAAAATGTTTTAACTTGATCAAACTTGAATTAGTAACTTACTCTCATATTGACTCAAGTTAAGGGTCATTAGACTCAAGCCAAGTGCTTTGAGACTTCAGTCAAAATGAGTCTTATCTTTTATTGACTCAAGTTACAAGTTTGGTGACTTGAGTTAAAAGACTCTGTGAAATATTTTTGTGAAATACTCCAACCACTCGAGTGGACTCATATGGACTTAAATTTATTTTTTTCAAAACACTAAGTCCATTATTCAAAATACTTTTAAAAGACAACATATTGACTTGAGCTAGCATTAAGTGACTCGAGTGTAAGCTTGAAAGATTTTCTCAAAACATATTTTGTCCACTCGAGTCATCACTTAATGATATTGAAGAAAATGATATTGACTCGAGTGATTTATGTGTGACTTGAGTCATCAACTTGAAATGAACATTTTAAACTTGAGTTAAATTCATACAGAGACATATTCACATTTAGTTTCAAACTTATTTTTAAAGAAAATGTAACTGTGACTTAGGTGTGTGTGGAATGGTCAACTCGAGTCAGCAACTTGAGTTAGCTTGAAATCAACTCGAGTTAATCTTTGTTTTGCAAATCACCGTGTCCATAAATCTTAAAAATTTACTTGAGATTTGATTACTTCTTATCTTCACACATTATTATTCCTAACTATCTTTAATCAATTTATTAATGAGTTTCAGATGATTAAGTGAGAGATTAAATGCAGATGAATCAAAAAGCACTTTGATTACATCAAATGCATTTAATGTAGCCTAGAAAACCAAGCACGTCTTTGGCAACCATTCTCTGATCATTCTGAATGCATTTATGTTTCTTTTCCCCTCTTAAAGGTTTCAACGCTCAACGGAAGAAACAAAAAGAATGTCTAGGTGGCAAATGATGACGCTCATTTATAGAATCGAAGGCTGTGAGTAACAGAAGAGCTTCATTGACTAACGGCTATATTGATTACTGACAATGGCTTATTGAAAGCTTCTCAACGGTCATTAATTACCTTCACAAAATATAAGCAGAAGCCTTCAATACGATTAAACTATCGGAAACACAAACGCTCAAATGAACTATATACAGTTATTGTTTCATTCATTACTATGTAATATTATTTTACTCTATTAGAGAGTTAAATTTTTGATCAATATCTTTGTAAGAATCTCAAGGTAGTGGAACCTTAAGAGTGGGTTATTGATTACAACTTGAAAGGATGAGTGAATCCTAGAGAGAAGATTACTTCGAGTACAGAGTGTGTAATCATTTGAAAGAGATAGTGAAATACCCAGAGAGTCTGTTTGAGTGTGCTTACTGGAATTTTTGACTAGAAGAGTTTAGACTAAACTAGTATAAATCTCTTGTGTCTTTCTCTTTCTCTTCTCTGTTTGAGTGTGCTTACTTTGAATTTTCGAGAGAAATTTTAAATCACCTAATTCACCCCCTCTTAGGTGATATTCCGTCTTTCAGACAATACTCTACTTATCACTTTATTACTTGTTCAACTGGTTCACTTACCACAAGGGGATTACAATCATCATTATGGAAGAAAGCCCAACCTCAATGAAGAAATTTGGACTTCATGTATTATACATCAACTTACTGCCAAATCCAAATCTACATGAGCATTTCTACACCCTATCTCTTTACATTCTGTTAATATTTATCACATCCTTGGTATCAATATTCTTTAACCATGAAATGTTTCTCTTGGAAATCTCCCCAAATTGTCTCAAACTTGTTTTCATAAAAACATTTCAAATTGCATCTTCTTAAAAATGAAAATAATTTCAAATAAGGGATAGAAAAACATTTTTTTGACATATTATTAAGGGAGGAACATTAAATTTTCATTACATAATTTTCATAAATATATATCATTATATTTCTTATGAGTTATAACCATTAACTCTTTACAGTACTTATAAGTTATAACCCGTAACTACTTACGGTACTCATGAGAACCCATAACTCTTGACAGTACTCATGAGTTATAACTCATGAATTTGAAATGTTTTTGTTGAATATTGAGGAGCCCGTAACTATTAATGATACTAATGAGAACTCGTAACTCTTTATGGTGCTCATGAGTTAAAACCCGTAACTCACTACGGTACTCATGAGAACATGTAACTCTTTACGGTATTCATAAGATATTAATATCATAAATATGATATGTTTATGATCTATTCATTAAAACATGTAAGGGTTTTAGAATTACCTTAGATCAATCAAAGACCTCAAAGTATATGTTGTCCTCTATTGTTGATCCACATAGCTGTCTTTTGATTGCAATGAGAACACCTCCTCCTTGACTCCTCCTTCTCATTGGGTGCTTGCTAGGCGATTGCAAGGCGGAGGCTTCAATTCCTTGGATCTTCTTTTCTCAAGACGATGATGATGTCTTTAGATTAGGTGAGGCACAAGATTGAAAGATTGGAGATGGTGCCTCTTTGTCTTGAACAAGAACGCATGACCTTTTTAAACAACCATGTGTGTGAGTTTTCTTTCTTGAAAAAGTCTAAAAAAGTGATGCTGAAAAATCAGCCATTTTTAATTAAGGTTTAACCGTAATTCTAGTGCTAAAAAGAAAAGACCAGTCCAACTAGAAAGGCCCAATCTCTATCCAATCTTTATTGGATCTCATCCAATATTTATTGGATCTTTATTCAATCTTTATCGATATCTATCCAATATTTATTGGATCTTTATCTAATATTTATTAGATATCTATCAAATCTTTATTGGATCTTTATCTAATTTTTGGATAATACACAATTATACTTTATCACCTAACCTCGTGAATTTAAAATTTGAATTTAAATTACTATTTTAAATTCAATATTTAAATTCCAAATTCATCTTGGTCCTAGACCCCATTAGGTCTTGTAACATATTTGGGCCTATTAATGGAAAAAATAATTTCTCACTAATTATCCAAATATGATGCCATTTTATGATTGGGCTTGGAGTCCCACTCCAACCCAATTACACCTAGAGTATTAACAAAGCCCAATAATAATTATTGGCCCAAAGTTGCTAAATATAGCAATCAACAACAACCTTAGTGTGTGACCTATTAGGCTTAATTAGTCATTGATATAAATAAATTTGGACCAATTAAACTCCTTTAACGGGCCAATTTATCTCATGACCATATAAGACACTAGCAATGCTCTGCGGCCCTATAACTAATCAAGTTTATCAAGTGATCTATCTTTCTAATTTGGATATCATGCTGAGATCATCCTTTACATCATCATTCACATTTAGTCGAGAGCAAAAATATAGTATCATTTCTCTTGGTTGACTAAATATAGCTTTTCACATAACTAGGAATCTTCTACTATTGACTCTAAGACGAATCATGATTATTCATGATCGTTTACTATGCATAGATTTTTGAGTCAACTAGAAGTTATCTAAGCTCTACCGGTCTTGTGAACAACTAATCCCTTGTAGAGGACTATGATTCCTTTCAGCATGTCCATCTATACTCATCCATTCGAGTCATACCCAAGAGTACACTATTCTCCCCATTTTTCAGGTGGATAGAGTTGTACAGTCAAAGCATAACCCTAGGACATAGTGTTCAATGACATCCTCAAGTCTAGGACGATCCATAAGAGACATTACAAATCTAATGATACTCTCTATAATGAGATGACGTCATACTAGTCTTATTGAGATCACCAATGCCTGTTCTTTGTGACTCAAGACTAGGAACAGGTTTCAGAAAATAGACATAAAGTGTCCTTGAGTCTTCATGATCATGATCTCTATCATAGATCCTCGAGTGAACACCTGTTCTATTCGTACGGTCTTTATCTTTAATCGCATATTAACCTAAAATATATGTGAGACATAAATACGATAAAAATAAGTGTGCTCAAATATATAAATCATGAAATACTAAATAGTACAAGGTCATCTGATAATACAGATTGTCTCCAGGACACCTACATATTAATAAGAGACAAAAAGGTATGCGTGGGAATGTGGAGGTATGTGGTAAAGTGATCTTGGAGGATTTTGTGGGCCAACATTAAGAAACTTATTAAGGAGTGAGATTCTAATGTAGCAAAACTAAAATAGCCAAAGATTTCAAATATTCTAGATGCCCTGTTAAATTTAGATGTTGGCATTGCTGCAGCAATCCTAGAGAAATGTTATAGCAATGGTTTCTTCTTCCTCAACTACCAGTCCTCATGCTTGAAAAATGATATAGCAATGCTAGAGCAACTCATCAGCAATCACTTTCCTCATGCAATTGCCCCTTTTAATGTTTAGGAATTGCTACAGTAGAGCTACAACAACCCTTTACTAATGCCATGCCTTCATCTCTACATCAGGGCAGAAATGAAAGTTATTGGAATGTATAGTCAAAGTCATCCTTAAATCCTTCTAATCGAAATCTATCTCTAATTCATCTGGTCCCTCTGATTGACTTGTAAATCATCAAAACAAACTATGACAAATAAGAGAAAGAGAAAATCAGAACATTGGGCTGCCTCCTAATATTTAAAGTCATTAGCATGACTATGCTATTATATTTAATTGGGGTTTTGGAGATTGATGAGAGTCTATTCCTTCCTCAGATTCTCATCCCAATAATGCTTGAACCTCTGTCCATTGACCTTGAATGTTCTTCTTGAGTTTGGGTTGAGTGGTTCAATGGCTCTATGTGGAAAAATAGCTTGGCTCATGAATGGACCTGACCACCTAGACTTCAGCCTCTCAGGGGAGATATTGAGCCTTGAATTAAACAAGATGACCTGATGCCCCACTTTAGGTTGTCTCAAAAGAAGCTTTTGTCATTCCATATTTTTAACATTCTCCTTATATAACTTAGCATTCTCAGAAGCTTGCAGTCTGAATTCATCCAGCTTATTGAGTTGCAACATCATTTTCTCATTAGTAGTTGCAACATCAATATTTAGTTTGGAGATTGCCCAATAAGCTTTGTGTTCCAACTCTACAGGGAGGTGATAGGCTTTCCCAAAAATCAGCTGGTATGGGGATGTACTTAAAGGGGTTTTGAATGTTGTTTTGTATGGTCACAATAAGAGATCCAACTGTGTTGATCAATCCTTTCTGTTGGGGTTGATCACTTTTCCAAGATTTTCTTCATTTCTCTATTGGAAACCTCTGGTTGGTAATTTTTTTTAGGATGATATGATGCAGCAATCCAATGTTTTACTCCATATTTAGCTAGCAAAAGTTCAAATAGTTTATTGTAGAAATGTGTACTTTCATCATTGATTATAGGTTAGGTGTACTAAACCTTGTGAAAATGTTTTTATGCATAAATGTACCCATTGCATTGGAGTCACTTATTGGAAGAGCCGTTGCTTCTACCCATTTTACACATAATCCACAACAACTAAGATGTATTGATTACCAAAGGAGGAAGGAAATGGTCCCATGAAATCAATTCCCCAAACATCAAATATTTCCACCTCTAGAATAGATTCAGTAGCATTTCATGACACCTGGATATGTTTCCCGTCCTTTGGAAATTATTACATTTTTAAACAAATGTTTGTGAATATTTAAATAATGAAGGCCGGTAAAAACCATATTGTAACACCTATACAGTGGTTCTAATTCCTTCATAATGGCTTCCATAAAAAGGAAGAGTAACATTGCTGCGGCATAACTTCCATCTTAATATCAAGGATACACCTTCACAACAATTGGTTAGGACATCATTTGAAGAGATAAGGCTTATCTTATAGGAAATGTCTGTTGTCATTTAAAATTTTCTTTTTATGCTGAGATGTCAGCTCCCATGGCAGCTGTCCTATTACTAGGAAGTTAGCTATGTATGTATACCATGGTGTTGAAGTACATGTGACAACATAAAGTTGTTCATCAGGGAAGAATTGTTGTATAGATATCCCAGGTTGATCAAAAGCATATTCTTCTAATCAGGATAGATGATCTACAACTTGATTTTATGTCCCCTTTTTGTCCTTGATTTCCAAATCAAACTCTTGGAGCAACAAAATGCATCTTATGAGTCTTGGTTTAACATCCTTCTTTGTTATCAAGTATTTATTTATGCAATGATCAATGTAGACCACAAGGTATCTCTGAATTTTTCAACAGCAAATATTACTAACAATAGCTCCTTTTCAGTTGTGGTGTAATTCAACTAAGCATCTATTAATATTTTGTTGGCATAGTAAATGGATTGAAAGATTTGTCAAGCCTTTGTCCAAGAATAGATCCCACAACAAAATCACTTGCATCACACATTAATTCAAAATGTAGGAGCTAATCTGGTGCCACTATCATAGGTGTTGTCACAAGCCTCCATTTCAAAACAGCAAAGGCTTCTACACATGCTTCATCAAGTTTGAATGGAGTGTTTTGTTCCAACAATGAGTGGAGAGGTTTTGACAGTTTTGAAAAGTCCTTGATGAACCTCCTGTAAAGCCAGCATGCCCAAGAAAACTTTTTTGATCCCTTTCATAGTAGTTGAAGGTGGTAGTTTTTCAATAAGAGCCACCTTTGCTTTATCCATTTTGTTAGTTCTCTATGTGTTTTGATGATAACTGACAATTGTAAACACAAGTTGTAGTTTGTCTTTGGTAAGTTGAAAAACTTACTGTCAAAGGCAAACTCGAGTTTTGGTTTCAAAACTCGAGTTTTGACTTTGACATAGAGTTGCTTATTTTCAATGATCAAAGCAAAACTCAAGTTTCCAGAAGGAAACTCGAGTTTTGGTCTTACACAGAGCACTTAGTTTTTCACTTCAAGACAAACTCGAGTTTTGATTAGAAAACTCGAGTTTTGCATTACACAGAGACTTCTCATTATTTTCAAATGAAGACAAAACTCGAGTCTTGGTTTGGAAACTCGAGTTTTGGCCGACAGAGTCTCCAACATTTTGAACATATGCAAACTCAGTTTCGACTTAAAACTCCAGGATCTTACTTTGCTATGAGTTCTCTAAGTTTTCTCTAAGTTATGAGAAAACTCGAGTTTTGATTTCAAAACTCGAGTTTTGACTTGGCAGAGAGTTTCAAGTTTTACTCAGTCTTTGAAAACTCGAGTCTTCACAGAAAACTCAAGTTTTGACTTGGCTCAAATTTCTCAATGTTTTCATACTTAAATGAAAACTCGAGTTTTGATTTGGAAACTTGAGTTTTGGCCAAGCCAGAGGTTTGAGCATTTTCAATGTTTTGAAAACTCTAGTTTTGGATGAAAACTCGAGTTTTGATGTTTTGGACTTAAACACACAATTTTCATTAAAATTCCAAAACTCGAGTTTTGAGTTTCTCTCAAAAATGTGCTCCAGAGCTCAAATCGCGACTTTCCTCTCTCTAGATGGAGGAAACTCGAGTCTTGATATTGAAACTCGAGTTTTGCCTTAAGTGCATAGTTGAAAACCCGAGTTTAGAAGAACAAACTCGAGTTTGCATCACTGAGTCTGAAATTCGAATCTAACGAATTTGCAAAACCTTCATGTTTGATTTTAATATTTCCTATGATTATTCTCTAATGTTCCTAGATATGTTTAACCACTTTGTTAGTGAGTTTCGATGAATTATAGAATGTTTATTGAAGGTTTAAAGCAAAAGCAAAAAGTGATGTCAACACATTAAATGCAAAACCCAAAAAGTTGCATACTTTTGGGTAATCCGTCTCGCACACACTTGCAAAGGATTAAAGAATTTTTCCACATCCAAGAATTGCTACTCCAACAGATTAATTTGCGGAAGTCAACTCGAACTTCTACACAAATGGATTAAGTGGAGATTAGAGAGAGAACAAGACCAAAGCTTAACCGAACTTTGTCTAAAGAAGGCAACGGTTATAATGAAGATTACAACGGTCATTTAATGCTCTCTTAGTATAAATAGAGCAAAGCATTCAAGTCTTCTCAACTAACACATCTGAAAACAAATTGCATTCAAGTCTCACATTTATTCTTTCAGTTTTCACTTGTATTGTATCTTTTAATACACAAAGCTTCAGTGTTTATCTTTATCTACTCTTAGAGAGAGTTTTTATCTGCAAATCATTTATTGTAAAGAATCACAAGTCTGGGGTCTTGGTGATTGGGTTCATTGATTGCAACTTGTAAGGGGGAGTAAGTTCTAGTGAGAAAATTACTTTTGAGTACAGAGTGTGTAATCAATTGAGATAGTGGAAATCCCAGAGTGTCTGGGGACTGGACGTAGGTCAAGAGGTTGGACCAAACCAAGATAAATTCTTGTGTCTTGCTCTTCTTTTCCACTGTTCATCTCTCGTTTTATTGTACAAAACAGAGCCTTCGAAAAAGATTTTAAAATCCCCAATTCACCCCCTCTTGGTGATTTAGCTCCACTTTCACACTTCTATTCCATTGTAAGAGATCTTGTGTCCAAGTACTATACCTTTGGTCTCCATGAAATGACACTTTTCCCAATTGAGAATTAAGTTTATTTCTTCACACCTTTTTAGGACAGATTCCAGATTATGCAGATAGCCTTTATAAGTCATCCATGAATATTTCAATGGACTTTTCAACCATGCCATAAAATATTGCCATCATACATCATTGGAAGGTTGTTGGAGCATTGAACAGACCAAAAGGCATCCTCTTGAAAGTAAAGGAGTCATATGGACAAGTGAAAGTAGTCTTGTGCTGATCTTGTAGTGCTATAGCAATCTGATTATAAGTAGAGTATCCATCTAGAAAAACTAGTACTCCTTTCCAGCCAATCTATCAAACATTTGGCTTGGTTATCCAGTGACTATCCTTGTAGGAATCAACTCATTTTTCTCATTCTTGACTACTGTAATCCCTCCTTTCTTTGGAACACATTGGACTGAACTTACTCATTCACTGTCTAAAAAAATAGGATAGATAATCCTTGCATTTAGCCACTATATTATCTCCTTCCTGACTACCCCTTTAATAATTAGCTTCAACCTTCTTTGTTGCTCTATGGAATTTCTACAGCCTTATTCCAGTCAGATTTTGTGCATGCAGATTTGTTGGGGTGATGCCTTTAATGTCTACAATAGTCTATTCAAAGGCTCTCTTGAATTGTTGAAGCACAACTAGCAGCTTCACTTCTTGTTCCTCAGTAAGTTGTGTAGAAAAATTATTGGCAGTATATTAGCTTCTCTTAGAAATGCATACTTCAAATGTTCAGGTGGGGTTTGAGATCCAGGACTGTGGCTCTTCAATGGACGGTTTGGCTGTTTATTTTCTTTTATGTGTTAACTCCAAATTTTCTAGAGGTATCTTCATCATGTTACTCATATATCTATCTTCAACAGCAACCAAGTATTCTGCAGAATCATATAGGTCTTCATTTTCAGATATAACCACATCAAAAGGGTCCTTGTCTTCTAAAAGGTTCATGTACTAGGCTCTCAAAGGTATCAACAGCTAAGCATTCTTTAAGCTCATCAAGATATTTCATTGATTTCAAGATATTGAAGGTTACTTACTCATCATTAAGCCCCATGGTCAACTTGCCCTTTTGGACATCAATGAGTGTTCTTTTTGTTGCTAAGAATGGTCTTCTAAGGATAATAGGTACTTCAAGGTCAGCCTTAGAGTCAATTACAATAAAATCAACAAGGAAGATGAATTTATCTACTTTCACCAAAACATCTTCTATTTTGCCTTCTCAGTGAACAATAGATCTATTATCAACATGTTGTAGTGTCATAATGGTAGGTCTTTCCTCTCCTACAGCCAACTACTTGAAACTGATATAGGCATAACATTTATACTAGCTCCCAAGTCACATAAGGCTCTTCTACAATAATTTTTTCCAATTGCACATGGGAAAGTGAAGCTCCCTTGATCTTTCAGCTTTTGAGGGAGTTTGTTAAGCAGAATAGCACTACTTTTTTCAGTTAAAGCTACTCTCTCAAATTCTCTTAGCCTCCTCTTCTGGACAACATTTCTTTCCTAAACTTCACATAACTAGGCATTTGTTCCAAGGCTTCTACCAAATGAATGTTGATATGTAATTGCTTCAAAATCAGAAACGTTTTGAATTTCTTGTCTTGATTTTGCTTTTGCAGTCTCAAGGGAAAAGGTGCTGATGGCTTCACAATTTTCATTGTACTTTATTCTGGTGGCCTTTGTTGCGGCGTTGTTACAGCATCGGCTGCCTTATCTGATTCCTTCAATTCTGGTGTACTATGTTGTGGCATTGTTGCAGCATCAGATGTGTTACCAAATTTTTTGCAATTATGAAGTGGACTGCCTTACTGTTGGCTTTTGTTTTGCAACTTCCCTACACTTTTTGCTTTCCTTGAAGTGGGCTTAGCATTTTTAATTGGATATTGATGCATTTTGAACAGTTAGCAAAAATATGCTCCCTTCTATAGTATGTGTAAGATATAGACGCAGATTGTTGAGGCTGTGATCCAGCAGCTAGAGTCATGGATTTAATCATATTGGTAAGTGAAGAGACTTGTATAGTCAAGTCTGTCAAGGCATCCAGTTTATGCACTCCATCTACTCTTCTGGTTGATGATATTCTTTCAGTGGGCCATTGATAGTTATTATTGGTCATCCTTTCTAGAACTTCATAGGCTTCCTTGTAGGATTTTCTCAAAAGAGCTTTATTTGCATAAATGTCAGCTATCTGATTGATTGAGTATTTAACCCATTATAGAAGGTTTCCATCTGAATCCTGCTTGATTCCATGTTGTGGACATTTCCGCACAACTCTTTCAATCTTTCCTAAGCCTCACATAGATATTCTCCATCTTGCTACCGAAAACCAGTAATATGATTCCTGAGTCTGGCATTCTTGGTTAGAGTAAATAATTTCATCAGAAATTTTTCACCCAAATCTGTCCAAGAAGTTACTGAATTGGTAGGCAAAGTGTTCAGCTAAGCTCTTGCTTTGTATTGGAGTGAAAACGGGAACAATTTGTTCCTCAAAGCATCTGCTAGGTCTCTTGGAAGCTTGAAAACATCACAGACTTCCATGAATACTCTCAAATGAAGATGGGGATCTTCAATTGACATCCTATTAAACTATCCTACTGTTCCAGCATTTGGAACATGATAGGTTTGAGCTTAAACTAAGGTGTAGTTATATCTAGTGGAGTAATTCTATAACTTAGTCTATCTAGGTTAGGAGTTCTAGGTTAGGAGTTTTGAATGTCATAATAGCTTTGTCTAGATCATCATCAAGAATCCCTACTTGCATAGGTATATTAGCTCTATCTCCATTTGGATTTTCATTGCCATGTTCTGCTGCCATTGCTTCTAATACATTAGCTCATTCTGTTCTTTTCTTCTTCCTCCTCATTTGTCCACAGGTTCTTTCTAGCTCAAGATCAAAGGATTCAAGTTTAGAAGTATGAGAATTTGTCATACACTCAGCAGAGGTACCTTAATCTGAATCTATGGTTGCATGTGGGTTCCGACCTCTCCTTCTTCCTCTTCTCCAACAATTCTCAGACTCTCTCTCTTTTCTTTGAGTCGTGCAGACCGAAATGAATAAAGGGAGAGGTGTGTTTGGGTGTATATCTAGTGCGAAAGGGAGGAGTGTGAGAGGCGTTCGAGAATTAAAGATGAGAGAGAGATGAGGTGTGTCATCTGAATATGGGAGTTACAGTGTGTGTGCTGTCATGTGTATATAAAGAGTGGGGAGGGTCTTGTGGGGCCTACTCATAAAATAACCCATTTGACCCTCTTTGACCCTATAAGGCTTTTGTTTGCAACATGGTGCTTGGCTTATTTAATTGAAAACATTAGGTAGGTGTTGAAAATTAATCCTTAATACTATATAAGATTTTTCTTCCTCAACTAGCTTCTCTAGACTATAAAATATTGACTCTAAAATTTCTAAGCAAAAACTTATCCGCTCATGACATTACTAGATCCTCAAAATAATATTTCATAACTTTTCATTAATTTTTTGAGGTCCAAAATCATTTTAAAAATCATCTTAAACTTTTCCTTATCATAAGCTTAAGACTTGTAGATCCTACTAGCTTAGCAACCTATTTATCTCAATATTATTCCTCAACTTCTAGTCCCAAAATTTGGGTCGTTACAATATACAACAAACGCATTGGAGGTTATTGTAGAATTTTTTTATAGATTTTCTTTTAGAATTCAAAAAGTTATAAGATAATATTCTAGAGTGTTTAAGTGATTACTTTTTTAAAAAAATTGTATGATGTTTATTTATAATGCACTGAATTTAGAATACTATAAATGAAAAAGTTTATTATTATGTTGTTATTATCCATGATTATATTATGTTTTTATATAATAAATATTTACAATAAAACTAAATAAAAATAACTATATATAATTAAAAAAAAAATAAAGTCAATACATTATGGTTATTAACAAATAACCGTTATATATGCCCTCAACATATATTAAAGTTTGGAATTGAGCATATAAAGCACCTGCATCTCGTAATTTGTGGCCGAAAATAATTGTCATATATATCATTCTGTAGTACTGATAAGCAAGTTTTATAAAGTAAAAAAGGAGATAAATAATCCTAATTTAATCATTGAAGTTTTATTTGTTTTTATCAATTTCTAATTTTTTTCAAAATTCTTATTTCACATCAAAACTTTGTTTTAGCTAAATTTAATTAAATTCATTAAGCCTCTTACTTAGCCATTTTGTTACCAGATCTCCATGAGAACGATATTTACTTATCACTTTCTTATTTGGCATGAGCCGTTCATTTGCAGTGTACACACCTAGCATGTTTAGTCATTGGGGGTGAGATTCAAAGAATTCAACAGCAAACAACTACCATTCATGCAATCAAGTTATGTTTTTGCTATTGAATTCAATAACAAGTAGTACTGCCAAGGTTACACATAATCAAGAACATGAACATAAAAGCATAGAATTGGCAACCATGGCCATGCTCCAATTCAAGAAGAACATTTAACATCTTCAAGATAGCATAGTTATTTATCTCACACGCTAAAAAAAGATAGCTTATTACTGATAGAATTACCAAATGAATTGGAATTACCAACGGAATCCATTCTGTAGCTATATTTTATGTGGTAAAGTGGTTTATTGACAAAATTTCAATTTCCTCAAAATTACAGACGGATTTTTTTTTTTTTTTTTTTTTTTTTTTGGTAATTTACAAATGGAATTAACGATGGAAAATATTCCATTAGAAATTACTGACAAAAAAACACTAAAAAGAGGCCACGTGTCCATCAATGGCGGCTGACATCCCCTCGCCGCCGTTGAACATGTTACCACAAGCCAGCCACCTCACCGCCATGTGTCCCGGCAACCTCCTGTCTACCGGGTCATATATTATTGGTTGCATTTTGTGACAGATGGAGGAATTGAACTTTGGACCTCGCGCGCTAGTCATGCCTTCACTAATTGAGCTATTTTAATCTTGCATTTTCACACACACATGTTAATTTTCTTATATTCAGATATTTTATATATTTTTAATCATTTATTATTTTATTATAACAAAAGAATTATTATAATATAATAATAATAATAATAATTTACAAATTTTACTTATGGAATTGTTCAATTGGTAAACTTCATCGGTAATTGCTGGTGGAATTTAGTGTCACAGCAAGCTAAGAAGCATAACAAAAGCATAAAACACAACTTAAATACAAGAACGGGTAAAGTTGGTACTCCCTCTAGTCATAATTATAAGAGCAAATTACCAAAATTTGGAGGGATTAAGAAAAGAAGTTAAATTAGTTAATTATGTGTATTTTCCTAAAATACCCTTACCCAAAATTTAAAATGACGTTAATTAATTATTTTTGCTGTCGGCACGTTTCATGCATATATATTAGATTACTCATATCGTAAGGTCATTTATTTTACGTATATTTTACTTATCGTGCATAATAATGTATTATACTTGATGTGTCTATGGCATAAAATTAATTGTAATAAAAGAATAAACAACATTAATTAATAGAATAAAATTAGTTAACAAAATATTCTTAAAGGAATATTAACATTATTTTATTTAAAAATAAAAAATAAAGTAGAATATCTCATTTAATAGAATATAAGCGTGTTGTTAAATTAATTATTGTGGAAGAAAGTATTAGTAGAAATGATATGGAAAAAATGACAAAATTGCTCAAAATTATTTTATATAAAAAATAATAATTTAGGTGTATATGACATTAATGAGTTGCAAACATTATTTACTTTATAAAATATATAGGTGTATTATTAAATTATTATTGTCTTTAATTATTATTGAGAAAGTATAAATAGGGTTATTATAGGAAAAATTGACAAACTTAAAACTTGCTCTTATAATTAGGACCAAAACCAACTCTAAAATTTGCTCCTATAATTAGGACCGGAGGGAGTAGCTTTTAACTTTACCAATTCTTCTTTGTTTTCTTTGCTTGCATAACTTGATCCACCATGTGTAAACCTCCAACTTCACATCCAGAACACCTAATGGCCTTAACTAAACATCAAATATCAATTGATAAGCTTAACTAGACGATTGAAACCCTTAACATATCAAAATTACTCTTATCACTTAAACCTCAACTTTGCACTTTCAATTCCATAGGCTTAAAAATGCATTTAGCATGCTTCTCCGTCACACTTTTTCATGTGGATTTCCACTTTTGAGCTAAAATCAAGCAAAAAAGATTTATTCCTTCATCTAAGCAAAACTAAAACATAGTGAGTTTGAGGACATAGTCAAACCTCAAATATACGAGGAATTACTTTCTTCCTTTCTTTGTCTCCGAGGATTTATAGTGAAAGTTTAAATATAATTTCCAAAACTACCCTTACATACTTGTAATTTTCAGAAACTACACTTTTGCCTGAACCCGTGGCAATAGATATACAATGTTACCTTGGCGAGTCAACTATTTTTTTTTGTCTTACCTTTTTTTTTTTTTTTTTTTTTTTTTGCCCCATCCGGTTCCAAAGTTTGCTAATCCGACCTTTAAGGTGAGTTATGTCAAGTTTAGCCTTTATTCAATAACGTCCTACCTTTAATTATGTGTTTAGCCTTTATTCAATAACGTCGAATGATACATAGTCCCTAAAAATCATTCTATATTTCGAGGCATTTTATGGACTTTTGCCTAATTGGGCTTGGTGCGTAGTCTATTTAATTCAATGTTATTCTTATGTTTCTGGGCCCAAAATCTGGGTGAAGATAAACCCTCCAAAACTTTTTCTTATCAAAAAAAAAAAAAAAAAAAATTCCGTCGACAATAATATAATAGACCCTAAAAAAGGATTCTATATTTCGAGGCATTTTATGGACTTCGGCCTAATTGGGCTTCGTACGTAGTCTATTTAATTCAAAGTTATTCTTATGTTTCTGGGCCCAAAATCTGGGTGAAGATGATTAAGAAGTTGGGGGAAAAAAAAACTTGGGAATTCAAGACATCAAAGAAGAGACAAGAAGAAAGGAAAAGAGTTGGCCTCAGCAAAAAAGTCTCTTGGCCTAAAGCCGAAAACAAGTTAGAGAGTGCTTGGCCTCAAGCAACAAGGTTTTCGGTCACAACAGAGGGAAGACATAAGAGTGTAGGCCTCAACCAAAAGATTTGAAAAGGAGCTATTATTCTAGACATGGAGACGCGATTTGGAACTAAGGGAGCGTGGGAGAAGAACGCCTTGAAGATCTTGAAGCCTTAGATTAATGATATAAAGAGATTTGCACCAAAAATCTTGGGTTTAATTATTTTGTTTCATTTATTCTTTTATGTTATTTCCTAATATGGATCATACTTTCTTATATAATTATGGTTTGTGATCAACATGAACAGCTAAGCTTTTCTTCCTAAGGTTATTTTTGAGCCCTTGTATGAATTGAACACTCATTTCTCCTTTTATATATAGCTGCTTTGTTCACTTGATTGATGCTTGAGAGAGCAAGATAGAACTTGGGTAAAATCATGTGAGAACTTGAAATTTTACATATGAATGAACAGTTTTGATGTGAGGTAGAGATTCACTCATTAACCTTACATTGCCTTAAAGAACTTGAAATGAAAATTGGCTTAATTAATTAATTAAGAGATTAATTGAATCAAACACCTATTTGGAGACTTGAGAGAGTACTTATAGGTAAAATTAGTATTCATGGTTAGTATAATGGTCTTTATGAAACAAATATAAAGGGAGTTAAGTTGGGTGTTTTTGACATACATGGGGGATAAATAATCTTAGACCTTCTTTCATCCAAAAAGTCTTTAATCTATCTTAATTGTTAGTTTTCATATTTTAACACTTTTAAATTTAATTTTTCAAACCATGATTTTAACACTGCTCAACCTAATTATGACCATAATTGTGATAATTATTCTAAATTAGACTTAAGTTCTCGTGATAACCTATTTTATACACGCTGGACAACAGACATATTACAATGTACTGTGAATAAAAGAATTCAACTATATTATTTTCCCAAAGAATCCATATAATTGCATTCAAATTTCAAACGAGAAAAAGCGAAAATAATTACTTTGTTGTTATGCCTTGACTAAATCAGAAATAGTAAGAGGAGAACAAGCAGTTCCAGTGAAGCATTCCTTTGCAGCTGTCTCATATGCGACTTGAGTTTGATGACTATATTGATCAAATCTGAAATATTTCGATCTATCAGGACAGACAGATCCACCTTCTGGGTAGCAAGGATCCACTAGGTTTGTGATGCCTGAAAGCCATATATAAGAAAGCAAAATTATATAACAATTCAGAGTATTGTATATACTCCCTCCATTTTATAAGGAACTTTCTCTTTGATTGCGTAAAATGAATTGACGATTAAGATTAATAAAAAAATAAAAATGGTAAGAAATATCATGTTTTTTCCAAATATGCCCCCATTTATGGAAAGAGTATAGGAGAGAGGATGGATAAAAAATATGAGAGAAAATGAATAATAAATGATTAAATGAAAAAGAATTAGTGGAGAAATTATTGGTGAGTGTGATGATTAATATAAACATATGTATTTAATAGGGATAGAAAAGGAAAAAATAGTTTACATTTTCAAAAAAAAAAAAAAAAAAAAAAAAAAAAAAAAACATGTTTCTTAAAATTAGAACCATATTCAAGAGAGAGAAAGTTGTTTATAAAAGAGACTAGATAGATGGAGTATCTTAAAAAACAAGGCCTTATTAAAATTGAGTAATTCTGCCAATGGCTCTAAAGCCTAGTGGGCATGAAAGCTCCTCCATAGATGGGAGGTCACAGTTTTGATCTTGGATTATAATCTCAAGCCAGTAGAACCTACCTCTCTGAATCAAAAAAATACAAAAATAAAATAAAAATCTACTTACCATAATTTTGGGGATTTGTCGTGATCTTGCTATACACCTGGTAGAAATCGTACACCGTAAATTTTGAACCAGTGAGTTTAGATTCTAACTGCTGCAAGGTTTGAGGAAGTTTATCTGCGTAGTATCTTGCTCTACAGTCTGGTATTGTATAATTTTGAGGTGCGCAATTTGAAATGCCCAAAACTACAAATTTTCTAGCTCCCAGGTTATAGATCGTCTGTGTAAAAGACATTCAAATGGAATTGTGTCATGTTAATGCAAAATATTATATCCGACGTCTGTTAAATATACATTTTCGCGACTGAACACGGGATGTAATAGAAATAGAAGTGGCAAAAAGTAGCAATTTTCATACTTGATCAATTATGGTGTTTGTTTAAAATAGCTTATTAGCACAAGTGTGAAAATATAATAAATCTATAATTACTTCTGTTCCAAAAGTAACAGACGAAACTGAAGTCATAATATTGCACTAGTACTATAAATATTAAAATCTCATATTTTACATATAGAGAGCAAAAATTAATGGAGATCATGTAGAATGAACGTACCGTGATTTGTTTTGTGACTTCATTAAGAAGGAGGTCTGCATAGTCAGATGGAGGATATTTGGTGACCTCATCCTGACTCATCTTTTCGTTGTAATCGTTATTTCCAATAAGGACAAGGTATAAAGAATTGGCCAAGTATTGCTGCAACTGCCCTTTATCATTAATTGCATTTGGAAGATCTTTTGTCACAGTTGATGTGAAGCTGTCTACTTGTTGTGCCAATCTTAAGCATTTCCCCTTCAACATACATAATATGGATAATTATGTTAAAAGTTTGTTACACACACACACAAACTGATATGCCCAAACTCCAAAGTCTGTGTGTAACCCCGAAAGTACCCCTCAGGTGGGGTCTGGTAAGAGACTGATGTACACAAACTGATATATCTCACATGCGAAGAGACTATTTCTAAGATTTAATCCTATGAACTTCAACTCATATGGCAGCAATTTTACCGTTACTCCAGTAATATATGTTTATTATATATTGATAATTAAATTAATCACGAAATAAAAAAGATTGATATTAATCTATTTCTTACCGCTCCGGTGCTGGTTAAGATGCCACATGATCCAGACGCATAAGTCATTCCTGTTGTAGTCTGACTTTTCTGAGCATCCGTGAGGTTTAAGTATGCAGGAGGCATTGGCAGGTTCAAATAAGTTGCTGTATGGGATAGAAACAAACGTCAGTAAGTGTTTTATTATTTGGATAATAACATGACCATTAACCAAATCATTTAAATCAAAATGTTGATTAAAATTAGTTTAAAATAATAAATGTGTACGAGATGTAAATTTTTTCCAAACATAATTAATTAATGAAAAAAGTGCGTTAAAGTGTTAGATAAAAGAAAATTGTTATTGTTACTTAAGATTAACCCTACGTGAGAGTATGCTACTTACATAGAATAGATAAAGAAAACAAAGAATGAAATATATATATATATATATATATATATTTTTAAAAAAGTAGTAAGATGGATTCAAGACATGAAATTAATGTGAATTGTTTCAAATTATGTTATATATATAAATTAAAACCTATAAATGCAAAAAAAAAAAAAAAAAAAAAAAAAAGTTATTTAAACAACTAAGAAATTGAACATACCGATAAAGTCAGCTATATTTTTTCCATTGGTGAAGCGACCAGTTATATTATTAAAATCAATTCCATAAGGCCACCTGTTAGCCTGTGCTGGTGTATCCAAATGGGCGTTGTTTCCCGCGTCAACATGTGAATCGCCAAACACATACAATGCTGGAACTGAGGCATTAACAATCAAAGCTTGGTGTGAAACGAAGCAGAAAGATAGAAACAAGATCAACATTTTCCTCTCCATATCTTTCTGCTTCGAATATATATTGGGAGCTAGATTAATGAATCACGACGAGTTGTATTGATCATTAGAGTACCATATATATAGTGATTAGTGAGAACAATAATGGATATATTTTTGGCAAAGTTAACCGAAAATAGATAAGAGAGTTGAATTGCTCAACGTACTTGTGTAGTAGATAATAATGCATGGTTTTTAGCATGTAGAACCCGTTTCGGAAATTTGTTTTGAGGTAATAGATAGATAGCCTGTTTTTAGCCCCATAATACAGCAAGAATGAGAACTAGCTAATGGTTAATATTAGTAATGGGATCTGTTATTATAACAACCCTATATTTTGTTAGAATAAAGGAAAATTCAATGGTTTTAGAGAGAGTGTGTGTCAAGGGTTAAATATAGCCCTTCTTTTTTCTCTTTTGTTTTGTTAAAATGGGCTTGAACCGTTATCTCTACCTACACATTACTTTTTACTTATCATTTGACCTAACCTTAATTAGTGGCTTTCTAATTTCAATTATGTGCATGAAAGAAATTAGCCATATTACTATAATGACCCAAGAAATAAAAAATTCTTAAAATAAACAAAAATAGTTAATTGATATAGCAAGAAAAATAATTTTTAGGAAGATAGTAGGAATAAATATAATAAGATTGCACATTTCATATCCTTATTTAAAATTATAGGTTAGGAAAAGAAAACAGAGAACGTTGGAGCCTATTAAAAAATGCATTTTATGTCAACATCTAGTTGTCATAGCAACAATGGCACCTTTTATTTGGATGAGGTCTCGGATATGAGGCCGACATTGACATGTTTATATGTGTGTGTTTAAATTCTATAAAATTAAAAACAATTTCCCGCCATTCTTTTGTCATTATATATTCATTTAAGTCATACAAAACATTTTCACTAGTACATTACCATCAAAATATGAAATTATTCAATATAATGGTGCAAATACCCTTCTTAGTAAAATCAAAATAGAAAGCTTTGAAGTTTTGGGTGAAATTTGTGAAAAGTTAAAACTTTTCTACTTGCCACTCATATATTTCAATTCATGAGCTAAGCTAGAGATCATTCTAGCAGATGAACCATCTTCAACAAGTACTTTAACTGCAGCGTCCTGAAAAAATTGGGAATTCAAGACATCAAATTAAAGAAGAGACAAGAAGAAAGGAAAAGAGTTGGCCTCAGCAAAAAAGTCGCTTGGCCTAAAGCCGAAAACAAGTTAGAGAGTGCTTGGCCTCAACCAACAAGGTTTTCGGTCACAACAAAGGGAAGACATAAGAGTGTAGGCCTCAACCAAAAGATTTGGAAAGGAGCTATTATTCTGGACATGGAGACGCGATTTGGAGCTAAGGGAGCGTGGGAGAAGAATGCCTTGAAGATCTTGAAGCCTTAGATTAATGAGATAAAGAGATTTGCACCAAAAATCTTGGGTTTAATTATTTTGTTTCATTTATTCTTTTATGTTATTTCCAAATATGGATAATACTTTCTTGTATAATTATGGTTTGTGATCAACATGAACAGCTAAGCTTTTCTTCCTAAGGTTATTTTGAGCCCTTGTATGAATTGAACACTCATTTCTCCTTTTATATATAGCTGCTTTGTTCACTTGATTGATGCTTGAAATCATGTGAGAACTTGAAATTTTACATATGAATGAACAGTTTTAATGATGAGGTAGAGATTCACTCATTAACCTTACATTGCCTTAAAGAACTTGAAATGAAAATTGGCTTAATTAATTAATTAATTAAGAGATTAATTGAATCAAACACCTATTTGGAGACTTGAGAGAGCACTTATTGGTAAAATTAGTATTCATGGTTAGTATAATGGTCTTTATGAAACAAATATAAAGGGAATTAAGTTGGTTGTTTTTGACGTACATGGGGGATAAATAATCTTAGACCTTCTTTCATCCAAAAAGTCTTTAATCTATCTTAATTGTTAGTTTTCATATTTTAACACTTTGAAATTTAATTTTTCAAACCATGATTTTAATACTGCTCAACCTAATTATGACCATAATTGTGATAATTATTCTAAATTAGACTTAAGTTCTCGTGATAACCTATTTTATACACGCTGGACAACAGACATATTAGAATGTACTGTGCATAAAAGAATTCAACTATAATATTTTCCCAAAGAATCCATACAATTGCATTCAAATTTCAAACGAGAAAAAGCGAAAATAATTACTTTGTTGTTATGCCTTGACTAAATCAGAAATAGTAAGAGGAGAACAAGCTGTTCCACTGAAGCATTCCTTTGCAGCAGTCTCATATGCGACTTGAGTTTGATGACTATATTGATCAAATCTGAAGTACTTCGATCTATCAGGACAGACAGATCCACCTTCTGGGTAGCAAGGATCCACTAAGTTTGTGATGCCTGAAAGCCATACATAAGAAAGCAAAATGATATAACAATTCAGAGTATTGTATAAACTCCCTCCCGTCCTTTTTATAATGAACTTTCTTTTTGATTGCGTAAAATGAAATGACGGTTAAGATTAATAAAAAATATTAAATAGTAAAAAATATTATGTTTTTTCCAAAATGCCCCTATTTTGTGGAAAGAGTATGGAGAGAGGATGGGTAAAAAAATATGAGAGAGAATGAATAATAAATGATTAAATGAAAGAATTAGTAGAGAAATTATTGGTGAGTGTGGTGATTAATATAAAGATACGTATTTAATAGGGATAGAAAAAAAAAAACAATTTACATTTTCAAATACACAAAAAAATGTTTCTTACAATAAGGACCATACTTAAGAGAGAGAAAGTTGTTTATAAGAAAGACCAAATGGAGTGTCTTAAAAAAAGGCCTTATTAAAATTGAATAATTCTGCTAATGGCTCTAAAGCCTAGTGGGCATGAAAGCTCGTCCATAGGTGGGAGGTCACAGTTTTGATCTCGGATTGTAATCTCAAGCCACTAGAACCTTCCTCTCTAAATAAAAAATTAAAAAATAAATAAATAAAAATCTACTTACCATAATTTTGGGGATTTGCCGTGATCTTGCTATACACCTGGTAGAAATCGTACACCGTGAATTTTGAACCAATGAGTGTAGATTCTAACTGCTGCAACGTTTGAGGAAGTTTATCTGCGTAGTATCTTGCTCTACAGTCTGGTATTGTATAATTTTGAGGTGCGCAATTTGAAATGCCCAAAACTACAAATTTTCTAGCTCCCAGGTTATAGAGCGTCTGTGTAAAAGACATTCAAATGAAATTGTGTCATGTTAATGCAAAATATTATATCCGACGTCTGTTAAATATACATTTACGCGATTGAACACGGGATGTAATAGAAATAGAAGTGGCAGAAAATAGCAATTTTCATACTTGATCAATTATGGTGTTTGTTTAAAATAGCTTATTAGCACAAGTGTGAAAATATAATAAACTTATTATTACTTCTGTTCTAAAATTAAAGTAACAGACACGAAAATGAAGTCATAATATTGCACTAGTACTATAAATATTAAAATCTCATATTTTACATATATAGAGCAAAAAAGGATCATGTAGAATGAACGTACCGTGATTTGTTTTGTGACTTCATTAAGAAGGAGGTCTGCATAATCAGATGGAGGATATTGGGTGACCTTGCCTTGACTCATATCTTCGTGGTAATCGTTATTTCCAATAAGGACAAGGTATAAAGAATTGGCCAGGTATTGTTGCAACTGCCCTTTATCATTAATTGCATTTGGAAGATCTTTTGTCACAGTTGATGTGAAGCTGTCTACTTGTTGTGCCAATCTTAAGCATTTTCCCTTCAACATATATACAATGGATAATTATGTTAGAAGTTTGTCACAAATTGATATACCCTGCAAACAAGCGAAGAGACTATTTCTAAGATTTAATCCTATGAACTTCAAGTCATATAGCAGCAATTTTATCGTCGCTCCGGTAATATATGTTTATTATATATTGATAATTAAAATTAATCACAAAATAAAAAGATCGATGTTAATTTATTTCTTACCGCTCCGGTGGTGGTTAAGATACCACATGATCCAGATGCATAAGTCATTCCTGTTGTAGTCTGACTTTTCTGAGCATCTGTGAGGTTTAAGTATGCAGGAGGCATTGGCAGGTTCAAATAAGTTGCTGTATGGGATAGAAACAAACGTCAGTAAGTGTTTTATTATTTGGATAATAACATGACCACTAACCAAATCATGTAAATCAAAATGTTGATTAAAATTACCTTAAAACAATAAATGTGTACGAGATGTAAATTGTTTCTAAACATAATTAATTAATGAAAAAAGTGCATTAAAGTGTTAGATAAACGAAATTGTTATTGTTACTTATATATAAGATGAACCCTATGTGAGAGTATACTACTTATACATAGTGCAGATAAAGAAAACAAAGAATGAAATATATATATATATATATATATTTTTTAAAAATGTAGTAAGATGGATTGAAGACATGAAATTAATGTAAGTCGTTTCAAAATATATATATATATATATATATATATCATATTTACAAAAATTCAAAACCTATAAATGAAAAAAATAAAAATGTAATGTAAACAACTAAGAAATTGAACATACCGATAAAGTCAGCGATATTGTTTCCATTGGTGAAGCGACCAGTTATATTATGAAAATCAATTCCATAAGGCCACCTGTTAGCCTGTGCTGGTGTATCCAAATGGGCGTTGTTTCCAGCGTCAACATGTGAATCACCAAATACATACAATGCTGGAACTGAGGCATTAACAATCAAAGCTTGGTGTGAAACGAAGCAGAAAGATAGAAACAAGATCAACATTTTCCTCTCCATATCTTTCTGCTTCGAATATATATTGGGAGCTAGATTAATGAATCACGACGAGTTGTATTGATCATTAGAGTACCACATATATAGTGAGAACAATGGATACATTTTTGGCAAAGTTAACCGAAAATAGATAAGAGAGTTGAATTGGTTAACGTACTTGTGTAGTAGATAACAATGCATGGTTTTTAGCATGTAGAACCCGTTTCGGAAATTTGTTTTGAGGTAATAGATAGATAACCTGTTTTTAGGCCCATAATATAGCAAGAATGAGAACTAGCTAATGGTTAATATTAGTAATGGGATCTACTATTATAACAACCCTATATTTTGTTAGAATAAAGGAAAATGCAATGGTTTTAGAGTGTGTGTGTCAAGGGTTGAATATAGCCCCTCTTTTTTCTCTTTTGTTTTGTTAAAGTGGGTTTGAACCGTTATCTCTACCTACACATAACTTTTTACGTATCATTTGACGTAACCTTAATTAGTGGCTTTATAATTTTAATTATGTGCATTATGTGAATAACTAGACATGTTTTCACACACATTGTACAGCATGAAAGAAATTAGCCATATTACTATAATGACCCAAGAAATAAAAAATTCTTAAAATAAACAAAAATAGTTAATTGATATAGCAAGAAAATAATTTTTAGAAAGATAGTAGGAATAAAATATAATAAGATTGCATATTTCATATCCATATTTGAAATTATAGGTTAGGAAAAGAAAACAGAGAAGAGCCTATTAAAAAATGCATCTTATGTCAACATCTAGTTGTCTTAGCAACAGTGGCACCATTTATTTGGATGAGGTCTCGGATATGAGGCCGACATTAACATGTTTATATGTGTGTGTGTTTAAATTCTATAAAATTAAAAACAATTTCCCGCCATTCTTTTGTCATTATATATTCATTTAAGTCATACAAATCATTTTCACTAGTTTTATTACCATCAAAATATGAAATTATTCAATATAATGGCGCAAATACCCTTCTTAGTAAAATCAAAATAGAAAGATTTGAAGTTTTTGGGTGAAATTTATGAAAAGTTAAAACTTTTCTACTTGCCACTCATATGTTTCAATTCATGAGCTAAGCTAGAGATCATTATAGCAGATGAACCATCTTCAACAAGTACTTTAACTGCAGCATCCTGAAACGCTTGAACTCTTCTACGTATTTCATTGCCTTCCTCATCATCACATTCCATTGTCAATTTCGCAACACTATCAACTTCCTCTTTCACTATAATCCCATTACTCTTATTCTTATCAACTTTTGGCCACACTGCAACTTAGGCGGACACGGGGGCTAGGGGTGGCCACCGCCCCCCTAAAATTTTGATAAAAAACAAAATTATTTATAAATTTCAGTTAAATGGTCTATGTGCATACTAGATTTGCTATGTTTACTTCTATAGATATGGACACGATGGCTGGAAGCCATGGTGTGTGAAAATTTACGGCCATAACACAAAGGCTGTCACATCGAGTATGACACATTCATACCCTCAGAGACGTGGTACGACTGTAATTTGTGCAATGAGTCTTCATCTTCACACCATCTATCTAGCAGGAACAAGGGCGGAATCGGGGGGCCAGGGGTGGCCTCCACCCCCTAAAATTACACAATCAAACCCAAAATTTTTGGAAATTATGCTTCAAATTTCATAAAAATTTCAATTTTTCACTTTAGTCCCCATTAAAAAGTCTCATGAAGGGACTAAAATGAAAAAATTGAAATTTCTATGAGGCTAAATCATAATTTATGGAAATTTTGGATCCAATTCTGTAATTTTCGCCCCCTAATTTTAAATGCCGACTCCACTTGGTTTCAATCTGTAATTTTCGCCCCCCTGATTTTCATTCCTGGCTCCGCCCCTAACAGGAAAGGGTTTTTTATGTGCTGTTATAGGGTTTGTTTTTAGTTTCTTGATGTATTATTAGATATCTTCACATCTATATATCACTCCAGTTTTCTGTAACCGGGAAACTCAATTATTATTAACTGAGAGAGAGAGAGAGAGAGAGAGAGAGAGACGCGATATTTATTATTTACCTATGCTCTGATTCAGTGTATTATTCTATGGCTTGCTTGGATAGTCTGTGACTTATTATGTTCTCACTGAAATGCTTCAATACGTTATATGAAATAGGTTCTTGCTAGATAATTTAGCTTACACTAAAATAGGAGTGAGAATGGAACTCAGAATGAGCAAGAATTACTTCAACAAGTACTTTAACTACAGTGTTATGGACCCATATATTGGCCTAATAGAATATGTAGCCCAATGAGAGTATGTGCAACAGAATCCTTCTTATCCAGGTAATATGTGAGTCACCTTCTCATCGTGCTCATGATCCAGGACCGTACATTTTGCAGAACGTGGGAGGCGCATCCTGCCTGAATAACGGATTCACAGTGATGGGGAGAAAAAACCCTAGGTAATCCCTATAAATAGGAGGTTACCCACCAGGTGCACCGTCTACATTCTCTATTCTATTATTTACTATTCAGTCTCACTGTGCACACACCCCACCCCTCTGGCGAAACGTAGCACCTGTGTAGCACAATGATCTGAGAACGGTCTTTGATATCTTCTTGATAGATACCACTGAGCAATCATCTTCTCTTAGGTGTTTAATCCATAAGCATCTCTGAGGAGCCATTTAATCCTATATTAATATATCCTAGCCCACTAAGGCTAGACACTTGTGTTCTACACCAGAACATTAGCGTCGACCGCGGGGAACCATAAACTTTGATTCCCAAGACCACAGAAAACGACAAACAACCACTGAGAATGACCGCGAGCACTAGGAGTCGTAGTTAGGCACCCCGGCGTGATTAGTTACCCGAGGGGCAGTCACAGCAGTTGCGCCATGAACAGACAGTCCAATATTCGGATTCTGTCACTCCAAATCCTCATCACGTCACCATGATGACTGAGGGTAAGACGGAGGATATGGCGAATTCCCCTCACCCAAGCCGAGGTGTTCAGCAAGTACAGCGAGTGGTTCAATAGCAAGATCTTCCTCCCCCTTCTTTTGAATTCCAGATCGAACATCCCGACGTTAAAATACTGCACAAGGCGGTAGGTTCTTTAGTCAAACGGATGGAGAACATGGAAACTCATCAGTGACTTCAGAGAGAAGAGGATGTCCGACTTATCTGAGAAGACATGGGTCGCCGAAATGCCATCTGGCAACAAGAAGAGTAGAGACGGATAAGGCAAGCACTGGAAGAAGGTATTGGATAGAGGGAGAATCAAGTTGAGAATGCAAGATAGAATGGCGTTGGCCCAACTAGGGTCATGGCTTCGACGTCTATGCACACTGACATTGAAGAGCCCAGTGAAAATCATGAAGAGGAGAATCAGGTCATCAATGACCGAGATAAGGTCCCAGAAGGAGAAAGCATAAAGATATTGTTACTTGAAGAACGTATTAGGGTACTGGAGAACCTTGCCCGGAATTTCGCCCGGTATATTAGTAAGCCTAGCCGGGTTAGCGATGTGACGACCACGGAGATAGACGCCGATATACCACAGGTAGTTAAGGTCGATTCGTCTTGGGCAAAGGGGAAGCAGCCAGCCGATAACTTGGATCAGAGTAAGAATGATCCGACACCCTCGCCGTCCAGTATGCCCAAGGCAGGTGCAGAAGGGCACGACAGAGATAATGTCCTAATTCAATTCTCAGATGAAATTATGGCGGCCACTTATCCTAAGGGCTTAGACTCAAGAGAGTTGCCAAAGTACAATGGAAGTCAGGACTCGTTGAACCATATTAACAACTTCAAAATGGAAATCGAGGTGAAAGGGATTGTAGGACTCATCATTCCTCAGTTATTCGCTGGAACTTTAAGGGGAGCTGCACAGACTTGGTTTCATTCTTTGCCATTACATTCTATCCTGGATATGAAAACCATGGAACAGAAGTTTTTGCTTAATTTCGCAACAAGCAGGAAGCAGCCAAAGACCGAGTTCCAGCTGGACCAGATGAAATAGTTGCCTGGTGAGACCTTGCAAAAATATCTTGAACGATTCAAAGATACGGCCTTGCAAGTGCCCGGTTTGAAAGAAGAGGTACATCTACACTGCGTGATAGCCGGGCTTAATGGTTCATCTCGGCTGAAAAAGTCCGTACTAAAGCGTCGCCCTGAAACCTTAGCCGAGTTCCGGGATAGGTCGAAAACATATCTAAAACTCGAACAAATGGACATGCCAAGTCAAATACCAAAAGAAAGGGGTAGGAGTCCACCTCATAAGGGCAAAGAGCAGTATAGTGGGCGCAGGAAGGATTCCCATAAGCAAAGCCGTGACAGTAGGCCAATAGTGAGCAAGGACGATGGAAAGTTTGACAGATACACTCCCTTGAAGGTGTCACAAGCGTAGATTTGGAAGGAGGTATCCGCGACGGAAATGAAGAAGGTGGAGAGACCTTGGCTGTTGCGGAGAGAGGCCGCCTTGGACAAATCCCGGTACTGTGAGTTTCATGACCAACACGGTCATACAACTGATAGCTGTTGGGACTTAAGGGATGCGATGGACAGTTTCGTTCGTGATAGAAAACTTCGCCGTTATGTTATTCAGACACAAGGACGACAGAAAAACAAATGGTAAGGAGGTTGAAGCAAGAACCCGCCTTCATAAAGGAAAAGACGGGACCAGAACAAGAAAGCGGCTGGTAGTGGAGATGAATTTCCCGATTCCAAGTATGATTGCAACGTTATCAGTGGAGGCTTTGGAGGTGGAGGAGAATCAATAAGCCAGCGAAAGAAATATTGAGGGAGGTCCTTTCCATCAGGGACCGTCCATAATTCAAAAAGAATTCTGCAAGACCGGAACCCCCAATGCTCAGTTTTACTAGGCAAGACTTGGAGGATGTGCGCCAGGTCACCATGACGGGCTAGTGATCACTGGAACCATTGTAAACTATTATGTGAAGAAAATGTTCCTTGATAATGGCAGTGCGGTTGATATTATCCTGTGGTATGCCTTCAAACGGATGAGATTTGACCCGGAGGATTTGAAGCCATGTAGGACAACCTTGACCGGATTCAACGAGCAGGATACTCTTCCAAAAGGGTACATAGATTTGAAGCTAACCCTAGGTACCAGGGAGGCGTTCAAATCAGAGCGAGTTAGGTTCATAGTGGCCGATTTTCCCTCCCCTTACAATATCATCTTGGGGCGACCAACTATTCATGATTGGGACATGTTGGTGTCTTCCAAGCACCAAAAGTTGAAGTTGATGAACAAGAAGAATCAGGTCGTTACGATAAAGGGTGATCAAAAGGAGTCTCGACAGTGTTACTTCGAGATGATTAAGGAAACCAAGAACAACCCGACGGTGGTATCCCGGAAAGTCAAGAATGCTTCATCCAAAACCGAGTTAAAGAGAAAGTCGGTTAACTCTGTAGAGTTGGACTTGCGTGAGGAGGAGAAGATGCAAAAGACAGAGCCGAATGGTGAGCTGGAGGACCTCGTGCTAGGTGCCGAACCTGGTCAAGCTACTAAAGTCGGCAAAACATTGGATCCTGAGGTTCGGGCAAAGCTCGAAGATTTTTTGCTAAATAACAAGGACGTCTTTACTTGGCAGCCTTCAGAGATCCCTGGGGTGGACCCAGAGTTTTGCTGTCATAAATTGGCAATTTTTCCGGGGTCAACCTCGATATCCCAGAAGAAAAGGAAAATTGGCAATGATAGGAGAAAGGCTTTAGAAGAGCATGTGGAAGATTTGTTAGAGGCCGGGTTCATCCGGGAAGTGCAGTATGTAACATCCCAATTTTCTAAAGTGTTTTCAAAATGGTTTGATCGGAGTAGGGCATCGGAATAATTTAAAAGAGCGAGTATCTGATAAACCTTCACTGCTGGTGTGTCTGGTTGCTATTACAGTGGTACAATTATCCGAATATTTAATAATACGGTGATACAATAATTTATAACAGTCTTCTCCGCCCGTGTCCTCACGCATGCTATTTACCCTTGTCCTTGGTCCTGGTTCCTCCGAACCCTCAAGCTATAGTGAGGGCTGACGTTCAATTACCATTGAACCTCAGGTAACGGTTAACCTCATGCTCATGTAAAACAATATATGTATGACAGATATTCATGACATTACAGCAAGTAATCAATACATAAGCACACAACAGATGCAAGATTAACATATCCACGGTACATAGCACACAAAGACATGTAAAGGCATCCCTGTTTGCACTAACCAGTGCCACGATAGCATGTCGTGTCCTCAGCGCTAGGAAAACTCAACAGCATTATCAAGACTATAACCCATGTAAAGCTAAATGTATAAACAGTGATCTAAGACCAGTCTTAGTCTACGAAATCATCCATCACATATAAGCATACCATAACCATCAGAGTTAGTGTTACAGTATGCGTCCGTACCTTCGTTTGGTGATATCGGTACGTTCGTCGGTCGGTGTATGATCACGTATATCCTATAATAGTAATATCGCATTTATTAATTCAAAAATAATATTTTAGTAGATATCTTAGTCCCTAATGACCTTTTTACTCTTGGTGGGATTATTTTTCAACTTATTTCAAAAATTTCTTAGAAAAACGCTGGTACAGTATTTCTGGGCAGATTTTCGTCTAACTTTGAAATATCATAATTATTTCTAGAAAAATCAAAACGAGGATCCGTAAAATTTTCTGGAAACCTCAGCATGTCTATGTTTGAGAAAAAATATTGGTTTTCACCCAGAATTCGTGAATCACTCCCAGTTTAATGATCTTCAACCTCTGCCCAGAATTTTTCCAGAAAAACGTAGCCTTATTTCCAGAATTTTTATCTCCCTCTACAGACCTCTAATTGATGCAAATTTTATATAAATGGAAAGCTATACATGTCTACTGTGACCATGAATTATTTCAGAATTTTTGAATATAAATTTACATATCAAACAGTGCCCTCTATCTGACTGATCCCAACAAGCCCAGCAAAACCCCACAATTCCCTATCTTACTCTAACTTATTTTATTAATCCTAGAAGTCACTCCCCAACATGTTTCCACCTTGTCAGGCATCTTTCGATGCAATAAGGCTTGAAAAAAATTATGGGAAATTACCTTATCTATTTCCTAGATTAAAACTAACAATTCGACTAAAGCTACTAAGAACTTATAAGAACTAAAGACTATAAACTAAAAACTAAAGATAAGCTTACCTCTTGAAGCCTCTTGCTTGCTACCTCCTTCTTGCTTCTACCCTATTAGAAGTCAACTCTTGAAGTTTGATTTGGTGTGAAGAATTATGAAGGGCAAGGCCCCTATTTATAGTAAAAGCTTATGAATTTTATCCCTTGGATCAACTTTTCTTATCGAGGGCTAATATTAATTTGTGCTTCTATGGTGATACAATTTGTGAGAAAATGCTTCCCATTGGTTAAAAACAATTACATTGGATTTAGCTAATTATCTTAATTTCCAAAATTAAATCCCACATGTGCTCTAAAAAAATCATATTTTAATCTCTCTCTCTCTCTCTCTCTCTCTTCCATAATATTTTTCCTTGCTTTAACGAAATTCATTTTTGGTTGCCTGATCAATCACTAATAATTTTAAATTCTGAGTATGCTTTTTGATTAGTAGTTGGATATCCAGATTTATGGTCTAATTAGATTCCCCTGGTTGTACTAAGCTTATTCTTCAACGTTTGAAAAATAGCCTTTACTAGACTTACTTTCGAGGTTAAATTACGTGGGTTCAAGATAAGTCCTTATATTTTCTCTAGGGTTCCTACTTCTTCACAACTATTTGAATTTGTATAAATTCTCACTTTATTTGTTGTTTTGAGTTTTTACTTGTGTACATCGATATTTACTTGGATTTCAAACCATTATCCAATTTACTCTAGGATTTCAAACTTTATCAAATTTGCTTTAATTTTCTTTTTCTCTCTCTCATATACTAGACACACACACACTCACAATTCTTTTTTCTTATTGGTGGATTTAATTTCACATGGATTATGCTTTATTAAATTAATTGTAAAACCCTTAGATTAGCTTTATGAGGTTTAATCTTGACCTTTAATTTATGCTAATATCTTATTGGTCCAATTAGTTTCATGAGGATTAAGAATATTTTCTTGATTTATCATTGGCCAATTCAATTTCACAAGGATTAATATTAATTATTGGTTTAATCACAACCATTGGATTTCATTGTGTTTGTTTAGATTAAATCTTCTCCCTTGATTAATTGATTTAACTAATCATGAAAATTAGTGCTTAATTAGGAAAGTATTATTTCACCCTCATTTTATACTTTTATTTTGCCTCTTGATTATTTTGCAACTAATCCCAATTAGTGCAAGCTAACTTGTTCATTTACTTGTTGTTAATTCTCATTAATTAGCTTAAGTGTTTTCATAATATTTTCTTGCTCATTTGTTCATATGAGAACTATAGTTTAATATGGTATTTATATCATATTTTATGATCCTTAAATATAATTTCAAAATTGGCCCTTGATTCTTCATTAAGTTAAAATATCCCTAATTGATGACTTTTAATTGCCACTAAATTTATTATGGAAATTTATAAAATTATTTTAATTAACATAAATTTAATTGTCATTTATTTATTGGTAATTTCCTTTAATTGATTTAGGTATTTTCATAACATAAACTATATTGTAATATAATAATCTTAGAGTATTTTATGATATCTAAACCAAATTAGAAAATTTGGGTCTTTGGTTTATTTACTTCTAGAACAAAATTTCCTAAATTAAGCTACTAAATTTTGAGACCACATATTCACCTATTTCTAATAGGTATTATTTGGCCAAAAAATAGTATTTATGAGAATTATAAATTCTTGGGTATTACACAAGATACCACATGGTTGTCTAATGTCGTCATTGTAAAGAAGCCTAACGGCAAATGGAAGGATTGTACCAATTACAAGGATCTGAATAAGGTATGCCCCAAAGACTCTTTTCCTATGCCGAGTATTGACCAGTTGGTTGATAACTCGTCCGGTTTCAAACTACTTTTTTTCATGGATGCCTATTCTGGGTATAATCAAATTGCAATGCACCCGGAGGACCAGGAAAAGACGGCGTTCATCATGGAGAAGGCCAATTATTGTTATAATGTCATGCCTTTCGGTTTGAAGAATGCAGGGGCCACTTATCAGAGGATGATGAATCGAGTTTTTGAAAGTCAGCTGGGCAAGAATGTCAAAGTCTACATAGACGGCATGCTATCAAATCCCAAGCATTGGCGGATTTTGTCATGGAACTAACCCCTTCGAAAGATGGGGGAGAAGAGGATTTTGAAGCATGGAGAATATTTGTTGACGGATCATCAAATGAAAAGGGGAGTGGATCCGGGATAATTATAGTGAGTCCAAAAGGAGTATCATTGGAGCACTCCCTCCGTTTCAATTCCAAAACTTCCAACAATTAGGCGGAGTACGAGGCTTTGATTTCTGGGTTATTTCAAGCTAAAGAGAACCGAGCCAAGAACGTGCATGTTTCTACTGACTCGCAGTTGGTGACTTCTCAGATAGAGGGTACCTACCAGGCTAAAGGCCCCTTGATGATCAAGTATCTAGGGAAAGTGAAGCAGATTATGGCCTATTTCGATAAGGTGACCGTGGTACATATCCCAAGAGGGGAAAATGTTAGGGCAGATATTTTGTCTAAGCTAGCAAGTACGAAGAGCCCAGGAAATCACCGCACAATCGTCCAACAAAATCTGTTGGAACCAAGCTGTGTAATGATTATCTCAGAGGCTAATGATTGGAGAAAGCCGATTGAAGATTATCTTGAGAGAGGAATCCTCCCCATGGAGTCGGCAGAGGCAAAAAAGCTAGTAAGAATAGCAGCCTCGTATGCTATGATAGGCAATAACTTATATCAGAAGGGTTTTCATTCACCGATGTTGAAGGTGTCTTAACTTGGCCGAAGCCGGGTATGTGTTATCCCGAGATCCATGAAGGGGTTAACGGGCAGCACATGGGTGCAAAAGTGTTAGCCCGAAAAGTCGTACGAGCTGGTTACTTTTGGCCTACAATGGTGGTCGACACCAAAGATCATGTGCGCAAGTGTAATAGTTGTCAGAAGCATGACAAGGTAATAAGGGCTCCACCATCGGAGCTAACGTCTATCTCGGCTCCATGGCCGTTTTATAAATGGGGCATGGATTTGTTGGGACCATTCAAGCCGGCCCTAGGGCAACTACGATGGCTTGTAGTGGCCGTGGATTATTTCACAAAGTGGATAGAGGCAGAAACACTAGCAACGATTACGTTGGCACGAGTGCAAAAATTTCTGCAAAGAAATATTATATCCTGGTTTGGGATCCCAGCGGAGATTGTCATGGATAACGGAACCCAGTTCACAGATAAGGGTTTCCAAGAAATGGTAGCTGACTTCCAGATTGAGCACCACTTTGCCTCCGTGGAACATCCACAATCCAACAGACAAGCTGAGGCGGCCAACAAAGTTATTATTGACGAGCTGAGGAAAAGGATGGAAGAGGCTGACTCAAATTGGGTGGAACAATTGTATTCCATTCTGTGGGGACATCGGACTAGTGTTCAAACGACAACCGAGGAAACCCCGTTCAGACTTAGCTCTGGGTGCGAGGCAATGATCCCGGTTGAGATCGGTGAACCCTCATGGAGGAGAATCAAGGCTCTACATGAGGAGGATGAGAATAACAAAGCGATTGCAGTAGAATTGGACTTAGTAGATGAGGTCAGAGTGGCGGCACATTGCCAAGAGTTGACAGCTAAGCAAGTCATTGCAAACCGATATAACAAGAAAGTTATATCTCGGTCCTTTGAGAGTGGTGACCTCATCCTTCAATGGGCCGACATAGGCAACAAGAATGCCAGTCAGGGGAAGTTAGCTGCAAATTGGGAAGGCCCATATCAGGTGACAGAGAATCTCGGCAAAGGCGCTTACAAGATTGAGACGCTAAAGAAGAAGGCCGTCAAGCGAACATGGAACACAGACAAGTTAAAGGCATACTACAGCTGAAAGCCGAGTTCCACCCAGAGGCGACGTCATCTCAAGTATATGTAAAGCTCCTTAATGAGAGATTATTCAGAAGGGATGATATCGCAAGTTTGTTCCTATTAGGAAATATGTAATGATGGCATTGCTGCCAAGTTTATTTTAATGAATTCTGGGTCGAGGAACCCATTTTCAGAAAATATGTGATGACAATGATGCTAACCTAGTAAACATGTAGGAATTCATGGTATAGAAACCAGTTTCCGAAAATCATGTATAAAGTAAACATGTAGAAATTCATGGTGCATACACCAGTTTTTCAAAATCATGTAAAGTAAACATGTAGAAATTCATGGTGCATACATCAGTTTTTTGAAGATCATGTCAAAATTAAACATGTATGAATTCTGGGTACACACACCCAGGTTTCAAAATCATGTATGCAGATAAACGTGTAGGAATTCATGGTAGAGAAACCAGTTTCCCAAGATCATGTCAAAATTAAACATGTATGAATTCTGGGTACACACACCCAGTTTTCAAAATTATGTATGTAGATAAACGCGTAGGAATTCATGGTAGAGAAACCAGTTTCCCAAGATTATGTCAAAATTAAACATGTATGAATTCTAGGTACACACACCCAGTTTTCAAAATCATGTATGCAGATAAACGTGCAGGAATTCATGGTAGAGAAACCAGTTTCCTAAGATCATGTCAAAAGCAAACATGTATGAATTCATGGTCAAAAAACCAGTCTTCGAAAATCGTGGTCAAGGAACTAGTCTTCAAAATCATGTAAGAATCAAATGTGCAAAGCTTCAAGATGGATAAAGTCGACGTATGTCAAATTGACGGGGATAGCGAAGTAAATTGATGTACCGACCTTGATCAAGTCGGGTCGTTAAAGTTGTAGTGCAAGAAACTAAACTTAAGCATTTGACGAGTTTATTGTTATCTCGATTTGGATTTTAGTTAAGACCGCGTAGACGGATTAACTCGACGACATGCATAAAGTTGATAAGCATTGAACGAAGAGGTCAATGCAGGTGAACAATTAATAACCTTTTTTAAAATGGAAAGTGCAGCAACGAAGTATACGTAGACGATTTACATCAAAAGTCAAAAGCTGGGTTATAACCTCAACAACACATGGCTAAGTAAGCAGTTAAAGGAACTTAAAAAGAAAGTATCCTCAAGACTAAGCACGAGCCTAAGAGGGAGAACTGATTCTTCTTCGCCTTCCTCTTCATTTTCCTCTTCATCTTCATCCTCATCAGCCCCAGGGGGCATCAACTTTCCCTTGGTACTGACATAGGCTTGATAATTCAGACCAGAGGTGTTGAGGGCAACGTCGAGATTAAGGACCTGGATCTGCGCCACGACATTGTCAAACGACTCTATGGCCACACTGGCATATTCTACGAGCTTGGCCTTGGTGCGAGAAAGTTCCTCATCCTTGGTCTTTAGCATGTCGTTGGCATGGTCTGCATCAAACTACACCCTCTCGCACCAGCAACATGTCGTTAGTATGCACGTCCTCCAAACGATGAATATCCAAGGTAGCCAAAGACAACTTTTCTTCGGTTTTGGACAAGCTTGTCTTGAGCACCGCCGCCTCCTCCAGCAGTTTCTCTTTCTCGGCTTTGGACGCTTCTAGTTCACCCCGGGTTTGATCTCTTTCTGCGACAACCTTCACCAAGTCAGCATTGTTTTTCAGGGGTGCAAGTTCTTGAACCAACTTATCCCTTTCCAATGTCATCTGATACAGATGAGCGACAGTTGAACGTATTTGACCTTGAGAATGGCGTAAGGTCAGAGGATAGAGATGGCCTTGTGGCCCTGAACTTCCATCTTGGCAATTTCCACCTTGTCAGCATCGGATAGACCTAAGCCTGCGTGAAATCAGGCGGGGGCAAATAATATCTAGCACTTCTTGGTTTACACTCGTTCTTCCACAGGACTCCCTCAGGTTGCTTGGTAACAGAAAGGAGGTTTCCCGCAGAAAATGAGAGATGGGGATTGGATTCGGAGCAGTCGAGCCTTCCGCTGCCCATTTTCCTTTTGACCGTTTGGAAGCTCCTTCTCCACGCTTTGCCCTTTCCTTGGGTGCAGAGCGCTTGCGTGAAGCTCCAGCAGCTGCAACCTCTTTTGTGGGAACACGTTGGGTAGCTGCGTTGGGGCCACCCAAGGTTGGAGGATTGGGGTTACCCTTAGCACCCTCAGGAAGTTCTTCAAAGACGCCCATAAATCTTGGCCTCGCCATGCCTTGATCTGTGAAGTAAAAAGCATAAAGTCAGTATTGCAAGTCGGCAAAGAATAAAAAATGCACAATACGAGGACTGGAGGATATGTATATATTTCCATACTTACCACTGCTCGCCTCCTAACCATGGGCGTTCGGATGTAATTGGCCGGTTCCAGGGGATTTTTCAAAGAACCAGCAAGCTTCACAAGTTTTATCTGGGCCATTTCTTCTGTGTTGGAAAAGCTTTTCGGTTTGGGGATGAAGTATTTGGGCTTAAGTGTGTAGTGGCATGTAAACCAGTATAGGCGAAATTTCTCCCCGGTCTCATCGGAAGGAGTACCCTGAACAAACCATGGGACTCGACTGGTTTCGGCGACAACCTTGATGAAAGCCGGTTTGAAGGTTTTCCACGAATCAATAAAAGCTTTGAAAAGTCTTTGATCACGGATGCTTCGGAGTGAGGTAAAACTGAACAACATCGTGTTACCTTGAGTAAGGACATTGGTTTCTAGTGGCGAAAAGAATGTCATAAAAACCGGAACAGTACAAACAATATCTAATTTTTCGCATAATTTCTCAAAGGCTATGGCAAATGCCCAGCCATTGGGATGAAGTTACGTGGGTGATAATTGAATATTTCATACACTACTTTTTGTCTCTTGATTTATAATTTAGGACTCTTTAGCTAATAAATAATGGCTTTTATACTTATTTGGGCTTTGGGCCTTTTATTATATTTTAGCCATTATTTAATAATAAATTCCACTTTTACATTGCTTCACCATTTTTACCATAACTCTTGAACTAGACATCGATTTGCCTTATTCTAGGTAGGCCTTTTATGAAAACAGCTAGGACTAGGACTAAGATAGATGTGCATTCCGGTACTCTTTCCATGGAGTTTGGTGATATATCTCGTGAATTTCAATATCTTTGATGCCATGAAACATCCTAGAGAAGAACACTCTGTTTTCTGCATTGATGTGATTGATGATGTTGTGGATGATGTTATTGCTGATTGGTATGCTGACTATCCTGATTTTGCATCTGAGAGTGATTCTCCCATTTGTGCATGTGCTGATAATGAATGGTGCTCTGTTTGCACTAATTTGCTTAATGCTGCATTATTTGGTGATTCTGACTTGCTTGGTGATTCTACATTACATGTGGATTCTGATATTGATTCTGAGTTTGAGCTTCATCCTGATCCTAATGTACATCCTAATTCTGATTTTGATGAGCTTCACTCTGATGTTAACATTGAGCTGTATGGACACAGTTCTTCTGCTTCTTTGAATGTGGTTTCAGGCATTTCCAGTGTGATGACATCAGAGTTGTTGCAACAACCATCCAAGCTTCTTCCTCTCACCGAGCAACCACCCAAGCTTGAGTTGAAATCCCTTCCGAGATCACCCGAAGTATGCATTTACGGAGGTGGATGAATAGTTGCGATCATTGTGGCAAATAATCTTCTTCCTGACCAAGAAGAGAAGCTGCTAAGCTTATTGAGGGCGAACAAGAAAGCCATTGGGTGGACATTAGCTGACATCATTGGCATTAGGCCTTCCATGTGTATGCATCGAATTCTATTGGAAGAGGACTCTAAGCCGGTGAGGCAACCCCAGAGACGCCTTAATCCTCTTATCCTTGATGTGGTGAAGAAGGAGGTCACTAAGCTTCGCAAGGCTGGTATCGTCTATCCCATTTCGATAGCCGGTGGGTTAGCCCGGTCCGGGTGGTTCCTAAGAAATCCGAGTCACCGTGGTAGCCAATCGAAGAATGAGCTCATTCCTACTCGAGTTCGAGAATAGTTGGAGATTTTGCATCGACTATAGGAGACTCAACCAAGCCACTCGCAAGGATCATTACCCTCTACCTTTCATTGATCGGATGTTAGAGTGATTGGTGGCAAGTCCCATTCTTGCTTCTTGGATGGCTACTCCGAATACTTCCCGATCCATATTGCTCCCGAGGATCGGGAGAAGACGACCTTCACATGCCCCTTTGGAACATATGCCTACCGAAGGATGCCTTTTGGCCTTTGCGACGCACCCGGCACCTTTCGGCGTTGTATGGTAAGCATTTTCTCTCGAATTTCTAGAGGACCATGGAGGTTTTTATGGATGATTTCACTTTGTATATGGGTCTAATTTTGATGCATGCTTAGCTAATTTGTCTAGAGTTTTGCATAGGTGCATTGAGTCTAATCTTGTCTTGAATTATGAGAAGTGTCACTTTATGGTTGAGTCGGGTATAGTCTTGGGACACATAGTGTCTAGGAAAGGGATTGAGGTAGACCCTGCTAAGATAGATGTAATTACTGCTTTGCCTTACCCTGCATCTGTGTGGGAAGTTCGTTCTTTTCTTGGTCATGCAGGTTTCTATCGGCGTTTCATTCAGGATTTTAGCAAGACTCCCCGACCCTTGTCCAACCTTCTGCATAAGGACATTGACTTTGTATTTGATGATGCTTGCAAGGCGGCCTTCGATCATTTGAAGCGTTGCCTGACTACAGCCCCAGTGATCCAAGCCCCTGATTGGTGCCTCCCCTTCGAGTTGATGTGTGATGCTTCCAACTATGCGGTTGGTGCTATCTTGGCACAGCAAGTTTGATAAAGCATCTCATGTGATTGCATATGCCTCCAAGACTTTGGATCCTGCCCTGTCTAATTACACCACTACTGAGAAAGAGTTGTTGGCTATTGTATTTACTTTTGGTAAGTTTAGGTCATATCTGCTAGCAAGTAGAGTAATTGTTTTCTCTGACCATGCTGCTTTGAAGTTTCTTTTGAAAAAGACATATGCTAAGCCACGACTCATCCGGTGGATGTTATTGCTCCAAGAGTTTGACGTTGAGATTCGAGACAGAAGTGGAGCACAAAACTGGGTAGCTGACCACTTGAGTCGCATCACTCATTCTCCCTCCCACCCCTCTTCTATTCGGGATGATTTCCCTGATGAGCAGCTTCTACAGCTGCAAGGTAAGCTTCCATGGTATGCTGATCTGGTTAACTACTTGGTAGCCGGTGTTTTGCCTGTAGATTCCACTAGGGCCCAAACCCTTAAATTAAAGAGTGAGTCTAAATATTATGTTTGGGATGACCCTTATCTCGTGGAAATTTTGTAGTGACCAAGTAGTTAGGAGATGTGTGCTCGATCATGAGTTTCACTCTATATTGCATTTTGCTCATGCTTCTGCCTGTGGTGGTCACTTTGGACCCCAAAAAACTGCTAGGAAAGTGTTAGACAGTGGATTATTTTGGCCTTCCTTGTTTCATGATTCCCATCGTTTTGTAAGTCATGTGATAACTGTCAGAGAGTAGGGAGTATTTCCCGTAGGCATGAGATGCCCCAAAACCCTATATTGTTTTGTGAGATCTTTGATGTTTGGGGTATTGATTTTATGGGTCCACTTCCTGCTTCATATGGTTATACTTACATACTGCTGGCTGTTGATTATGTCTCAAAATGGGTTGAGGCGAAAGCCACCCGAACTAATGATTCTTCTGTGGTGGTGGATTTTGTTAGGTCTAACATTTTCTGTAGGTTTGGCATTCCTAGAGCTATTATCAGTGACCAAGGCTCCCATTTTTGCAACCGAAGCATGGGTGCCTTGTTACGTAAGTATGGAGTGCTTCACAAGGTCTCCACAGCATACCATCCTCAAACCAACGGTCAAGCTGAAGTCTCAAATAGAGAGATTAAGCAAATCCTTCAGAAGACTGTTAACTCTACCCGAAAATATTGGAGTAAGCGATTAGAGGATGCTTTGTGGGCATATCGCACCACCTACAAGACTCCGATTAGGATGTCTCCTTATCGGCTTGTCTTTGGTAAGGTATGTCATCTTTTGGTTGAGTTGGAGCATCAAGCCTATTGGGCCATTAAACAGTATAACATGGATTTGGCCAAGTCTAGGATGGAGCAGAAGCTACAATTGCAAGAGTTGGATGAGCTTAGATTGGATGCCTATGAAAGCTCACGGTTATACAAGGAAAAGACTAAGGCATTCCGTGATAAGCATATTCGAGGAAAGAATTTTATGTGGGCGAAAGTTCTTCCGTTTAACTCCCGTTTGAAGTTTATGCCTGGTAAGCTTCGATCTAAATGGGATGGCCCTTTTGAGATCACTAACATTTTTCCATTTGGTGCTTTGTTGAGCTATGTGATCCACCCACAGGACGAACCTTTAAGGTCAATGGGCATCGCCTCAAGCCATTTCATGAGGGATCCCGAAAGATCGGCGAGGAAGAAGAGATTTTCCTCATTGATGCCACTTATCCTCCATAAACCCCTTGGGGAGTATTCTTCTTTCTTTCTCCCTCTTTCTTCTATTTGTTTTCCTTTTTCTACTTTGCTTTTTGAAATAAATACGTCTCTCTTTCTATGATTGCTACATATTATGAACTTGAACATTTTGGTTTTAATGGATCATTCTTTGGTCTCGCCATTCTTGACTCTTCGATTACATGTCTTGGTAGTTGATTTGATGTTGTTGATTGCCTAAGTTGGTATTGACCTTGTGAGGTTTTGGGCCTGCATGAATGGAATTCATCTTTTTCCATTCTTTCTTTCATGTGTGCATCTACTCATGATTTGTGTTCTCTAGAACTTGCTCCTTTTCTTTTGAAACTACATTTTTCATTTACGTGCATAAGTATGATGGAAGCTTGTTTTCTTTCTTTTATTTTCCTCACTTTGGCCAAATAGCCTTTCCATTGCATTATGATTCCTTTGCTAGCCCTTTGTGCCTTTTTGACTCATTCTTTTCTAAGTCACATTACAAGCCTAAGCGAAAAACCATTTTATTCCACACCTTGAAAATTTATTGAGCATTGGTTTCACCTTGGTTTTGTGTTTAAGTGTGGGGGTTGCTCAAGAGTGCAACAGTTTAAGTGTGGGGGGATGTTTGCTTTTGTCATTGTGATTATGTATATAGTATAGTTTCATTTTTCTCAAAAAAAAAAAAAAAAAAAAAAAAGAAAAAAAAGAAAGAAAGAAAAAAAAAAAGAAAAGAAAAGAAAGAAAAGAAAAAAAAAAAAAAAAAAAAAGAAGAAATAAAGAAAGAAAATACATAGAAAGAAAGGAGATATACAAGTAAAATAAAAATTTTCTTACATAGAGAATGATTGTGTTAATTAGTGCTCTTTTTAATTTCTTTGGTGCTTAGCCTCTCATTCCATACTATTACCTACCTTCACCCTAACCCCATTACAACCTTTCATAACAAGCTCTCTTGATTTGTGCATGCATGTGTTATGAGTAGTGGAGACGTAGAAATTGAGCAAGCTTATGCTAGAACAAATTTCTTGAGTAGAATTTGAGCGATACACTTATTTACCTTAAACACTTGAGAGATTGATTGATTGAGCGCATCATTTGAGAGACCATCTTTTGTGAATAGCATCATTGATGAGATTGCCATGAATTGTAATTTGAGATGAAGGGATTGTGGTCTTGGTTGATTGATCTTTTGGAGCTTTGTGCCCCTTGTTCAATTTTTGCATTGTTAGCAATTGTTAGAAAAGAAGAGTTTCTCCTTTAGGTCTTTTTCTTTGAATTTTGCTCGGGAGTGCAAAAAGATAAGTGTGGGGGAATTTGATAATTGAATATTTCATACACTAATTTTTGTCTCTTGATTTATAATTTAGGACTCTTTAGCTAATAAATAATGGCTTTTATACTTATTTGGGCTTTGGGCCTTTTATTATATTTTAGCCATTATTTAATAATAAATTCCAGTTTTACATTGCTTCACCATTTTTACCATAACTCTTGAACCAGACATTGGATTTGCCTCATTTTTGTCTCATATTTTAGATGATTTAGAGAGCTACAATTGTTATGAAGACATGAAGAGCAAATTAGGACAAGAGGGCGGTCGATTTTGGAGCCGAAGTCATATGTATTTTTTTGGATTTTAGTTGGGCTCGAATTTTGTAATTAAAGCCCATTTTATTTTATTTTCGTTTTGGGCTGACCCATTTTCATTTTAGGTTTAAGTTTAAGTTAGATGGCAGCCACAAACATTCAATCATTCACGTTTTTAGACAGTTTTGAATCAAATACAGAAGTTTTATTTTCTCTCATCTGTTCTTCCTCTATTCATTGTGTTCTTCGTGTTCATGATGAACTTCTTCATTTCTGCTCGATTTTCGTTCTGCAAATCCATGACTAGCTAAGCTACTGTGATTGACCCATGGATTGAGGATTCCACTATCCAGATGACTCGCGCTTAATCGGTAACCGTCTGACTCATTTCTGCATTCTTTAATCGGATTCGATTTTTGGATTTGGATTGGGCTTTTGATTAAGAACCCAGATCGAAATTTCCCAAGGATGTAGTTCGAACTAGGTTAAAGTATTATTACGATCGCATGCGATCGTACGCTGATACGCCACTGATTCGAACAAATTCTAAGCGATTGTTCAGTTGAGGGAATTTCTGGACAAATGCAGAGATTTCGGTTTGTCCATAGTCGATCACGAGTTCGATTATAAATCTGTTTTTGTCCGAGGAAGGGAAGTGGTGGAATTCAAAATCCTGGGTTAATCCTCTGTTAATCTTTTGTTTAAGCTATGTTGTTTCATTTTGTTTCTGCATATTTTCATTTTTAATCTCTTGAATCAAAAACCCACGATTTTATTGTTTGTTCTATTGCTTTGTTCAAATTAAACCGACTGTGACTTCGTTGGGAAACGACTCAGGTTACATTATACTGCAAATCCTTTTCTAATCTGGTTATTTTGGGAGATTACAGCAAATCTCTGTCAATGGGCGCTAAGTATAGATGATTTAGTAGGCTTATTTGAAAGTCGGTGAAGGAAAGTCTTACACCAAGAAGGGTGATAACATCCCGGTAAAAGAAAAAGAAGTGGGGATCGTTGTCCTGGGGGCGACACGAAGCAACCGGCTCACCCTCCAGGGGCAGCCGTATAGAGTACCCCTCTCCATCCTCGAGTAAGAGTGAGGGTACCTTAGCCGAGTCCATAGTGTTTTTGATACACGTCACACAACAGTTAACAACTGGGTTGGAACCGGTTGAAGCTCAGGAGGAGGCGGATGTACTGGTTTCCTCCATCTCCGATGACTCGGGGAAATGTGAAGAAGAAGTCATCTATACCTAAAAATAAAAAAATAAAAGAAGGGTAAAAATCAGAAAGTGATAAATACTTGAGGAAATGATGTTACATTGGCATTTATCTAAAACTAAGTCGGCTTCTCTATATTGCTCAAGCATAGCAAGTTCAATGCTTTTGTGACAACACTCGTTGCAGGGCGTTGGGCCCGAGTTGGCAAGGTTGGGGAAGAAACATGTGAAAGCAATGGCGCTCGAACGTTCCTTCTGCCCCTACTTCCTCAAGGAGGGCGTAGTAAGGCGTCACTTCCCTCGTCTTCAATCGAAGGTGTTTCCCAGAACGAGAACTTTGTGGGTTCATAAAGATCTTCATGGGTTTGCTTACCCTCTTGAGCGTAGGCCCTACCAATCATCGTCAAGGGTTCATCGTTGTTTTGATTCACCGGTTTGGAAAAAGGAGAAGAGTGTTTGGGTTTAAAGACGTGTGGTATAGCGCGAGCCATTTATGATACCCAGAAATCCCAGAAGCGTACCCAGAAGTCCAGAGAATACAAATTAAAAAATTCAAAAACTCACAAGAAGGCCACCCATGGAGTCAAAAACAAAATGAGGGATGGCAGAAACGGTTGTCAGGATGATGCAAACAACTAAGAACAAAGGGAAGCAGTGAAAGTACCTATTGAAAGTTGAGGAAGCGTAAAGAGGTTTTTGAAAAAGAGGATGGTTTTCGGAAAGAATTCTCTGAGATAGCAAAGGCGTATGCGAGCATAAAAGATTACAATGAAGAAGTAAGGGGGAATATATAGGCGTTGTGAATTTGAAAAGTCAGGAGTCACGACCCTAATGTGCACCAAAAATTAGGGTTAAAACCCTAAAAAGGTGATGATAACTGACAAGAAATGACGTGAGCATTAAATGCGCACATATATCAAAGGCGGCAGAGGAGGCTGATTCACGCAAAGCGACGGTTGGACGCCAGGATGCATAGGCAGCACAATTGTCGATACCAAAGTAAATGAATCCGATTGAGCTCCTTTTTGTTTTAACGCCAACCCAGATTGAGGGGCGATCAGTTTTAACGTCAACCCGGATTGAGGGGCGATCAGTTTTAACACCAAACCGGATTGAGGGGCGATCAGTTTTAACGTGATGGCTTCTCATTTTTAATAGATTTGAGATATATTTGAGAAGTTATTGTTACTAATTTAAAGAGATTTTATTGAGATTTTAAGAGAAATCAATCTGGATGCATCATTTATGGGATTTCAATTTAAAATAAAAGTTTTTGAGTTAGGGAAATAAATAGTAATATTTAGAAGTTTAAAAATAAAAATCAGTTTATTAATATTATTATTATTAATTCTTTTCTTTCATAGCCACATACGCGTTTTGGCAATTTTAGAAGATTATTTCCATTGAATTGAAGGGGGGCCCACGGATTGAACACACTTGACTTGATATGAGTCCACATACGCAACATTTTGGCAATTGGAGGAGATTGAATTACAAATGAAAAATGGGCCCCACATATTATAAAGAATTGAAGACCTAAATTGGGGAGGAGCACGAATTGAAAAGAGGACCAGAGGCGACATTTTGAAACAGAGCACGAGAGTGTGAGAAGCACAGTGAGAGCCGCAGGCCGAAGAACCAGAAGTCCAGACCTTTATCGCCTTCCACACCATCGTCGCCGGCGACCTCACCCACACCTCCATCGTCACCGCGACCTTCTTCATCTTTCCATTCTCACCACCGTAGGTCCGAGTTCAAAAACGAAAAATAGGAAGCAGAGGCTCGATATTGGGGTCGTTTCTTTTATCTTTACTCATTTGAATATAATTTCCAAAAGTATGACTTTGAATTTTGAATTTATTGTTGATGTTCGATCCGATTATAGTCATGTATGGCTGAGTTTGTTTTGCAACCTAGAGTACCTATGAACTTATGTGTGTGAATTGGACTTTGTTTTTATTGTTTAGTTGGAATTAATATTAATTTTGGTTACTTAATCTTATTTAGTTTTATCTATTTAGTGACTAACCATCATTGAATATGATTTTGAGAATTAGGATTTACCTTGACTGAGGGGATTTTAATTAGGCTCGACATTAAGTAATATGAGATTAGATTACGATTTAATTTGCGATTAAGATAGACATATACCTAATGGCCCCATATAATTGTTGAAGAGTGTGTCCGAGTTTTGTTGCCTCTTAAGTAACTATGTTAGACATAACAAGTTATACTCAAGAGAGGGTTGTAAGTGGACCGACAGGCATTTACACGTATTTATACTCGAGATTAACAAAATTGATATTAAGACTAATTAAATTAGTGAAATCAAGGTTTATGAAGCTAATAAGGGATTAGTGACTCGGGTTTCTCATTTTATTATTGTGGTAGTTTGTTTATTTTGATTTTGTTTTAATTAAATTCAATTTGGTTTCCTCAACTTAAATGAAATTGTAAAATTAATGCTTAATTGAAGTTGTGGGTACAAAGTCCTCGTGGGAACAATACTTTTCTTATCATTTTATTACTTGGTACGGCCCGTATACTTGCGGAGTTATAGGTTATAAAGTTTTGCCCTATCAAGTTTTTGGCGTCGTTCTGGACTTGTGTGCCACAATTTTCTTGGTTAGAATTGATTGAGCATTAGTAGTTTAAGTTTCAGTTCATAAATATTTTGTTTTTTTTTATATAGGAAAAAATAAAAAAAAAATGGATTTCAAATGGCAACCAACTGGTTTTAATATTGCGAAGGAGATGAATTCTTTGTCTTCTATACAAGATGAATTGATTGCTATTTTAAATTCTTTGAATGATAGGCAACATAAAAGGAGCATAAATGATGGTTGTATTCCATATGTTGATTCTTCTCAATATGTTTGCATGTCTTGTGTTTATTGTGGAGGGAATCATTTATTTGAGCATTGTCCATATAGTACAACTAGTCATTCTCAGGAGAGATGATTTCACTAGGAACCAAGCTTGTTTTGATAACTCATTTTGTCCTAGTGAAGGTTTTGAGCAACAAAATTTTAGAGATCCACAGGTCTATTGTTTTATGAAAATACCCCTCCTTTGTGGAAGAGGATTCTCTCATTGGCATATTTTCTCCTCATCTCTCATTATCCAATCTCAACCATTGATTTGACTTAAATGAGGTTGTTGGTGTGGGAAGATATATCAAATCTATGGTCCAAATTTAAAGCTAATGAGGGACAATGAGAAATGCCAATGAGAGAATCCAAACCCCTCCTTTGTACTTTTATCCACATATTGAAGAACACACCATTCAGTACAAGGAAAAATCTAATTTAGAAAGATTATTTGAGGAGTATGTGGAAGCATCAGAGAGATCTAGTAGAGAGCAAAAGGAGATTGTCACTAGCATTAAGTCAAGTGTCCAAAATATTAAGTCAAGTTTTCAAAATATGGGGATATATGCGAGTCAAATTGTTTCAACCCTTGAGACTATAGGGCAAGATAATTCTTTAAGCCAGGTGACCACTTTTTATGCTGATAATGATTATTGTGAGGAAATTGAAGATGTGGAATTACATGAGACTATGGATAATATAGAAAGTGATTGTGAGCTTCAAAGTGATGTAGATGAGAATAGTTGATGTCTAGAAGAGGTTCCGCCTGTGGAGCCTAAGACTTGTAATTTTGATGATTAATTTGATGTGGATGTCCCTAGAGTTATTGTTCACGACTCTCGTATTGAAGTTTTGACTCTTACTGAGGAGAGTCAAGTTTATTTTATTGGACGCTCTAAATTCTTGGAAGTGCCTATATTTTTTTTCAAGGATAAGCACGTTGTGCTTAATTTGAATCCAGTGAATACTTATACTCCAAGATTGTCTATGATTAAGGAAGTACAAATAATTAACTTGAATAATCAATTTTGGTGTGTGATACCTTGTTGCTTGAAAAGAAATGAAGACAAGGTAATTATGGTGTTTGATACTTATGATTAGTGGTTTGTTTTGAGAAGTTTGGCTGAAGACTTTAAACTTAGCGCTTCTTGGGAGGCAACCCAAGGTATGATTTGATGCTTTATTTTATTTTGTAGGACTGTTTAAAGCCCTTGAAGATGTGGTCCACTTTGGTAGCAAGGATTGGAAGTGCAAGTCATAGACTAATAGGGGAGTTTTCTTGTACTTTTCTTTGATTTGTTATAATTGATTTTTGATGATATATTGCTTGGAAATGAGCGCTGGTCTTAGTTTGATGTGCATGTGATGACTGTTTGTGATGATTATTGAGTGACTGTTAGCACTTGAGCTGTTTAATTGGTGAAAATTTTGAAATCTATGAAATTGGTGTTACCCTTACACTTATCTATGGTTGCTCTACACTTCCATTACTTTTTGTTACTTGTTCACATTGAGGACAATATGACATTTAAGTGTGGGGGTGAGGGTATCCTGGATTTTACATGACTATCCTTGCATGTCCTTAGATTTTCTAAAAAAAAAAAAAAATCCTTTGGAAGTTCAAATTTTATTAGTGAGCATTGTCACAATTGGTTTGATTTGAACATGAAGAGGAGTGAATTTGATTAGGAATTGATTCTATGTTCTTTGAATGTTAGTAAAGTGGTAAAGATTTGGTTTTGGTACTTTACTTTAGGATGTCAAAGAACCTGTGAGGAATTTGAGCCTTAAGTTTCATTTCTTTCAAGAGGAAGTACACCTCTTGTGATTTCATCTCTAGAACTTGTCTTGAATCTCTTTTGAAAGTTGAAATCCTTTTGCATGCACAAAGATGATTTAGGCATTCATTTCATAGCTAGTTGGGCCAAATGTCCATCCTTATCACATAAAAATCATTTGTTTACCCCATTTGAGCCTTTATTTTTTTAAAAAAAAAAAAAATTGCATAGAATAAATAGACCTTTGTTTGAAATATGCAATTTTTATATCTTTTTCTTCTCATTCATGTTTTTTACTTTAGTAAGTGCTAAGTGAATCTATTTAAAAGAGTGAAGGAGTTAGAAAGTCAACTATATATATATATATATAAGTGAATTTGATTCATGACATTTTCTTTCCATCTCATGAATTTGATTCATACCTTTTCATTTCCATCTCATTTATCTTTTTAATATATATATATATATATATATATGTTTCACAAAATGTGATAATTTGGGATAAAAATTAAAAATAAATTTAAATTTCCCAAATAAAATAGTAAAATTACCATTAAAAAATTTAGAGTAAATACCCTTTCTGGTCCCTGACAAAAAACGCGATCCCCATTTTGGTCCCTTACAAAAAAAAATTGTCCTTCTTAGTCCATAAAAAGGACGAATAAGGATCGATTGGTTGACATTTTGATCCCTCACAAATTTCCAAAAGGTCCCTTTTAATCCCTTAAAAAGAACGAATAAATGTCGATTCTTTTGTAAGGGACCAAAATAGGGACCGAAAAGGGTATTTACTCAAAAATTTACACATTAAATTGTCCGAAAAATGTTGCACAAAATGTTTAACTTTTTCTTTTTACACATTAAAAAATTTACACATTAAACTGTCCAAAAAATAAAATAGTAAAATTTACACATTAAATTCATATATATATATATATATATATATATAAAAGTCCATTAGACGATATCCTAAACAGGCCTAAGTGTAGTGGGGGCATGGGCGCGCCCCACTCTTAAGGATAAGGGCCATGGGCTGCACTAACAAGAAACATGGATGATGGTCTGACGCTCTCCCGCTCACGCCAACTTGCAATTCCTTTAATATACTCCCATGGTCATAAATATAGGATTACATTTGAGAGTTGATCTTGGTTCTAATTATAGGACACAGTTCTAATTTTTACCAATTTCTTCTAGAAATAGCCCTATTGATATTTTCTTAATAATAATTAAACACAACAATTTAATAATGCAACTATATATTCTATAAAGTGAGTAATGTTTGCAATTATTAATGTCACATACACTTCAATTCTACTTTCTTTTTTATTTTTAATAAAATAATTTTGAGCAATTTTTATCATATTTAATAATGACATCGCATTAAATTACACTTCCAACTTCCAAGAGTAAACCGGAAGTTGTTGAGGGAAATCGATGGTGCCGGAGTGTACGAGAGCTTCCAAAAGTAGTGTGTGAGGTAGGCAATGTCCGACAAAGAACAGAGAATCAGAGTAACTGAATATCATTTAAAATTTTAACTAAGGATATTTTGAAAAAAATAAATATAATTAACTAATTTAACTACTATCCTTAATCTCTCCAAAATTAGGTAAATGTGTTATATAATTAGGATCAAGGGGAGTATATTAAAACTCACATACCTTCTTATGCATAGTATAAATATATTTTCAATTAGCATAGCATCACAACGAATATTTAGAAGGAAGTAACGAATATCAGTCAAGTTGCGCTTGGTTAGATTCTTTCTCGTAGCAGTAATTTAATCATTGTTAAAATTTTATCTCAATAATCCTTTATATACTATTCCAAATCATCCTCCTCATTAAAACTGAGCATTACCTCCATTTAGCGAAGGTTTTGGTAGATCTGAGAGACATGAGGATCAGTAACAATCGGTAAATTTGAAAGTTCCTTCAATACTTCTAGTTCTCGGATTACGAGTTTTGATGAAAAGAAATACATGCAAAGAAAGAAGACTTGATAATTCAAGTCACTCAAGTGCAAATTAAATAAAAGTCGAGTGTACAACGGTTATTGAAACCAAAACTTGAATCAAAATGCCATTATGAAGGTATCCTGGTTAGGACACACTCCAGTGTTAGCTTAATTCTTGTCGGAAAAGTGCTTGACACTCTTAGTTTTTGAAGTATTGTATTAAACACTCGAGTGTTTAAGTGAATACTCGAGTATTACACAGAAGAATGAAATGAACACTTGAGTGTATTAATAAATACTCGATTGTTGCCCCAACACTTGCAATATCAATGCCTGACTCTCTTATTTATTCTTGAGGTTGAATTGCTTGGCAATTTCTAATGCATCAACTGACAACAAATCTGCAATTGTAGCAACAAGCTGAGATTGACAATTCAATGAGGTCAAGCCATGACGAATAGATGAAAGAGAGAACATGACAGTATGGTGGATTTGTGTTGCAGGATGTACGGCACTTTGAGGGATGTCGTTTTGATTAACTTGTGGAAGAATAGTGAGCTCTATGTGAGGAGGGAGAAATTGAATGATGGAATTTGTAGTCGTGGAGGGAGGGCCAATTGTTGGGATGAATAGAGTAACATGTAAGTGAGGATGGTGAACGACAAGTTGTTTTGCTAGCTGTACTGCTGGGATTAGATGGCCGAAACCTGGACATGAAACCATGACCATGCAGGGATTTCTTTTCTCCATGGAAGATAAAAAATGTGCTGCTTCCTTTAGGTACTACTTCCTCTTAACTCTGGGACTTTATATTTTACACACACACACACACACAGACATATACATAGGGATAAGGGTTTTATTTGCCATGGAAGTTTTCGCTCAAGAGCATTGAGTGGATGGAATTTTTTTTTGGACCAAAAATGCCACGGAAGTTCACAAAACGTAGCAATTTCACCCTCTCGTTAATTTTGACCGTTAAGTTTAACTGAGTGCACATGTGGCATGCCACCTCATCAATCAAATAAGAGTTAAGTATCATTTTTATCCCGAAAGTTTTCACTGAGGAGCAATTTTTCCATGGAAGTTTACAAAACGTAGCAATTTTTCCCTTATGTCCCCCAATATTAAATTTGACTATTAAATTAGTCAAAGACCACACATGTCATGCCTTGAAAAAGTCAAACTTGGAGTCAGAGAAGGAGATCCTTGAGATGTTGAGCTCAAGGCACTAGAATTTGTGAAGCCGAATTGATCAAAGGGACTGAAAGGTCTATCGCAAAACCCAGAGGAAGCATCATTTATGATCTAAGAAAATGAAACGCAAAATGAGAAATGAATTGTTCCAAAAATTGGTTCAATAAAACAAATCAATAGTGATAATATTTACGTTTGTATAGACTGATCTGGGCCACCTAGCCTGTCCCACAAGATAAATCTCCCGCGATTTTAAGAGATGCTTACTGAACCAATTTTTGGGACAATTCATTATTGATTTGTCTAGATCAAACCAATTTTTGGGACAAATCAATAATGAATTGTCCCAAAAATCGGTTCAATAAGCATCACTTAAAATCGCTGGAATTTTTGGGAGCATTATAGATTTACCTTGTGGGACAAGGTGGGTGGTCTAGATCAATCTATACAAATACTATCACTATTGATTTGTCTTATTGAACCAATTTTTGGGACAATTCATTTCTCGTTTTGTGTTTCATTTGCTTAGATCATAAGTGATGCTTCCTCTAGGTTTTGTGACGGACCTTTAGTCCTTTGACTAGCCGGCTTCACAAATTCCAAATTTTGGTTTTAGCTCAACATCTCAAGTATCTCATTCTCTCGACTCCAAGTTCGACCTTTTCAAGGCATGGCATGTGGTCTTTGACTCGATTTAATAGTCAAATTTAATATTGGGTGACAGAAGGACAAAATTGCCACGTTTTGTAAACTTCCGGGACAAAATTGCTTCTTAGTGAAAACTTCCGGGGCAAAATTGCTGCTCAGTGAAAACTTCCGAGGTAAAAATGATACTTAACTCTTATTTGATTGATGAGGTGGCATGTCATGTGTGCACTCGCTAAACTTAATGTAACATCCTAATTTTTTATTTTAGGATATAATTATAATTATGAAATAATTATATATGATAAGCATATTTATTATATAATTTTTGGAAGAAAAGAAAGACAGAGAAAAAGATAGAAATCAAGGAAAAAAAAGAGAGAGAGAGAGTCATCACAAGTAGCAAAAAAAAAAAAAAAAAAAAAAAAAAAAAAAAAGAGGAAACGTGTTGTAGCCGAGAGATGGGGGCAGTTGACTTGCCCCCATCATTAAATCAATGAATTATGGGGGGTGGTACAACCACTCCCTTAGCTCCTTTTTATTTAAACCCATCCACACACAATACATCCACACATAACACACACACGTCCGGTAGCTGGAGAGTGGTGAGAGTGAGAGGAAGAGTGAGGAAGGAGAAGAGAAAAAGAGAGGTTTTGAGGTTTTTCTGTGTATTATAAGGTATGTCTTCTATCTTATAAGATTATTTAGATAGCTAAACTAATTTATTTTCAATAAACTTTCTTCATGAAAGTTATTCTAAATATTTTTCTCTTTCTAGTGAGTCTATTATTATGTTGATTAGTGAAAATTTTGAGATTATGATTTGTGAAAGTTTTGAGTTTTGACAATAGAAGACTATATATATGTTGCATATTGATAATAGTAAATTTTAATCGGTTTAGATTTATCGTTTGGTTGTTTTAGAAATTTAAAATGAATTTTTCTATTTAAGGGGTTTAAGATTTATGCCCTATAAAATATTTTTACCGATTAAATGTTATGAAAATAATTATTTAGGTTAGGAAGATATTATTATAATTTTAATTGGTTAGATTTATTGTTTGGTTGTTATAGGAGTTTAAAATGGATTTTTCTATTTAAGAAGTTTAGGATTTTATATCTATGTAATATTTTTACCAATTAAATGTTATGAAAATAATTTATTTGGGTTAGGGAGATATTATTGGAATTTAATTAACATAGTTTTTCTATATTGGGGGCAAAAATGTAATTTCTTGAATTTTTGTATCAAAACGGTAATTTCTGGAATTTTTGTGTCAAAACGGTAATTTTTGGAATTTTTGTGGCAAAAATGTAATTTCTGGAATTTTTGTGTCAAAACTGTAATTTCTGGAATTTTTGGGGGTAAAACTGTAATTTCTGGAATTTTGGGAGCAAAATGTCATTCTGGAATTTGTGGGAGCAAAATGTCATTTTCAATTTTTGTTATAAAAATATATATTATTATTAGAATTTTTATTTTAAGTTATAGGAAATTATAAGTTATATTTGTGATAATGTAGAGCCTTTTTGTGACCGGTAATTGTGCGGGTGATACTCGGCGAGCTAAGGTTAAGCTTGGAATTGAAGTAACCGGAGTTAATTTATTTTACATGCTTGTTTTGGACTTTGTGAGGCATTTTTTTTAAGCTTAATTTTCATATATATATATATATATATATGTTGTATGTGTTTTTGAAAAATTATGTGTAGGTTTTAATATTAAAATTAATTCAAAATGAAGCGGTGTAATTTCTAATCTATGTATTTAAGTGATTATTATAATTGGGATTGTTATTGTTGTGATGGTTATAATATTTGTTGTGAGATGAACTGTATGGAATATAATTTAATAAATTGTTGTTTAAAATTTTATTATTATATTATTTCTTCTGTTATGGAAGATGTTGAGTTGTGTGGAAGAGATTTAGGGTGAAATTGTGCCCATCGGCTCTCTCATATTCCTGGCCCGGATTTGAGTTGAGTGTTTTGGGCGGACACCTCCTGTTTCGGTATTTTTGTGGTGGCACGGGAGGGACGAAGTATCCTTGAGGTGATAGCTAACCTTGGCCGGGTTACTAACAACGATGGGTTGATCCGCGTCCACGAGGAGATAAGGAGGAGTAGGATGGATGAGTGGGGATGGTTAATTGTTATGGTTATTATGTATTAATTGTTTTATTTGTGGTTATTTAGTTATTGAAATTATTATTATTATTATTATTATTATTATTATTATTATTATTATTATTATTAACAAACCCGCTTCTCGACTTGCAATCCTTTCTTGCATATTTGATAAATTAATTTCGGTTACGGGGGACTTTATGTCTCACCCCGTCATTATTAAATTTTTCGATGAGACCTCTAACCCTACTAGAGGACAAGTGAAGCGACCCGAGGCATAGTCGTCGTGAAACCCGTAGCCTCTTTTTGGTATTAGTGTTGTATTGACTTATATATTGCCATCATAGGGCCTCATATTTTGAAATACTACATTAACTACTTTTGGATTACTTGTTGAAGGCCTTATTTTAATACTATCAAATTATAGTGGATCCACTCTCCTATTTTGTGCAAACATTGTTTGTGAAAACTCTTTGTTGTGAGGTTCATGTTGTATGATTTGTGGGCTATAAAATCTCCGGTTCGATAATTGTGCCCTGAGTTATGAATTTTACTTGCGGGCTTGTGGGCGAAATTTGTGCCTGGACCCCGAGATGTGAAAAGGAAGGCTTTCCATAATTACCTACTAATCTGATTTTAAGAAAACATTATGGTTAATTGTTGTTTAGTAAGAAAGGGTCCTTTCACTTAACGGTCAAAATTAACGGAGGGGCAAAATTACTACGTTTTGTGAACTTCTGTGGCATTTTTAGTCCAAAAAAAACTTCCGTCCACCCTATGCTCCTGAGCCACAACTTCTATAGCAAATAAGACTCTTATGCCCATATACATATACCTTTAAATATATGGTTTAATTAATAAATTATGGTAAATATTGTTCTATTTAAAATTATCTCGATTAGTGTTACCCTTAGCTTGTTTAGCTAGCAAGAGTATTCCAATGTATATTTAAATCACTAGTTATGTTAACGGTTATATGTCGGTTTTTGAGACTCTTTTTCAACTCGTTTTTTTTGGTGAAAGACTCTTTTATATTTTAATATTTCATCTTACAATTTTTGTCTTTCATTTGCTAAGGGATGCTATCACAATCATAGTAATTAATGAGTGTCTGTGAACTTAGCTTGACTGATTTGGGGAGGAAATTTAATTTCCTTATTTGATCAATATTACTACATATTGCAACAGGTGAAGAAATGATAAATATAAGGCACTCACTATCTCTCCTCAATAAAGTTTTACTCATTCTCTCTAATTTTCCCTCTTTATTACTGGGGGTTTAATGGAAAAGAAAAGTATATATATTTGAAACATTTATTCCTTTTAACTAACATTTTAAATTATATAATTTTTTTTTTTTTTGGGGTTATAATTGTAACTTATAATTAAAAAGGATCCAAGAGAGTAATAATTATCAGATATACCAGCATCTCTAGCTACTTTATCTGAATGACTCGAATATAGTAGCATTATTTGACCTCACTTTACTGACTAAGTCAGATTTGAGCATTTGCTGGGCCAAATTGGAGTGGTTTTCCTAAATGTCTTTTCTACAGTTACACAAATTCAAATTACATACATCATGCGTAAGCGAGCAAAACTTATTCCACTAGGACTAACACCCTATGGTTTTGAATTCACATTCTATCTTTCTTGTTTTGTTCTATTTATGCTCCATTAATTTTGTCTTTCTTTGATTATTAAATCTGACGGCTATTGATGAATATTACAATATATGTGGGGCTCCTCCTCCATTTACTTTGTTAGTATTCTTTCCCCTTGTATATTTGACGCTACGTTTGGCACATGGAATGAATTCTAACGGAACGAGAATGAGCATCTCAATCATCCAACAACTTGTAAGGCCATAGGACCCATTATTATATATTCTCTCTCTCTCTCTCTCTCTCTCTCACACACACACACACGTTGTTACTTGTTAGAGTATATTGTTTTAAATGGGGTCGGAATATAATACATAAAGCCCGAGCTATTAGTTGAATGTTACATGCACGTACACTGTACAAATATATTGAATTTCAAGAATGCGTTTGGTTCAACGAACAGAAGTGAAAGGATTTTATGAAAGAGAAGGAATTGTAGGAAAGGGAATGAATTTTAATGAAGCTGAAGCAGAAACTAAACTAGCTAGCTGCAAATTCAGTTTTGCTTGGTAGAATTAGTTCCCTTTTATTCCAAGATAAGGCTATCTTATTCATTAGATAGTGATTCCACCCATAGCATACAAATCAAACTCAAGCATTATTATTAGTTGTTGCCAGTTGCCACTCTAAATTTTCCATTCAAGGGATAAGCAAGAGAGGGTCTTAGTAGAGGAACCATCTTCACTAATCGCTTTAGCAGCAGCATCCTTATAAACTTGAATTCTTGTTCTGATTTCTCTGCCTTCATCACCTTCCATTACGCTCTTCACAATTCTAGAAACTTCCTCCTTCTCCACAACCCCATTATTATTATTTTCATTCTCTTTTGGCCTTACAGCAATCTTCAACTCCTCAGTTATCAACACAGCGTTCATTCTTTGCTCTGCAAATAGTGGCCACACAATCATTGGTTTCCCATGGACTATACTCTCAAGCGTCGAGTTCCAACCACAGTGAGTCAAAAACCCACCAGTGGACTCATGTTTGAGAACTTCGATTTGTGGGGCCCACGATGGGACCACAAGACCTTGATCTTTGGTTCTTTCAATAAACCCTTTTAGCAAGTAGTCAAGTGGGCCCTCCTGTTTAGAACTCAGATAAGCCGAACAAGATGATTCACTTGGAGCCCTAACGACCCACAAAAACTTGTGGCCACTCATCTCTAACCCTAAAGCGAGTTCGTGAAGTTGTTCAAGTGACAATGTTCCACCACTCCCGAAAGAGACGAATAAAACTGAGTTTCGTGGCTGTTTGTCTAACCATTTTAAACACTCTGAGTCTGACTCGGTTTTGCTGGTTAGTCCGATTTGTAAAATGGGGCCCAATGGATAAACGGGTGGGCATTTATTGTTGCTTTCTTTTAGGGCCCTTATTACCTCTGGTTCCAATTCTTGAAAGCTATTCACTATGATACTCTCAGCGAAATCAAGCCTTTTACAGAGATGAAGAATTGTTTTGTAGGATTCACTTGATCTCTCTTGAACTGTATCGAAGAGCCTTGCCTTGAAATGCTACGCAACCTGCATGAAGCAATTAAAGATCTTTAATATTTATTTTTAAGGAAATTATTCTTTTAATCCTTATAGTTTGAGCTCAATTATAACTCAACCCCTTTGATTTTGTGTAACTTAGTCTTTATAATTTTGATTTTATTGTAACTCAATTTCAAAGCTTTGACTTACCACAACTTGCTACAATTTGAAAACTTCTAGGCCAATATCGCAAAAAAAACTTTTAGGACAAAATTGTCCTATCTTGTCAACTTCAGGGAAATTTAGGGGAAAAAATAGTCATTCACTCCCTTTATAAATTAAGTCCTTAACCTTCATTATTTATATGATTTTATTTTTTAAAACATACAGACTAAATTATGAAATAGTTAAAACTGAAGTGATTGGTTTGTAGTCAGTCAAAATTTAGGGATTGAGTTACAACCGAGTCAAAATTATAGGGATTGGGATGCACCGAAATCGAGTAAGGACTGATTATAACTAAGTCAAAATTATAGGGATTGGGATGCACTAAGTCGAGTAAGGACTGATTATAACTAAGTCAAAATTATAGGAACTAAAAGATTAATTTTCTCTCCATTGTTTAATCTTCACTATTTACCTGGATAATTAATATGTAAGTTCTTTTTTTCAAATAATTTGTAATCAATTCCCTATTTTTTTTTTTTTTATCATGTATCTGCATCTTCTCTTTTATCACGATTTTTTAGCTTTATTAGATTTTTAACAAATCCCTATAATTTCAGGTGGCTGATAAAAAAATGATTATATATATATATATATATATATATATATAAGGATCTGACTAAAAACAAGTGAAACAATAAGCATAAAAAAAGAAAATAACCACATGGATTTGATTAAAACATGTGAAACTATATATACTTGACAAAAAGAAAACACAAACTATAAGTTGAAACTATAGAGATATATCCCTTGTTCACCCAATAATTTAAAAGAACTAAAGTTCACATGAACCCGAAAGAGAAAAAAAGATTCCTAACCTGGAAGTTTCAAAGGTTGTGATAAGTCTCTAAATCCAGCAGAAACCATCTCATGATCTTCATCAAGTTCAGGAAACTTGAGGCAGAAATACAGGGTAGTAACAGCCATAGGAAAAAAAACATATGACTTGAGGTTGAACTGATGCTTTGCGATCTCTAACACATCAACTGAGAACACATCGGCAATGATGGCAACGAGTTGATTCTGGGAACTCAAAGAGCTCAAAGCTTGAGAAAGTGATGGAAGAGAGAGTATTACAGTCTGATGGATTTGTGTTGCTGAATGGATGGCACTATGAGGGATGTCGTTTTTGTCAACATGTGGAAGAATAATGAAGTCAATGTGTGGTGGAAGAGATTGGAGGATGGAATGTGCAGCTGGAGAGGGAGGACCAAGCGTGGGGATGAGGAAAGTGAAGTGGAAGTGAGGGAGGTGAACGGCAAGTCGTTTTGCAAACTCAATGAGAGGAGTTAGATGACTAAACCCAGGACATGGAACCATGGCGATGCAAGGATTTCTTTTCTCCATGGATGGTTGATAGTTTAGACTCAAGGATTTAAACTCGTCAATGATTCTGCATATTGTGAATTCTAATTTATATAAATATATAGCAAGTGTATCATAATCTAACACATCTGACATTATATCTGCAAGTCTATCTAACAGTTAGTAGTGGCCTTCCCCAAAATCAAACTCCTACCTAGAAAAAAATCTGGTGCAATATTTGAGAATATAGTTAATGAAAAGCTATGCAACCTGAAAGGAAGTTTCATTAGTTAACCTCTGATATCTAAGGGTCAAGGAAAAATGTAAAAGTACACTTTTGTCTTCCAATTTTATGTAAGATACTACTCCACTCCTAAATGTTTGATCTAGTTTTGGCGCGAATTTTTGTTCTAAACCCAAGACTTTTTTCCATTTTATATCTTATATTTATTATTTTCCATCAAACTAATTTCTCGAACTTAAGAACTGATATATAATTTAATGTTACACATTTATAAATATTTTAAAAAGATCATGCCACATATGTTATTATTAAATAATTTATTTTAGCTTCATTAATCTCTTAATTTAGATTAACAAGTCTTACATTAAGAACTAAAAGAATATTAGTTTGGTCCCTTATTTAATAAAATATCTTTTAGTCCTTTAACCCTAACATTAGTAGCTTCGAATGAATTTTTTTCTGTACCAATTATTATTATTTTAAGAAATTAAACTTGAAATGTCAAGATCTGAAAATGTTTTATCAACATTCAACATTTCAATGTTAGCATTTTTTTTAGTTGGAATTACTGATGTTAGGGACACTTCATAAAATTATGGGACCAAAAAAGAAATCTTGTGTAAAGTTGAAACACCATACTTTTGCCAAAAAGATATTTTTGATAGCTATTATTTACATTAAAGAAGAAGAGAGAAAAAGTCTGTAACCTGGGAGTTTCAAAGGTTGTGATAGCTCTTGAAACCCTGTAGAAACAGTGTCATGATCGTTGTCAAGTTGGGGAAAACTGAGGCAGAAACACAGTGAAGTAGCTGCAGAAGCATAGTAAGCATATGATTTGAGGTTGAATTACTTGGCAATTTCTAATTCTTATACATCAACTGAGAAGAAATCAGCAATCATAGCAACAAAGTGATGAGTTCGAGATTGTAATGAGCTCAAAGCATCGCGAAGTGATGCAAGAGAGAGCAACATAGTTTGATGCATTTGTGAAGCTGGATGGACGGCAATTTGAAAGATGTCGTTTTGGTTCACTTGTGGAAGAATAGTGAACTCTATGTGAGGAGGGAGAGATTGAAGGATGGAATACTTATTTGTGGAGGGGGGCCAAGTATTGGGATGAAGAGAGTGACATACAATTGTGGATGGTGAACGGCAAGTCGTTTTTCTAGCTGTATACTGGGATTAGATGGCCAAAGCCTGGACATAGAACAAAGGCGACGCAGGAATTTGTTTCCTCCACGGATGATTGATTAATGGGTTGCTTCAGATAATTCTTCTTAACTTCGAGACTCGTGTATATATACACTTTTAAATAGATGGTTTAATTGGTAAATTGATGTAAATATATTTCTATTAAAAATTATATCGATTAGTCTTCTCCTCGGCTTGTTTAATTATTACTTATTTCAATGTATAAATTGCTAGTATGTTAATTATGTTTTGTCGGCTTGTGAGACTCTTTTTCTTTTTTGGTGAAAGGCTCTTTAATTGCTTTTAATATTTAATCATACAACTTTTTCTTTTTCATGCTAAGGGAGGCTAATCAAAATCAAATTTATTAATTAATTAATGAGTATATATGGACTTAGCTTTATTTTGATTTGTGGGGTACGTAAGATGGGGGAAATTTTCTTACTTGACCAATATTGTATTGCAGCAAGTGAAGATATGATAGATAATCCTTCCTACTTAATTATTAACAAATATATCAGCGTCCCTGCTTGACGTTCTATCTTGCTTTGATTATTTAAATCTGATGGCTATTGACGAAGAATACGATACGCAAATGCATGTGTGCTCCTCCTTTGATGGCTAAACATTTGATGACAGTAATGTTAAAAATTATCAATATTTGCTTTTTTTGCAATACAAGAAAATCTTTCAACTTGTGATACTTTATATATTCTGGTTACAGGTATAGATAAGCTTACAACGATAATGAGTTAGTACTCTCTCCAGTCATAAATATAAGAGATAATAGGAAGAGTTTTTTTATTTATTCTTAATGTATCTTAAATTCATAATTTTTTTTCCTGAACTTTACCTATTGATTGAACATTAGGCCATTTATCCTGATTTTCTTACATCATTTAAATAATGATACGCAACATTCTCGGTTCCACGCTAACCATTTTGTTGACGAGATCAGCAATCATATTTTAGATATGATCCCTGGAGAAGAAAAAGTTTATTTAGGTGTCGATAGTGTCTGCACGCAAGACCGGGCGCATACTTCCATAGAAGACATACATTCAGTGGAGTTCTTAAACATGCGTCAATGTTAGGTCTTTCAAAACACAAACAAAAGATTAAAGTGGGTGCTCCCATTATGCTGATGCGCATAATTGAACGTTAAATTATTGCTTTCAGTTGAGGAAGAAGCCAGACTACTCACAGTAGACATTAAGCTTGATATACTCTGCTTTGCAGCAAAGGAGCTTCCACTGAGTTATGCAGTTTCCAGTTTAGTCATCCCCGGTTTAGTAGACTAGATAAATACACTAATGAACTTTATCTTGCCCAACCTTTTTGACACAACATCCTCAGGTGAGGCAATGCACTCTCGTTTATTCTGTTACATAAGCTTTTCATGGTGGTGAAAAGAATCAGATCCGTGACGCCTTTGTTTGCTAAGGGTTGTGATTTATGAGTGTGTAAATGAGACCAATGCTGTCATATACAAAACCTTTCAGAGCCTATCTAATAATGCAATCTCATAGCAAAAGGCAAAAGATGAGAATCATCGGCCTTTCTATTGGTGTGCATGTCTTTAATTTTCACGAAATAATATTTATTGTTGTCCCTTCAAATGATACTGTGATCTATTTTAGTTAGTGAGATGAAAGAGAAAAGATCATTGTTTTGGGGATTCAGAATTAAAGCAAGGTATGCTTTTCACTTGTCTTGATTGGAAAATAACTGAATGAGGAGTATGTTGTGTTGTGCATTGAGGAAAACATCTGTTTAAATTTTTTGCTTTTGCTACTATTTCTGATCTGAATGAATGATATTGATTTATTAATTCTTTTTTGCTTTCTGCAGTTAAAGTTAGAAGATCCTTACACTCAAGGCTAGGATTGCCTTATGATCGGCCCTTCTAAGAATTGCTAATGCCTTGGATTTTTCAAGATTGAAAAGCAGTGAGAGTGAGTACCTAAAAAAGGGTAATAATCATGTGTAAATAATTTTTGTTCTTTTTGTTTTTGTTTTTTTGCGTTCTAAGGTGGTGATAATTATGGCTGCAGTTTCTTCATCCATTATCCATGTATTAACCTTGGCATTTTTTTGGGGCAACACCAGGTTCTACATTGCTCATAAAATTTGTTCATATTCTAAGTTAAAGATATCAGCATTTGTAATATGACTGAGTTTGTGAAACATTACAGATTGGGAAGCAATTGTAGACCGTTCACCCGATGAGTTACTCTTCTCAGTATCTGAGCATTGTTGATATGGAATATCAGATCTTAAATTTGAAAACACCAAAAGTCAAGTCCCAAAGCGCCGTGGAAGGGGAACATTCTCCTATGAAAAATGTGAACTTTGTAGTGGTCAGTTACTTAATATGTAACTTTATAGGAATACCTATATGTATCTGTATTATCTAATTTTGTTGAATTTTGTGGAATTCAAAGCTCTAATTTGTTCATACCAGATTGCTTTTGCCTTTTAGACTTTTTTTTTTTTAGTTCATTTTGGTCGAAACATTATAATTTGTAATATTTTATTTTTGTTATGTAAACTCTTATGATTGTTACAATTTATTTTTATGATATATAAGTTTTTTTATTTTCTAATTTTTTATATTTTTTAATGTAATTATTTTATTTTGTATGATTTTTTATATATTTTTTTAAAATTAATTAACATTTGCAAGGGAAAAAAATTTCCCTCACAAAATTTTCAAGTTTTGTGAGGGAAAGATATTCCCTCGCAAAATATTGGATTTTGCGAGGGAAACATCTTCCCTCGCAAAACTTGAAAACTTTTTAATGAGGAAACCTTCCCTCGCAAAACTTGAAACTTTTGCGAGGAACAATTTTTCCCTCGCAAAATCCAATTTTTTGCGAGGGAAGGTTTTTCCCGCAAAATTGTGGATTTTGCCGGGAATAGTGTTCCCTCGCAAATTCTGAAATTTGCGAGGAAAAGACATTTTTGCGACGGAAAATGGGTTTGCAGGGCCTTTTTACGACGGAACTTTTTCCGTTGCAAATTCCGCCGCAAAAACTGTTTTGCGACGGAAAATGGCGTTTCAACGAGGGAATTTTTCCATCGGAAATTTTTTTTTTTTTTTTTTTTTGGGTAGTGTGCGTAACATTCACAAGCCTAATAGGGCATGTAATGGCACCCGTTTAATTGCAACTAGGTTTGAGCAATCTTATTAATTGATTATAATTGTAATAAAATAAAATAAAGCTATGCTTTCACATCTCACCACATGTGACAATTGAGATATATTTTTCTTATCCAGTTAAATGACAAATATAATATCTGATAAAAAAATTATTTGAATTTCAATATATTTTGCCGTTAAAATATGAATTAATAAATAATAAATTATAACTAATGTATTGACGTGTTTATGCATCTAGGTCTTGATAAAGGGTTCGGACAAGTGGCTGAAAATGTTGACTTAGGGCAATAATCTATTAAAATGTTTATATTTTTAAGTGGTGACAACTTTAGTTGTCACATATTGTCAATTACTATGTTTTAAAATGTTTATATATTTTTATTGTCAAAAAATGTTTATATTTCTATAACTAACCCTCAAGAAATTTTGTTAGATTATTTTAATTATGTGATCACCACCATTATTAGAAAACAAAAGATTTTCCATGATGAATTTTTTGCGGCTTACTAAAAAGCATCCCAAACCATCAACTCAATGAAAAATGCTTTAAAAACATAATTTTAATCATTATATCTATAGCCATAGGCATTAAATAGAGATTTAAAGCCATAAAAAACAACATCAACAAAATCTATGGTACGTACTTGCTGTTGTGCTTATTAAGGACATTCAGCATATTTCATAACCTTATCACTTGAACCAACCCCCCCCCCAAAAAAGAATCTCCCCTTTCTAGTAGGCTTAGTACATACTTTTTTTTTTTTTTTTGTTCGAACGATACTTGTATTATCGAATATAAAGTCCAACAATACACCACAATAGACATACAAACAACCCTACCAGTACATGAACCAAAAACAAAACACAACAACGTACAAATTTAAACTACAACAGAACATCCATAAGCTCCTGCCGAATCACTAGAAGGACCAGGAACAAGACCATTAAAATTTATCTCTTGAGACTCCAAGGCTAGAATGGACATCAAGGAAGGTGATGGTTTGAAAACCCACCCAACCGGGCTCACCTCCTTATAAGCAATACCTGCTAAAAGATCAGCAGCTCTGTTTCCCTTTCTAGGAGAAAAGGATAAAATAAATCCAACCTTGTTTGCAAAGAGACAGATAATATCATGGATGATGCTTCTACTCCTCCAGTCACATAAAACAGAAGTTTTGGCATTCACAAAATTCACTAAATTCGAGCAATCGATTCAAAATTGACCTTGTCATGGCCCAAATCAACAACCTAACATGAGGGCCCTCTTGAGAGCTAGAGCCTCGGACATAAATGCGAGATATGGACTTGATTTTATCAATGAACCCCCACTTAAAAGTCCCAAAATGATCACGGCAGATGACACTAATTCCAGCAGCCCCCTTTCCTGAAACAAAGGCACCGTCAATGTTGAACTTCAGCCACCCCTCCTCTGGAGGTTTCCATCTAGGCCCACTAACCGATGGGTTAGGATCATTAGGAAGGGGTTGCGCCATCTCCCACCCGTCCCAAAATTCCACATTGCTCCTGGTAGCTGAAAAAATAACAAAATAAGGGTCCGATCAACGGCATTAAAAGCTTTCTCATTCCGTTGTTTCCAAATGAGCCATAACACCAACAAATTAAAGAAATGTCCCTGCAAGTAAAAGCTTGAGTTACAAATCATCAACCACCACGACCTAAAGTTGGTAACATTAGAGCAGCTAAAGCGGGCACCCAAGCTACACCCAAACCACACACAACGAGTCCAATAACAAAAGTGGAAAAATAAGTGTTCAATGGATTCATCAGCATTTTCGCAAACTGGACAGAGATTATTCCAGGCATGTTTCCTCCTAACTAAGGCACTATTAGTTGCAACTGCATTACTAAGGATGCGCCATAGAAATTGCTACACCCTAGGTATAGTTTTGATGCTCCAGGTGGACTTCCAGCAAGAGGGGGGAATAACAACCGACGGTCCAGCCTGCTGGTTTGGCACCGAAATCCTTTCCTTCTCGAAATGATACCCTTCCTTGACTCTATACTCACCATGGGCTGATTTGGTCCACACCAATTTGTCGTTTATCCCATTCTCAGGAATTTTAATTATAAGTATGGCATTAATGGCCTCTGGAGTAATCAGATCTGCAATAGGGTCAAGGGACCACCTCCCATTCACAATCAAATCATTCACTCTTCCATCTGTAACAAAGGGATTATCGCTGTTCTGTGGCTTCTCAGGAAGAGAAATCCTAGGAATCCACTTGTCTTCCCATATTCGGATTGATTGCCCCGTTCCTAAGTCCCACTTTAAGTCTTGTTTCAGAAAATTCTTGCCAATTACCGGACTTGTCCAAGCACCAAGATGCCACGGGACCCTTGGTTGCATCAACAAATTCAGCCTCCGGGAAGTATACACTTTTGATGACTTTAGCCCAAAGATCATCCGGACGGGTAATAAGCCTCCAAGCCGTCTTTGCTAATAAGGCGTCGTTCATGATGGCTAAATCACGGAATCCCATACCTCCTTGACACTTTGCAGCTGTAAGCGTCCCCCAAGCCCTCCAATGAATACGCCCACCAAAAGCATTCCCCCCCCCCACCCGAAATTAGCAACTAACCCATGAATATCCTTGCACGTTTGGAGTGGGAATTTGAAGCAGTTCATAGGGTACAAAGGGATAGCCGGATGATGACTTTAATGAGTACTTCCCTACCCGCCGGAGATAGAAACTTGTGTCCCAAACTTTGAAGCTTATTCGAGACACGCTCACGAATATAAGCAGCTGCCTGTTGCTTTGTCTTCCCCCATATGCTTGGTATGCCTAGGTACTTTTCGGTCATCGAAAATGGGTATTTGCAGCAAACCTCCTACCTCCTTTGCACCTCATCCGTCAGTGTTGGCTAAGAAAAAATGTTGGATTTATCCAGGTTTAGGGTCTGACCAGAAGCCTCACAATATTGCTTCAGAATCCTTGCTACTTGTTCACAGTTATAACGGCTAGCACTCACATAAACAAGCGCATCATCTGCAAAAAAACTATGTGTTAAAACCGGGCAACTCAGACTTAATTTTATTCCTCAGAGGACCCCCCTTTCTTGGCTCTTGGTAATCATTAAGGACAGAACCTCCGCAACAAGAATGAACAGGTATGGGGATAAGGGATCCCCTTGGCGGAGACCCCTACTAGGGGAGAAGGAGTTCACATTGGCTCCAGATAGGCAGATATTCAAGTGAACAGACCTCACACACTTCATAACCAAGCTAACCCACCCCGAAGCAAAGCCAAACCGAAGTAACACTTGCTCAAGGAACACCCATTCAACTCTATCGTATGGCTTAGTACGTACTTGCTGAAGTCAATTTTAAGAACAATTATTTTAACCTAGTTTATATATATATATATATATATATTTTTTTTTTTTATGTTCTCAAATATAATTTTTTTTAGAACAATCATTCAAACAGTTTTTTTTTTTCATTATATATTTTTCTTATTAAAAAAAGAAGAAAATAGAGCATGAATGAATGAGATTGTTAAAAACCAAAAATTGAATGAAGATCGGGCACTTGCAACCGAAAGATTCTCTAACTCGGTTTCTTCATTGATTTTATTCCCAACAATCTCACCCTATGATACCATACCTCTCGAAATATTGAGAGAAGTTTGTAATTAGAAAACTGTCTCAAAAACCACTCCTTCCGTCTATAATATAAGTCAATTTTTGTAACATTACAAATTTTGGGACTAGAAGATTTGGATTAAGACTTAGATAAATAGTCTCGCTAAGCTAGTAGGAGTCAAAAGTCTTAAGCTTATCAAAAGTCTTAAGCTTATCATGAAGAAAACTTAAAATAATTATTAAAAAATTATTTTGGACCTCAAATATTATTTTGAGAATATAAAAATATTATGCGGGGATTAATGATGAAAAATTTGGCCAAAATAGTCTTAAAGCTATTATTTGGAATTTAATGCCTATTTTCCTAATTATTCAAGGAAAAATAGTTGGATAATAAATATTAGCCTAAAAATTTAAGAGTCAATATTTTAATGCCTAGAGAAGCTAATTGAAGAAGAAAAATCCTTCTATGGGATTAAGGATTAAATACTAACACCTATCCATTGTTTGCAATTAAATGAGCAAATGACCAAGTTGCAAACAAAAGCTACATAGGGGGTCAAAGAGGATCAAATAAGATTATTTTGGAAAATGCGCCTCACACTCCTCTTCATACACTCCTCTTCATATTATTTGGACAATACACACCACATCCTCTCGTCCCTCTCTAAAACACAACACGCACACCCCTCAACCTCCTTGCATGCACGACAGATCACACTCACTCTCTCACTTCACCAACACATATTTTCGGACACACACACACTCCTCTCCTCTCATTTTCATTTCCCCATTTCCCATCCAACCAACAAGACTCAGAGAGAGAGCGAGAGAGAGTGACAGATCGAGAAAGCCAGAAAATGCCGAGAAGAAGGAGGAGGTCATTGGAGAAGGGAAGACTGGTTAGAACTTGCATGCAATCATGGAATCCCATTAAGGTGAGTCTCCTAATCCCTTTTCTATTATAATTTCAGCAGATTAGTGTGGATTTTGAGAGTAAATGGCTACTAAAATTTTCTTGGTAAGAGTTTCATTCACTTTGTAAGAAGAGCTTGTAGATTTGATTTATTCACGTGCATGTCGGTTTGAAGCATAATTTGAGGTTCTTTGGCTCTACATGTGACTCACTGAAGCTCAACTTGAATATATGGGTCTAAGGTGTCGGTTTTCTGCAAGATAAGCCATGATTTTAAGGTTACATGTCCCTTATTTCACCATGCATGTCTATTTCAAAAGCTATCGTTTGAGTTATTCAGTGAAATTTGTGTTAGTTCTCAAAGTTTTGATGATGACAAGATTAGAAAATGATTAAGCTTTTGAATTAGTGAATATTGCCCATGTTAAGTATATACTTGAGTATGGCTTCTTGATTACTCGAGTACGCTCAATCTAACAATATAATGTACTTAAGTGTTTGAAGGACGCTACTCAAGTAAAGGATCAATTGTACTCGAGTATTGTATCAGATGAAGTTGCTGTATTGATCTTAAGCAATGGTACTCAAGTATGCATATTTTGTTACTCGAGTATGAGTTAAACCAAAGCAAAGTTCAAAACCAAGGACCTTATACTTAAGCACTGAGAATTGATTACTCGAGTATGCATTCCTGCCTACCCGAGTACAGAAGTCTTTTGTTAAAGCATTACCTTTATCAAAATGTTACTCAAGCAAATGGTAAGCAGTACTCGAGTAACGTACTCGAGTAAAGGTATATTGTTACTCGAGTACCACTGTTTACATCTGATATTTACTCTTTGTTTGAAGTATACCCAAGTACACTTTAATTGTTACTCGAGTACAAGTAAGATATTGCTTGAGTATGGATATCTCTATCTCATAATTTGTTCTCTATTTGTATGGTACTTGAGCAAGATTTCCTTATACTCGAGTACTGATTGGCTAATGTTTTTTACTTGGTGTATTCTTTCAGCGAAGAATAGATGCTACTCGAGTAAAGGGATTTGTTACTCAAGTATGATTGTTAGAATCCTTCTCATTAATCACCATAATTATTACCTGATTCATAGGGATCTACGCGTCTACTTTACGCGTCTACTTTATTGTTATTTATTTCACGCGTATCATATCCCTTGATCCTAGCTCCATCATATTCCTTGATTCTAGTTGCATCTAGTTTAGGAAATATTTTCCTTTTATGATAATTTATTATGAGTTATGATAATTTATTATGAGTTATTGTATTGCCTATTTTATTGTATTGCCTATTTCATTGTAACGGCTCTTTCCCTATGAGCCTATATATTGTAACCTTTCTACCTTGAATAATATACTGAAACATAGAGTGTTTTCTCTACATCTTCTCTTCTACATTCCGCAATAATGATCAATGATGAAGCCTCTGGTATGATCCTGCTACAACGTGACTCAAGTAAGGGTAACTCTACTCAAGTAAGATACTCGAGTAAGAATTTGGCGCTACTCGAGTAAGACCTTTCGTTGAGCATGCGCGAAGCCATTTTTAAATGACTACACGAGTAAGGCGGAAGGGCTACTTGAGTATGAGCCATCGCAACTTTAAACCTTTGTTATAACAAGTATTCATAAATTTGAATAGTTTGATTATACATTTGTTTCTTCTTCAATATCACTCAAACCTAATTAGACTATTACTAATCAACTTTTTGTGTAAGTTTCAAATGATTATTGAATGGTTTAACACTAATGGACGAAAAGCAATTCTATGTGTCAAAAGCATTTAATTCTTGTGTATAAAACAAAGCCAACAAATAAAATGAAGCCTCGTAGTAGACAAAATCATTCCTTCGAGGCATACCCATTCCGGCAAATGTTCTGAGTCAACTTCTGAGCACGAGTAGGTCGACGGCAAGTGAATTTAATGAAGCAATATTCAACTGTGCCTAATTGAACCTATCTGCGTCTAACGGAAGATTAAAGAGTCTCAGTGGCTATATTCAAAGCTCTTCAACGACATTAATGGAAGTTGATATAAAAGCTCATCACATCAATTCCGCCACCTACCGAAACTCTGCGCATTCAATTCGACACTATTGCAATTTTTTTTCATTCACTTCATTTAATATCTTTGGATATTCTTGTACTTTGTTGATTATTATACATCTACTCGGTTAGGAGTTTAAACACTTTCTTAATTATTTGTTTATCGGATTTTTCTAAAGCTTTAATGAGAGTTTTTCTAACATCCCAAAAAATATCTTTCTCTCTCTACTCTCTCCTCTCGTTGAAACTGAAACAAGACTCTTGAAATAGTATCCGTGAGCAAGGTAGTTAAAAACGAGTTTTTACCTAAAAACGGAAGGAGAATGAAAAATCATAAAACATAAAATCGTAATACTAAACATAGATTTTACTTGCATATATATATATATATATATTTAAGAAAAGTAAGGAAAATTCTTAATTTATTTGTTTAAAGGATTTATATTGATCCTTCTTGTTACTTTTCGAATAGGAGTGTAACATCCCGAAATTTGAGCCCTAAGAATTAAGAAGGAAGCTTCAAGAAGTTTGACACAATTGATCTTATATATGAGATAAGTGTAAAGGCAATTTGGTCAAAATAATTAGGGACGAGAAGAGCTTGTTTTCCCAAGTCATATAAAGCTCTCTAAACACTCTCTCTTGTATGCACATTTCAGCCAAAGAGAGCCCAAAGAGGGGGGAAAAAAAAGGTCCACACATATTCTAACTATATGGTTACAATGGAATGGAATGACAAAGAGTGTAATTATGAGACTTGTTGGAGGTCAATTATTTCCCTCTTCTTGCAGATGTTGAGGACCCTTTTAATTACCATTAAATCACTCCCATTCCTCTCATTTACACGCAAACACACCCACATGCTGTGTTTTTGCGTTTAAATGCCACCGCCGACCTTCTCTCGTATAGTACCTCTCCTCCTTCTCCGGCGATGCCGATTTCCTATTATCTCCACCGGTTGACCGAAGCATCGCCCCATCAAAACTCCTGCACCCAACCATCCTTTCCCTTCAGATTAGATTGGTGCGCCTCTGCCTCTAGAGTGGACTCCTTTGCCTTTGGATTTTTTTTTTCGCCAGTAGAAATGAAAGACTTTGGACAGTCGGCGAGAACGAGATTAGGGCAAGTTTTTTTTCTACTTTTTTCAGAAACGCGGCGTCTTTACGTTTTTACGTTTAAATGCTACGTTTTTTGCGAGATGGACCTAGAAGAAGGCTTAGGTGATGGTGAGGAAGAGCTTCAAGGTGCTAATATTGGAGGTAGTGTGCAGGTGCCAACAGATTTATTAGAAGGCATAAACTTCATATCTAACACCCAACTTAGTGCACCTAATGGTTCAACAAGCATTAAGAAGAGAAAGAGGGGCGAAAGAGTAGATGCATGAAAGAAGAAAAAAACGTCATCCATGAAACAAATAGTAGATGTTGTTAGTGTGATAGCTAACGCATATAAGGATAATGCATATGTCCTTAAAAACATCTCGATGATGATGATCGAACGAATGATCTTGTAACTGAATTATTTACCCTTCCGGAAATTGCTGGTGACAGTAATTTTCAAAGGCAATGTTGTAATATGATGATGCACTGAATGCCTCGCAACATGTTTGTTGGCCTAAAAAGAGATAAATGTGCCTTGATGGAATGGTTGCGTGCCTACAATAGTCCATACTGGCAGGCTGGCCCGAAGCACTATTATAAACTTTGAATTTACATAGTACTTTTGTATATTATATGACAAATTTATTTAATTGCACTTATGATTGATAGCATGTTCGACTATATAATATGAATTCACTTGCAACATGTATAATTGGTATTGATTCGGGTAAGTCTTGGCCTTCACATAGGTTTTATTATCCATGGAAAGTTTGAGTGGTGAGGCTATTTCGGGCGGAACGGTGGAAGTAGGATTGTCTCATGAACAAAAAATGTCCCTATAAATTGCTATTATAAACGAATAGATGACAAAGTATGCATGGATTGGTAACTTGATGGCTGAGTATATCATGCCTTATGTTTGCAAAGAGCCACATATAACTAGTAAGGAAACATGACCAATATAGGTGCAGGAGGTGTTGCAAGGCTATGATGTAGTGTGTCATGAAAATTTTTGAGTGGAAATACGTGTATATTTGTTCACGTATGTTCTAAATTGATAGAACAAGGATTATGGTACACTCAAAACATCAGAGTTGAAGAAATTTTTGCCATGTTCTTATATATAGTTAGACATGGACGAGGAAATAGAATCATCCAGGAACGATTTCAACATTCGGGTGAAACTGTTAGTAGGATTTTTCACAGGGTTCTAAATGCTTGTCAATCTCTCAATAGAAAATATCAAACCGCTTGATCCAGAGTTTCATTAATGTCACCCAAAAATAGGTAATGATATGTGATATTACCCATATTTTAAGGATGCAATAAGAATAATTGATGAAACTCACATCGGTGTGTGGTCGGCCCGATCAAAGCAAGACAAATATATTGGAAGAAAGAGATATCCAACACAGAATATCATGGCCGTCTGTGATTGAGATATGTGCTTTACTTTTGTGTTGGCAGGATGTGATAGTACTGTAAATGATGCTCATGTCTTCCAGACTGGGATCTCCACTCCAACTATGAATTCCCCCTATCCACCTAAAGGTATATCTTCGGCACCCTCATTCAATTACATTAATTTCAGTTTTTATTTCACATTTCCTATAATTTCACCATGTCAAATAAAGTTCATCATTTATCAGGGAAATATTACTTGGTCGAAGCTAGCTATCCAACACCAGTTGGATATATTGGTTCGTATACACGTGAGTGTTATCACCTTCCAGAATTCAGGCAACACTCGGAATTTCGATATCCAAACAAGTACTTCAATTTTTATTATTCGAGTTTGACGTGCACGATAAAAAGGATATTTGGAGCATAAAAGAATAGGTTTCACATCTTGCAAGATATGTACTCCTTTGAAACACAAGTCCACATAGTTTACACAACAATGGCTATACATAATCTTATTCGGAGATATTCCCAATCCGATGTAGATTTTGTTTAAGCTGAACAAGGAAATATGGGTGATAAAAATAATGATGATCCACTTGATGTAACACCCGCGTCAAATATTCATACATTATCTTCAATACAAATGAATCGTAATCATGATAGAATCAGAGACCAACTTGTAGGGGATAGGTTTATTTAAGCACTTTGTAGTGTGTTGTAATTTTTTAATGGTAATTTTACTTTTTTTTTAGCAAATTTGCATTTAAATTTAATTTTGGGTTAAGTAGTAAATATGTTCCGGAAGTATACATTTAGTTGCAATGTTGCCTTGTAAGTTTTTTTGGTCTCAAAGTCTTAATATCACCTCGAAAGTATAAAAATGTAGTAACGTTGCCTTTTCCCAAAGGCAATGGCATGTGTGCGTGCGTGCCCTTTTAGTCATTTTCCATTTCAACTAACTCTTCAAAAGCTATGCCAAACAAGAGCCGAAAAAGTTATTTCTGTCACCCCATCTTAAACACAAATCACATCTACAATTTGAATTGTAGAAAAAAAAAGTCCATCTGAAAAAAAGATCACTTCTACCACCGCTATCTTAAACAGACACTTGGCCTCTTCCAGTTCCAGCCATAAAAAAAACTTCACCAAACACTTCTAAAATTCCAACATGTAGAACACCAATAAAAGTGACCAATAAATACTGAATAAATAAATGTTCGTGTTAAATATGAACCAAGAGGCACAGGAGAGAATCTCGTTGTGGTGCAGGAATGTGGAGGATGACCGACGATAGCGTGGAAGAGGAAGTCGACAATGAACAGTGATGGAGGTGTTGAAACGAAGCTCTCTGATCGCATTGTCTCTCTGTTCTCTCACTACCGGAGGTTTCAGTGGATAAGGGGAAGTGAAGTCTTGGGAGAGTGAAGGTAGAGGAGGAAGAAGCGGACGGTCCTTAAGGTTTAGATCAACCTATTGCTCTGCTTCTCAATTTCTGATTTGCTTCTCCATTATGTAGCTCCAAAAACTTGCGGCGGTCGAGCTTGAAGAAGGTGAAAAGAGGATGGAAAATGTGAGGACAGAGGAAGGAAGGATGATAATGGTGATGGTATGTGATTCCTATTCCTTCCCTCTTCTTCCTACGCTCGGGTCTGAGCTTTGAAGCTTCCTCTTCTTTTCGTTACAGGTCGCCGCCTTCTCTGCTCAATCTCGTATGCTTTTCAACAATTTCAGACCTAATTGTGTAGACAAAAATGCTGTAGTTTCAACTGGACCGTTCTGTCATTTTTCCAATTTGTGGGACTAAAATGTCATTTCTGAAATTCAAGCCACAAACTCAGTTTTAATCAAATTTTTCAAGCACTTAGAATTAAGAAGAATCAAACCAACATCAAATATTCTCAAAAATAAATTATTAAGAGTATTGCAATTATTTTGACAATTTTAACCTTTTTAATCATAATTTAATTTATTTACTCTTAATCTGAATTAATCACAAAGAAGGCATTTTAAACTCAATTATTATGACAAACATATCAAATAAAATATTAAAATATATAATAAATATCAGGATTTGTCATATATGTGTCTGGACATATATGTGTATATGTATATATGGGGTGTTTGTGTGTTACTTTTTGAGATTATACTATTAAGAACTAGTTAGTATCATATGATGCTCATGCATTTGGTCATTCTAGTATATATCTCTTAGCGCTCCTGTTTAAATTAGAATTATTCTTTGGTTACTAGGATTTCATATCTCACATTTTCTTTTAACATTTTTCAGGTTAAAGCTCTTCCCGGATAGCATTGGAGGGGTGGTGTTTCATGCACAAAAGTCAAGATTGGGCTAATCTTGGTATTTGATCTCTTCAGACAAGTTTATTGCTTTGCAGAATTGTTGAGATCTGTAATTTGCTTTCTTGTCGTCCATGAGCTTGATCTCTCGTACATGGGCTCTATTTGATTGTGGGTGCTTCATATGTCATTGTTGGATAGTAAATTAAGGATATATAATAAACATGAGTAGGTATTCGGAAATAATACAAAAACCTTGCCAAAGGAAGTTGGCATAGATGGTAAGGGATTTGTTCAAGTCCCAAAGGGATGTGTGTTCGATCCCCGTTGCTGTCGTTGGGACTCCTTTAGTAGGCGATCTCGTAAGTTCCCATTAAGTGTTCAAAGAGTCCGGGCCATGCCCTGGCCTTAGTGGGAGGACCGATATCGAACCCCTCCAAAAATTTATTTATATTTATCAAAAAAATAATAATACAAAAACCTTGTGTAGATTGGATAAATAAAATATTAACAATCTTTCATGACAAGTCAAAGAATATTAATTAGTTAATGTATTGTCTTTTTAAGCATACCAAAAGGAGTTATTTAGACCTTTTACTTATCAATTTAGTCTAAATTTTCATTTTCATTACTTTATTCGTTTTTTCTATATTTTTGGTACAATTTCATTTTTTTCGGCTGCACATCTTTAACTGTGTATTCAGAAAAGTTTATTGGTTTGTTATTACCGAAAAAAAAGTTTATTGGTTTGTTGTGTTCGAATACTAGAAATATTGTATTGCAGTTTTTTTTTTTTTTTTTTTTTTTTTTTTTTTTTTTTTTTTTTTTTTGTGCCACCACCCGGTTCATCAAAACCTTCGGTTCCGACTAATCCGTTCGGGTTCTGCAGTGGCAAGCACGACCCTCCTAACAGTGGTAGCTCCATACAAAGCGGATTACAAATGCGTTACGCAGCTCGAACCTTAGATCTTTTAAGGGAATCCAGTGCCACATTCCACTAGACCAACCACCTGTTGATTACTGTATTGCAGAATTGTTGACATTTGTAATTTGTTTTCTTGTCATCCATGGGCTTGATCTCTCTTTATGGGCTTTATTTGATTGTGGGTTGTTCCATATCTCATTGTTGGATAGTAAATTAAGGATATATAACTATTTGGCATAGCATAAGGGATCCAAAAGCCCAACGGCCATAAAAAAAGCCTAGAGAGGGAAAAGTAGGTGTTTGGCATAGCTTTTGTTTGTGATGGCCTTCTGGTCACTTATGATAGAAGCCACAAATTGCAGCTTCTCCCACAAAAAAGTCACTTCTCCTACCGTCATTCCTAACACAAATCACATTTAAAATCTAACTTTTATTCCTATCTTTTGCAAAAGTCAGATTAAGAATAGGTCATTTCTACCACCACTATCCCAAACGAGAGTAGGTATTTGGATATAATACACAAACCTTGTGTAGATTCGATAAATAAAATGTTAACAATCTTTCATAACAAGTCAAAGAATATTATTTAGTTAATGTATTGTCTTATTAAGCATATCAAAAAGAATTATGTTAGACCTTTTACTTCTCAATTTAGTCTAAATTTTCATTTTCATTACTGCATTCCTTTTTATTTTTTTTTTTTTTTTGGTATTTGTGCTACAATTTCTTTTTTCTTTTTTTTGGCCAAACTATAACCAATGGAAGAGGAAGGAATAAGTAAAATGGAAATCAAACCACAATATCTATGAAAGAGAGCCAATAATGGGACAATATAATTATTTATGTATAGCCGCATGCATATAGATCAATATTAGTTCTAAAATGAAATATATTGACTACATAAAAATTGTTGCCGCAAAAAATGGAAGAAAGTTTCTAAATTGTGAATCTTTGTTGCCTTTCTAGGCAAGATAGATTGATGTTATTCCTACTCATGCTCACATTTTTATTTGGTGCCAATTAAATTTGTTGCTTCAAATGTTGAACTCTATCTGTTCATCAAATGACTCGTTATATATCAAGTAAACAGCTATTTTCACCAGTGTATCCATTGCCAAAAACTGCTATCACCTCCACTTGGTCATTAGATTCTAGATTTGATATTATTTCCTTCCTCTCAGCTTCTTCAAATGAAGTCAGTGAATCTTTCTTGTAGCGCAAAGTAGTTGACTTTGTATAATTTATGATTATCAAGCTAATTATTACACATGATTCATCTACCATGATACCCAAATCACCTGAGAGGGGATATACGCAACATATAGTCATCCCTTTTAAATGATCATGACCATTAGCTGGAGGCACCTTGAATTTTACAGAATCTCCTTTGCCCTTGAATGTTAGCCAATACGGATAAATTTCATCTGGGAGGATACAATCATCACTATACTTTGTGAGATTCAGTCCCTGTACAATGACAAAACACAACTTGCACGCAAAAAAAAAAAAAAAAAAAAAAAAAAATCCAATTAGAGAGATAACCTGTGAAACACTCTTTGAAAGTGTATAAAAGACTTGAGAATTCCTTCCAATTTGAATTAAAAGATGTTCCAAGCAATTTTCAAGCCTAGAGATGTCCATACAATTTTTTGTGGCACCATACAAGGAATTAGGAGTCTCCAATTTATCTTCCAGCAAAAGTTTTTGTCGCTTTCGTACACTACTTGGGATTGTTGAAGGACCACGCATATCACAAAAAATTGATGATGGCAGGTCCTCATGCGTTGGACTAAATGGTAGTGGAATTTTTGTTGGGGACATCCAAGACCAGTAGAGAGAAGGAATCACATGATGTGATAATCCTTCATAACCACAAATAGATAAATATAAAAGGCTTTTTAATTTCACTATAGAAAAGGGAACTTGTTTTATTGTAGGAGCTATTAGAGTTGTCAAAGATTTCATTTGCTCTATGTCCTCCTCTAGCTTTTCAATCATCACACAACCAAAAAGAATGAGAGTTTTTAAGCATTTTAATCTATAAATACTTCTTGGGAGACTGAGAAGGCGAATACAATCCTCCAAATCTAGTAGAAGAAGTTGATCAAGAAGCCAAATAGAATGATGTATCATGGACAAACTTGGACAATCTTTGAGGATCAACTTTTCAAGATTTGGTAGTTTTGAAAAATCAGGAGTTTGCTCCAAGTATGTAGAGTGGCTGAGATTGAGGATTTTCAACATCTCCAATAGCTACAACGAAAACATTTAATTTCAAAGGGGAATTTAGATGAGCATCTTGAAAATAAATAAATAATAAAATACATGGAAACAATTATATGTAAAATTCTTCTTCTAAACCAAAAACTCTAGTGATATTCTTAGATGGAGAGAAAATGAGAGAGGAAAGAAAAGTGAGGTGGAAATGCGGGAGGAAGGAAAAATTTCCCCTACTTGAATATGAGAGAAAATGTGGGGGAAATGGGGTGGGTCTCACACCCATTTTTTCTCCCGAACTCTCTCCACAAGTGGAGAGATTTTGAGAGAAAATGTGTTGTCCGAATCTACTCCCTACAATATGTCTCACGGTCTTTTTCCCACATACATAGGTATATTTTTCCTCATACGAGTTGTTTTTTATTTTTTATTTTTTTTTTTTTTATTCTACATAACATATTGCATGATTTTATAAGTAAGAGGGGTTTTTTTTTTTTTGGCAACATATTTGAGAAGAAAACTTTTAAAAACAAATAATATTTAAAACAATTGTTTTATTAGTTTTTGTATGTTAATTTTTTTTAAGAATGTGTTTACTTTTTTTATATTACACTTTAATCATTCCATTTTTAAATATATTTTTTATTAGTTATTTATAATGTTGGATAATGTATAATCTAAGAAAGGTAACACATGATTTACTATGATGTTGCAAATTTGCAATGTATAGTTCTTAAGATCAAATGTGAACTAAAGATAGTATATATAGCACCTTTAATCTTCAATGGTAGAAAAGGATAGATTCATTTAGAAGCTATGGGGGAAAAATCTAAAATAAGATCTATCTAGTATGGAATCTTTTCAAATTTTCTACTTTTTTTTTTTTAAGTTATGGTTTAAGAAGCCGACAAACTAAGTATTAATTTACATACCAGGGGTTCCTTCCACACTTGTCTGAGGTTGCTGTATTTTAAGTCGATAGCAACTAATTTCTGTTGATAAAAGTTGTTAGGAATGTATTTTATGGAAAGCCATGCCAGTGAAGCCATCTGAGTTCTCTACTGATGTATTCGTAGTCTCCTCTAAGTTGTACATCTTCAAGATGAAGTAATCTGAGTCTCTTCATCATCTTGAATGTTTCTGTTTGAAAAAGCATTTTTTTATTTTTTGACAACTTCAAAGACAATCCTTCAATAGCCTCTGTTCCCTGCAACAATAAAAGCATATTGAAATGGATCGAAGGATGCACTTGTTTTATTTTTTTTGTTAAAAAGCAATAGAGAAACATACATGTCAAGGTCAAGCTTATAGAGCATGTGGATATAGAATGACTTTTAAAATGCATACAATAAGAGGCGAAACCTCATGGTTTATATGACCAATTAATTGATGCTCTTTTGCACTTCTTGCAATACATGTTAACAAGAAACAATAAATAATGTTAGATATAAAAGTACCTACCATGTGTTCTAATAATACTGCAAGTGCAACCTCATGATCCCACAACCTACTTCTCTTCCCAAGCTTTTTTTGAGATTGTTCACGAATTATTTCTCTTCCCATATCCCGGACCAAATCATGCATACCAAGCATGTTCTTCTCATCAATGGTTACAAGGCTTCGCTCCACAAGGGTTTTGATTCCAATGTCAGCAAAAAAATCCACAACCATTTAATATATGTGACACATCATTTTTGTCCATCCCAATAAAGAAGCAAGATATATCAAGGAATATTTCTTTCTCCAAATCATCTAAACCATCAAAACTTATTTTTAGCTTCTTTTGTATCATGTCATTGGGGATTTTTTTAAGTTTCTCCAATACACTCTTCCATTCCTGCACTTCTCTACTAAATAAATAAGAGCCAAGGACTTCAAGAGCTAATGGAAGCCCCCCAGAGTATGCAACTATATCTCTTGAAAGTTCAGTGAAATCTTCTTCAGGACTTTCTTGTTTAAATGCATGCCAACTTAAAAGCTCAATAGATTCCCTTTCATTCAAATTCTTCATTAGATAAACTCCACAATCCACTTCATGAAGGAGGCGTTGATCTCTAGTTGTGATTATTATTATACTTCCTGGTTTGAACCAATCACGACTTCCAACTAAAGCATTTAGTTGGGCCGACTCATCCACATCATCAAGTACAACCAGTGCCTTTTTATGGCGAAGTCTATCCCTCAATGTGATTTTTCCTGATTCAATGCTATTTATCTTCATTTTTGTAGTCTTACATATTTCAGAAAGAAGTTGGTTTTGTAAGTTCACTTGGTCCTTTTCTTTATCCCAAACTTCTCTGATCTTTGGAAGGTAACTTCTTCTTTCAAACGTGCTACCAATTTCATTATAAATGGCTTTGGTAATAGTTGTTTTGCCTATGCCCCCCATTCCCCATATCCCTACCATGAGAACATCTTTGGATTGATGGTTTTGGAGCATCATGATCACTTCTTGCACACGATCATCCACTCCTACTGGGTGCTCTACAACAAACAAGTATTTCTTGTCTAGTATATCACAAACATTCTCGACAATCATTTTGACATTTTCACTCTCGTCTCTGTGAATCAAATAAGCATAATAGGAAATGATAATTAGATATATGAACATTCACAACAATAGCTTACATTTTGAAAGCTACATGTGTTTGGAGAGGAGATATCATTAATAAACTATAGATCAAAGAGAAAGGATCAAGTTTGTGGCAACGATAGCAAGAGAAAATATATTTTAAAAAATCATTATTTAATTGCAAAACAAATATGGGGAATTACAATAAGGTACCCAAAAAAGACTTCATTATCAAGAACTCCCAATGACAACTGAGGAGCATAAACTTGTTGTCACTTGTGTGGTCGCATACTTCTCAATTGTTAATAGACTTTTGGGTAATTAAATCTCTTCATATAAACAATTAATTGTAGGCTTGATAATACATTTATGGAAACTAGGAGTGGAACAATCCATATGCTATATGGATTTTCCTTGATATCTAACATAATGAATGAAAGGGTCCTTGAAGAACCATAGGGTGGACGGAAAATCCTTAGACTTGAGAATTTCATAACATGCAACTTTCAAAATGTGCCTAGTAGGAAACAAGAAAAAGTGCATTGTGTTCAAAATAATATGGCGAGTGATATTCTAAGTATTTCAAATAATATACATATACATATACATATAAACACAAATCAGGTATCTATAACAAAAAGAGTAAGAAGTTACCTAGAACCCAGTACACTGATCCCTGCAATGCATCCAGCCTCAACAAGGGCTGTCTTCCAGTTGGAAATTTGAACTTCTGATGGTGAAATTTTTTGTATAAGATTTTTAAATGCTTCTCCAAAACTAGAAGTTTGATTACGAATTTCTAATGGAACCACATCATAAAACACAGGCAGAAGCCCCTGATCATTTGATTTACGAATCTTCATGATTATTGATAATTCCTCCAAACACCATTTAGATCCAACATATTCCTTAGAGAAGATGATGATTGCAATTTTTGAACTTCCCATTGCTTGCAGTAGTTCCATTTTGATATGTTTTCCTTTGGGAAGCTCAACATCATCTTTGAAAACATTAATGCTGGCATTACATAGACTGAATAGAGATGTGAAGTAAAAGTTGCCCGAGTGTCACCCTTAAAACTCAAGAACACCTCATACTTATGACCTGAATGTTTTATTCAAAAATACATAATATCAATAAAGTAAATTCCTATTAAATTAATATGATATAGACATTATTATTCTTACAAATGAATATTATACAATATTAGAAATATTACGAATGATAGTATTAATTATCATTGCTATATGCATGTTTGATATATAATATGTGAAGCACATAAATGCATGCATCCCACAAAACCGTAACCTACCTCGATTCGGAAGCTCATTTTGTGAACTTTCATGTATTATTTGTCTTCCCATGAGTTGCAACAGATTATGCATTTCAAGTTTGTTGTTCTTGTCAATGGTCACAAGGCTTCGGTCCACTAGGGCTCTTATCCCAATGCTTGCATTACATCCACGACCATCCAACTTTTGGATACATCATTTGTGTCCTCCCCAATATAAAACAAAACTATATTTAGAAATATTTCTTTTTTGCTATCATCTAAAGAGTCAAAACTAAGCTTTAGTGTGTTGTATATTTGAGGAGGGAGAAGTGTGCTTAGTTTCATCAATGCTGACTCCCATCCTTCCAATGACTTCCCAGCGAAAAAAGTGCCATGGACTTCAAGAGCTAGAGGCAGTCCCTCAGCATAAGCAACTATTGTTTTACTATGTTGGATGAATTCTCCTTCAGGACTTGCTTGTTTAAATGCTTTTTTACTAAAAGTTGAAGAGACTCATGATCGCTCAAAAGTTTCATGCTATATACCAGGTCCACTTTAAAGGCCTTAAGTAGATGTAAATCTCTAGTTGTAATTATTATTCTACTCCCTTTACCATAATGGTTTCCACATAAAGCATATAGTTGATCCAAGCCATTCACATCATCAACCACAATAAGTACCTTAGTTTGGGAATCTCTTTTCTTGACTTCTGCTGCTTCAACCTCATCTACTATTATACCACCCGGTGGTATTGCTGAACGAAGTTCCATTTGTAAACCAAATTGGCCTTTACTCTTCCAAGTTTCCCTGACATTTGAAAGAAAACATGTACGTTCGAATTCGTACTGAATGCGCTCAAAAATGAATTTGGCAGTTGTTGTTTTGCCACTACCCCCCATTCCCCATATCCCTATGGAGAAAAAATCTTCAGATTGATGCTGTTGAAGCATTGTAATAACTTCTTTCACTTGAGAACTAACTCCAACTAGGTCTTTTGTGGCAAACTGGTGCTTCCAGTGTAATATACGACGAACAAGCTTGACAATATTCTCATGAATAGGATCTCCTTTGCTGTGAATTATAAAGAAAGAATAGCAGAAAAAGGGATAATTGATTAATTAAGCATCACGACAAATAAAGCAGAATCATGGTATCAAGAGTAAAAATAATAATAAGCAGTATCACTCCTTATTATTATTATTATTTTTAATCTTCACTACACCTTTAGAATTAAAATAATATAAGTCAATTCTCAACATCATAGATTCATGTTAATTAACCGTCTTACATAAATTAAGCTTTTATTGCATAGCATGAATCAAAGGGAAATATGTGTGTACTTTATGCGATCCTAAGTTGTTAATTACCTGTTAAGACTTTCAGTGATGGCAAGCACGTAATAAATAAGTCACATAGTAAATATAGACTATGTGCTTAGTTGATTGCTATATAAGTTTTGACTTAAAAACATTTATGAAAAACAATTTTATATGCTATAGCCTTAAAAAACACACTTTATACTACTATTTAACCATAAAACATTTTGTTCCTAGTGAGCGAACAGTCCACTCAACACATAAATTTTATCAATCAACATATCACTTATCTTAATAGCTAATTATTATAGATTGCAACAAGAAATTGTACTCTCTCACAAATCCACACACATGCACACACAATATTAGCAAAATAAAAAACAGAAAAGAAAGAAAAAGAAATTACTTGGACTCCAATCCCGACCAGCAATCAACCCCCAAATTGCCTCCAGCTTCACTAAGAACTCTCCTCCACCTTGAGATTTCATATTCAGTGGGTGAAATTCTTTGTATAAGATTTCGAAATGCTTGTCCAAATCTAGATTCTTGATTAAGAACATCAGACCGATTCACACCAAAGAATATGGGAAGAACTTCTTGATCATAGGCGCTGCTAAACTCCATGATTTTTGTGAGTTCCACAAGGCACCTTTTGGAACTAGCATAGCTTTCAGAAAAGATGATGATTGAAATTATAGAACCTTCAATAATGCTTCGCAATAGTTCATTCGAGATATCATCTTTGAGAACGGAAATTTTAGCTTCCTTTAGAGTTGAATAGAGAAGTGAAGCTAAAGGCATTCCTTCATCTCTATTATAACTCAAGAACACTTCATATTCATTGCCTGCACTTTAAATTACAGGGACATATAAAAGGATCTGTATAACATAATATTTACTGCGAATGACCACAAAAATTGTAAATATATTCAAAAACCAAAATATAATTCATTGTCTCTCATACCCTAAAAAACAATAATGTCAATTTTTTGTATTTCCTTTTCTTAAACTTTTCTTTCTTCCCCCACGGAACTCTTTGGAGAAGCAATTTTGCAGTTCATTGAAAGAACATTCACATAGCATTTTGTCTCTAAGAGCAAAATCAATATATGTATTTTCAATATTTATTTATCGGCACTTCTTCACAATTCTGCATTTTTCCTTTTCTTGATGGGCAGAATCTAAAAAATAATAATTTATATTGTTATGAATATATTAAATTGTGTGGATGTCCATTGAACTTTAACTTTCCACATTCTGTTACAATTCATGAAAAGCAATTGGGTATATTATATAACATAATATAATATAATGTAGTGCACAATAAAATTGCCCATTATGGGCATTAAGATCGCCCACTGTACATTTATGGTGGGGAGTGGGTAGAAGCTATATAAAACTTCCCTACTCTCTAACCATTATAAATTCTCTCCTCCCCCAATACAAATGTATACTGAAAAGATTGTATTGTGATCATAAAAGAAACTAAATGAGAATTGCTATACACTTTCTCTCTTGATTTCTTTCTTCATTTATCTCTTACTCTTTAATCCTAGTTTTCTTTTAGTTTTATAACATTTTATCAACACGAAAGCTTCTCTAACAAAGATATGATTCTCTCTTCTTCTTCGATCTTCACAATTCATTTTACCTTCTCTATCTCTTGTATTTTCCTTTCTCTGTATTGCGTCTTGGTTGCTCTGTGTAAGTGTGTGTAAAGTATATCAAAGAGGCACAAGGGAAGAGAGAGAGAGAGAGAGGGGGGAGAGAGAGAGAGAGAGAATGAATGAATGAATGAATGAGTGAAGAGAAAGAGTGAACAATTTTTCTTGATAATGACGATGACATGGAAACGGTAATCCTATATAGGAATTTCTAACTTTTTGTGGTTTGTCATTTTGTGTTTGGTGTTGAGAAAGTTTTTCGTGTCTGGAGTCCAAAGATTTGAAAGAAAAATATCTGAGATAATCTAAACTAATATGTAGAATTAAAGAAATACTTTTACTAATTGTTTTATACATTGAATTCCATGGCTAAGATTAGAGATTATTACTAGTTTTATATCTTATTTTGATCTCTTTTACAAGTTCTTTTATATTATTGATATTGTTATTTTAGTATGACCAGAAGCCACACACTTCTAATTTCATATTTTGAAATTATATGATCAAAAGTCATATTGCTTTGATTTCCTATTACATGGCCAAAAGTCATATTCCTTTTATCCTTACTTTGATTATATGACCAAAAGTCATATCGCTTTGATTTATTATTTTGATATAATATTGCTAGAAGCCGTATTCCTTTTATTTCTATTCTTATATTATATGGCTATAAGTCATATACATTTGATTTCTTATTCTATGGCCTGAAGTCATATACTTTTTCATCTTTTATTTTTCGGATAGCTAGAAACATATATTGAATTTTTATCTATCCTGAAGATCAAAGGCCGAAGCCATATAATTCTAAATTCTCATCATTGGCCCTAAGCCATGAAACTAATTAGCCTAAAGCCATGACAAATTAATTAGATTGGAGCCATTAAAACTAAATGGCCTGAAGCCATAAGTTTTAATTTCATTGTAATATCATAATTTATGGATTATTTATTGTCTTTATTAATTTATTATTATTTATGTTATTATATTGTGTTTTATATTTCCTAAATTTATTTTTATTCTATAATGAAATTTAAATTTGTGGTTCATGAAACTTCAAAATTGAATATTTGGCATTAAAAGATCCTCTTGTTCTTTAGAATAAATTAAAGGAAATGTATGACCACCAAAAGATGGTTATTCTTCCAAAAGTTTATTATAAATGGATGTATCCAATGTCTCCTACAATGGTAATATTGTGAAAAAGGTTTTAAGAAATATACTTGAATTAATTTCTTGACCTAATGTGAACAAACAAAATAATGAGTTTTTGTTGTAAAAATCATAAATCTTATTCAATAAGCATGACTCCCTTCCCAGAAGTTAATTAAGTAATGAATGAATTGGTCATGGACATGAGGTGAAACTGTGGCTATAGTTTTGTGCATAGTCATTGTTGTAATTATGTTGGTTCAAATTCCCACTTGAAATGGAGAAATTTATTAATAAGAATCACAAAGGAAATATATTGAATTAATTTCTTGACCTCATGTGGACGAACAAAATAATGAGTTTTTTGTTGTAAGAATCATGAATCTTATCCAATAAGCACAAATCTATTTCCGGTGAATGAAGTAATGAATGAATTGGTCATAGACATGAGGTGTAACTGTGGCTACAGTTGTGCATAGTCATTGTTGTAATCATGTTGGTTCAAATTCCCACACGAAATGGAGGAAAGTTATTGATAAGAATCACGAAGTATTAGAAATATGTTCAAAATTCATGATATTACATTCATATCTTGCTCCTCATATTTTATGGTATATAAGGTTTTTATATCTTATACAGGGATCTTTAAATCGGTTAGAAATGCATTTCACGCAGTGATTTACTATTTTACACAGTAATTTACAATTTAGTACAGTAACTAAAACATGATTTACTATTTTGCACAAACGTGATTGTATAGTGATTTACTATTTTGCATTGTGATTTACTTTTTTGAACAAACATGATTGTATAGTGATTTATCATAGCAACGTTGCACATATTTGATATTTGGTCCTTTAGTCTTATACCCATAAAAGATGTATAGGAACTTGTTCACACTTAGATTTGATTGTTATTAATATTAAGGCCCTAAAGGTTTATGTTTCAAATATTGTATGATACAATAAGATTTTAGTAGCTTTGGACAAGTATTGCCCAGAAGACAATAACTTGCAGAGATTTATTTCGTAATAAATCTAAAGGCTAATAGTCTTAGAGACTAATTAGCAAATTTTGCCCAACTTTGTAAGACAGGCTAATGTTCAAACTATATATATGGCTATATAAAATTGATAGAAGGCTATAGAAGAGCAAATATTTTGTTACGAAGGAACAAAATATGCATTAATAATGCATTTTATTCTAAGAAACTTGTTGAGTTTAAAAAATATCGGTAGAAATGGATATCATATAGAAAACACATACTATTATAAACTAGAAGTTTACAAATAATAATACAAATTAGAAGTTTCTGTAAACTTAGAAGTTTACAAATAATATTGCAAAGGATTGTAATTGTAAATCAAAAGTTTACAAATATAGCAAATCAAATGTTTGTTAATGCTGCCAATGAGTTATTAAAGAGACAAAGAGCATAAGGTAATATAGTTTTTAATTTTTGTTATTAAAAATTATTATTATTTACATTTATTGTGATCACATCTCATAAATTTGTTGCCATGAGGATTTTCTATTGAAAAAATTTCATATGTGTGATTTTAAGTTATTTTGATCATGAATATCTTCATATGTGGTAGACTATATATATTTTCCATATATAAGTAAATTGAAGTATATTATTAATGAGATTATCTAGAATGTAATATTATATAGTAGTTCCTAAAGAATTAATATAGATTTTTCTTTCAAGCTTTAAAGAGTTTGAAAGTGATTTTAAAATACAAATATAAAGAAAGTATGTTTGTATGACTCACACTTAAAGGGAGATTGTTAGAATATAAATATGAGTTAATTTTTGAAAAGTTCTATACTTCTTATACAAAGTCTAATAGATCTCCCAAAATAAATGTCGATTATGATTTAAATCATAATTTTATGGAAATTGAAAAGTTTATGATTGGTTGAGATGTAACAAACTATATCTTTATTCATGGCATGACTTGTTTGATCATCTCGAGTCATATATATATATATATATAGCATATGGTGTAATGAATAAATGATAATGAGGATCATGAACCACAATCTATTAGAGAGTGCCGGAAGCACATGTCCTTGAAGGACTTAAGGTGTCGAAGCACATGTCCTCGAAGGACTTAATGTGCTAGAAGCACAAGTCCCCGAAGGACTTAAGATGTTAGAAGCATCTAGTTTAAGTTCCCGAGAACAATACTCAATTAAATTAAATAAGTCCCCTCGTATGACTTGAAGTAATCAAAGCGCATATGATATAATCGTTTTAAGGAATATTTGTGAAAATAATGGTACAAAAATGACCCAATATGCTCATGCATATTTATAAGTGAATTTGTTATAATTGTCGTTTATGTTAAAAATATTAAGAACATTAGAAATCTTGAAGAGCTTCTAAAAGGCAATTAATTGTTTAAAGAAAGAAGTTGAAGAAGAACTACTTAGTCCAAAAGTACCATAACTTAGTGCTATTAGAACACTAATATATCATGCTTATTAGCAAGATATAGTTCTTCACCAATACAAAGACATTGGAAGCAATGTTGTCATCGGGGGAGTAATACGATGTTGTTAAAAGGAGGATTCAATACACATTGTACTCCTTTTCCATTATCTAGGTTTTGTCCCATTGGGTTTTCCTAGAAAGGTTTTTAATGTGGTAGCATTGAAAAGTGTACTAATGGATGATGTACTCTTTCCTTTAGTTAAATTTTTATCCCACTGGGTTTTTCCTAGTTAAAGTTTTTAACAAGGCACATTCATAATGGACATCCAAAGGGGAGTGCTATGAATATATTAAATTGTGTGAAAATGTCCATTGACTCTTAACTTTCCACATTCTTTACAATTCATGAAAATTAATTGAGTATATAATATAATATACTCCCTCCGGTCCTAATTATAGGAACACATTTTGGAGTTGGTTTTGGTTCTAATTATAAGAGCAAGTTTTAATTTTTGTCAATTTTTTCCTATAATACCCCTATTTATAATTGCAAAAATTTGACTTGTAATTGAATGTTATTCTCACCAAACTCTTTTAAATTATACTCCATCAGCTACACAGTTTAATAAGACAGCTACAATGAGTTAACAGTAACAAATATTTAAGGAATAAACTATTTTAAGTATGCCTTTCTCATAAGGATGCAAATAAGAGAAACAAATATAATAGTAACGAGAGAAAGTATAAAAGACTTTATAAAAAAAATTATTAAAGGGCATGTAGTATGAGAAAAAGATTATAAGAATTAATTAGCGGTAAAAATTGTAAAAACACATGAAATTCTTATATAACCCAAATAGGGTCAAGGAAATTCAAATTGCAAACTCTTATAAAAAGGAGGGGAGTATTTTTTAATACTATAAATTACTTTTTAAACATTAGTTTTATTGAGGGAAAATTATTTTGCAGGAATATATGCTTTTACTCAAATTTTAAAATTTGATATTCCTACTTCTTCTCTTTTTATTAAATCCTTTAATTTTATTCTATTAGTGTCCTTGGCCTTTATACTTTAGCAAAAAAAATTATATTAAAATCGTATAGATTTTTTTTTTAATTTAATGGAAAACCTCTTTTATAGGTTTTAGTTTTTTGTCACGGGGGATAGTTCGATTCACAATAAACTAATGTTGGCAGTATCCTATAAAAAGGAAATTTTTTTCCCAGTTCTCTATTTTATCCTATAAAAAGCAATAACATTATGAAGTTTATAGAAGAAATAGCGAGAGTACTGACTACGTGGGATTGTGCGCGGATACTGATTCAACTAATTTGTCTTAATGTAATTTTTAATTTTCAGTAGAGTATTTTTTGGAAAATAATTATAATTAACTAATTTAACTTCTCTCCTTAATCTCTCCAAATTATGATAAATAGCTCCTATAATTAGGACCGGAGGGATTAATATTATATTATATAGTGGACATTAAAATCACTCATTATAGGTATTAAGGTTGCCCACTATGTTTGTGGTGGGGAGTGGGTAGAAGCTAAATAAAACTTTTCTACTCTTCAATCATTATAAATTCTCTCTGGCTCACACAAATATATATATCGAAAAGATTGTATTGTGATCATACAAGAAACTGAATGAGAATTGCTATGCACTTTCTCTCTCTTGATTTTTTCTCTCCATTTATCACTTAATTACTATTTAATCCTAGATTTCTTTTAGTTTTATAACATATATTTATTTATCGGTACTTTTACTTTTCAATATTTTGTAGTTTTGAAAATTAATTTTTTGAAATAAAAATATAAGATGTTAATAAATTATTTATAATTATTTAAAATTTTAAAAAATTCATAAGCTTTTAAATTCAATGACAAAAACTATTATTTTGCAGTTGGAGACCGCAGGAGTCTTCGATCCTGGCTTCAAAATCGGTTTTGAATTACATTTAAATTCTGCAAATTCAAAAATTTCAAATAAAAACAAAGGTTATTTCTTTTTCTTTCTTCAGAATGTCCCTCTTTGATTTCCTTTTTAATACACATCTTTTATCTTTTGAATATGGCATATAAATTATCTACCCACTGAAAGTGAAGGGGATTGGTGGCAAAAGAAAAAAAAAAAAGAAGATGAAAGGATTAATAGTTACCCCGCTGGCTCATCGGCTGATTCACCTGACCCATGGAATCTTCCTTCCGTATCGGCTTCAAAGATATTGGACTGTTAAGAAGAACAAGGACAGGAAGATGGAGCAAATAGCCTAATCATCAGTCAAACCAAAAAGATCGAGCCAAAAGCTACCTGTGAATTGCTGGGCTGGCGCAAGAGATGAAGAATTTAGTGTATGATAAATATCATATCAGAGGAGAGAGAGATTTATGTAGGCTTTGCAGCTTGTGCAGGAGAGTCAACGGAGAAAATGTGAAATGAAACAAAGGCATACAGAAAGCGACGACTTAGGGGAGACTTGGGGGAGGAAGAAGCGCAGATCTTGGCTGATAGTGTCGGCTACTGGCTACCTACTCCGTTAAAAGAATTATTAACCAGCATTTTCATTATTAAATAACCAATTCCAAATAATAAGAGTTAACTAAGATGCAGATGGAATATCACAATATTAGGTGGTATGATAAATTTAATTTAAAACTTTTCAGACAAAAAAAAAAAAAAAAAAAAGAAGAAGAAACAAATGCATTTTTATTATTTAATTTTTTTTTCCAAGAATTGTTATTATTTAATCAAGGGTTAAGGTGCATTTTTGCCTTAAAATTATCTTTTTAGGAGCAATTTAGATCCCGAAGTTTTCGATAGCAATGTTGCCCCTAAAGTTTAAAAACGGAGCAATGTTGCCCCTCCGTTAAAAACCCTAACGTTGATCGTTAGTTATTTACATTAGGGTTTTTAATGGAGGGCAACATTGCTCTATTTTTAAACTTTAGAGGCAACATTGCTACGCCAAAAACTTCAAGGAAAAATTGCTCTTAGGCGCATACTTTAAGGGTAAAAATGCACACTAACCCTTTAATCAAACCCTTAAAAGTTTTAAAAAATGGGTCGTACATCGCATTTGCATGGGCTAAAAGCAAGGAAAAAAAAATTTTTTGAAAAGTTTGTGCACATTTTGTAAAAAACATGCCCTTGGATCGTGAGTGAACCCAACCCCTTTCCTAAAATTTTTATAAAAAAAAAAAAGTATGCCTTTGAATAAAAAAAGTTCATGATTAGAATTGCACCTTAAGCAAAGATAAAAAGATAAAAAAAGTTGGTAAAGCGAGGCTAAGGTGGAGGTATGTATACTTTTAGTTCTGAATTTCTTTTGAAGTGGGCTCCAAGTGTCCTCCTTTATATTATAGGTGAGCCCCAACCCACTCCTAAAATTTTTGTATATATATATATATATATATATAAAGAGTAAAGAAGTTGACTTCTGATGCAATATGCAATGCACGAGGTATTTTATAGACTTAGTAAAACACAATGCCTTTTTGCTTTCTATCAATTATATTTATAGAAAGCTTGTAATAACTATGCATGCCAATTTTTAACCTAGGTTGTAGTAACCATACATACTAACAACATTAACTTTTTAACCTTGATTAGTGAAGCCAAATGCTATTCAAGTTTTCATATATCTATCGATGGTTAGGCTAAGGGATTGGGAATAAAATATTTTCTTATAATATTGAAAATATTTTTTTTATAATATTAAAAATAAAATATTAAAATTTTGGGAGTGATCTAAAATTGACTTTAATATTCTAACAAATTAAAATTATAAACTCTTTTAGAAAACTATGGGAAAGATTATTTGGGAGAGAAAATACTATTTGAATGTTAATTGTGAAGCATTTGGAAAATGACAATGCACTTGAATATTATGTATGAAATAGTAAATATCAGTGTGAAGCAAGTCTATTTACTAGTCAACTGTACATTTTTCATATGCTTGCCAAAAAAATCCACTTGAATGTTTGACAAATGCCTATTTTTATTATATATTTTTATACTTTAATTAGATATTTTGTCATATTTATTGAGCTTAAAATGCATTTCTTAAGATAAATTG